>JAOQMQ010000006.1:5157086-5175263 GCA_027563845.1 Erythroxylum subrotundum
TTTTAAACCGGCTGCGTTTTACATAGAATTATCTATTGCTTGCTTTTATGACCCAAGCAAGTGAAAAGATATTTTTTATAAAAAAAAACCTATCCTAAAATACATTCATAATAAGTATGGAAATGGGTTAGGCTGGCCCTGGGCCTGAAGTCACTCGAGCTAAGGTCTGACCAGGCCAGGGACGACCAGCTCGAGTCCAGGCCCGTCCTAGTCCTGCTCAACACAAAATTAAAAGTTCTTAAAACTACGTCATTTTTTATGTTATCTCTCGGGCTTCAGGTCGGGTAGGGCCCAAGCAGTCTAGTTCCAAGCCTTGCCTGCCATCCCTAATTTATAGGTTTTTAGATTTTACGTTTTTAGGTAGGAAAAATTTTGCTACTGTGTTAAATAACACATTTTTTTATATGATGAACAAAGTCATAGTGAATTTTAGCTTCACAATTTAATGTGGTCATGGTGAATCATCATCTATTGATCCTAGGTTTTTTAATTACCCAACTAGCTATGCATGAAAATTTTATTGAAATTAATAAGAATACTTTCCATATTTCCTATGAGATGTTGCCATTAGATATCCCTTTCTTGGATTTGATGGGTTTACTTGAGAAGAAATGGTGTTTTGTTAATATAGGACTAGATTTGATTCAATCAAAAAGGATGTATTGCGATACTTTATAGTAAAATTTGGATCCATAACACCACATAACGTCATTCACTTCTACTATCCCTTATAATTCAAATCATGAACAACTGGACATATTAAAGAGGCGCATCACTTAGATAGGAAAGAACTTGATGACCTTCTTCACTTTTATACAATACACTCTACCCTCACCACCGAGTGTTAGGAGGTGTATCAACTATGCTCGACTTTTTTACGAAAAGTCTCACTTAATCTTATATTTATAAAATCGTTAAGCATTGGTTTTGATGCATTGAGGACAATGTATGGAATAAGTATCGGGGGAGGAAAGGTTTAGTACTTAACTCTATCTGATGATTTTGCTCTTATTTTATATATGCTTTTACAAATTTATTTCAATTTTCAAAGAAGAAAATATTTGTCAAGCATTCTTAAATTCTTATTTATTAATTTATCTCTTTAAAGCTCCCTTTTTTAAAAAAGATTTGTGCTAAATGATTCAAATTTCCATGAATAATTGATTTATATTGAAATGCAATAGGATGACAAGCATGAATGGATAGGTTCTCACCTATTACATATTGAAAAATTATTTTTTATGATTGATTTAGAGGAAAAGTGCAAAAGGATATAATGCATGTTAACTAACATTTTAAGCTTTTGAGCCTATAATCATTCATTATTTTATGTTATATTTTCTAAATTGAGTGATTATCATATGGTTTGATTTTTCTAAAAACTCACTTTGTTACGCATGTTGAGACTTATTGTTGGATTTAAAATGATAACAACGTTTAAGTTAACCATTTTGAATTCATAAAAAGCAGCTAGATTATATCTCCCCTGGTTAACCAATTTGAGTTGTAGTCTTTTTTCTTGCATTTGAACCATAATACAAGCCACATTTACTATTTTTTCTTTATTTTTCCTATAATTTTGAACCCTGCATTAAAGGATTATAAGAGCCTACTTGTATGAGATTTAAAATATCATTATAAAAATTATAGTGAAGTGACTCAAGTTAAATACCTTTAGTTCCTCTATATATAAGTATATATATATATATATAATGGGAAAAGAAGGAGAGATAATAAATCTCCTCTTTAATTAAAAAACAAAAAGAAAAATAAAGAGGAAGATATGAGAAAAATCTTTCATAATCATAATTAAGTGACTTGAATCAAAAGAATTATGGAGCATTTTTTATCATGTGGATGGGTTTGTGTACTTCCTTGAATTTGATAAATCTAAAACTTCCCTTTTTCTAAACCTTGTTTAAGCACCATTATAACCCTTTCAAAGACTCTTGGACTCTTGCATTTATTTTATTATTTGATGATGGAGATGTGATATATAAGCAAGCATATATGGCAAGAGTTTTTCTATGTTGATATGATAGATCCATTAATACCCTAAAAGCTTTGAGTGCATAGAATGAAACCAATATTGTTAGGACGATTGCTTCTATTTGTAGTTTATGAGAATTAATATTATAAATTGGATTTCTTTGTTGTGTTTTAGTTTGGTAAGATGTGATGATTTAGTTATGAAGGGATGAATTGAGAAGCAAACGAGAAGGATATTGAAAGAGTTTGATGAGTCTAAACTACTATACGCTTGAGGAAAAGCAATGTCTAAGTGTAGGAGAATTTGAAAGCATGCTTAAAGTACATTTATTTCATATTAATTTCTTATGTTTTGATTGATAAAATTCTTGTAATTTTGGATTATAATTATATATTTTATGTTTTGTCGAGTATATTAGAGATTTGTATCATAATGTGCTTAAATTTTGAAATTTGGCAAAGAGGAACAAAGATGCAAATTTTATAAAAGAATAAAAACTTGTAAAAGAAAATATCCAAAAGATGTATGAGCATAAGGCATACCCACACTTTAATTAATATGATATGACTACTCCATAATTTAACGTGATTAAATGGATCAGCTCTTTTAAAGTAAGCGAGCTCTAGTTATTTCTGCTCCTATTTTGTCTATTTATTAGTTTTAATTGATATGACTTGCTTTAGTAGGTTGATCATGATGAAAATGAGATTCTTTAGATTTAGTACTGATATTACCTTTCATCCCTTTTTTATGAAGATTAGATATGAGTTTAGAATTATTTATGAGAAAGAAGTGCAAGAGGCAGCTATTCATCTGTCTCTCTCTTCTCTCAGTTCATCTTAGTTTTTTTCTACGTTGTTAAGATAGTTTTTATTTTTCTTTTATGTTATCTTTGAGAACTATGAACAACTAAATTCTCTTTTTTTCATATACAAAGCTTAATTGAAGTTTGATTCTTCAAAAGTTGCTAGATTTAATTGTTCTTTTTTACTCTTTTGTTCTTTATCATTTATATATCTTTTGAGATTATAAAAACTATTGTTTGTTTGATTGATATAGAAGACCTATTGTTTAATTATAAAAATCACATATTATATATTGCAACGATTAAATCCATAAATTTTTATTATTCTAATACTTAATAGCGAAATAACAAGGTTCAGTATAGGATATTCTACTTATGTCATATGATATATATTCTAGTTTAAATAAACAGAACATGTGTGTTTATTAGCAAAAATTGATGATCTCTTTAATTTTTAGTATTGTCAATGGATTAAATCCTAAGAGTTTATTTAGGGTTATTTGTTGATAAGAGAATTATTCAAAGAGTTCGTTTTAGTTAGCAAAGAAGGAAGGAAAAATGTGTTGTCAGAAATTGTTAACCACTATGACCAATTTATTAAGGAATATAAAAGTTTATCTTTACATTAATAATCAATTCAAAGTATGAAAATTGAAATTTATATTTTGGGCTAGATGTTTGTTGTTATTTTATTTCGTTCAATTGCATTTTTATTTTTTGTTTATGCCTTTAATCTATTTCAATTTATGCTTTAAATTCCCCCTTTCTTTATTTTGTTTTGTTAACTTGGCAAACGAGGTAAATTTTATGAGTCCCTGTGGATTCAGATTCAACCATGCTCATAGGTATATATAATTTGTTTGTGATTAGAGTACGATTATATTTGCCGAATTGGACACTACTAATATTAAAGGTTTTAAGACAATCTTTAAGTATATGTAATCTATCAATGATCGGGCTGATGAAATTGAACCTTAAAACACTCATTAATAAACAGGATTTCACTGATAAGGTTCTTGACGGCCTTAATAACGTGTATAAACAGTGTTGACACGATTAATATTCGTAAAACTCTTACCTCTCTTTTGCTAATATTGATGAAAATTCCCACGATGTCATAGCGAAAATGGATTTAAGGAAGTAAAATCTACATGAATAAGACAAGTAGAACATGGATTAGAACATTGCGCAAAAAGGAAATTTAAAGAAAGGTCATAGTTAAAAGCATCACAGATTTATGCAAATAGATGCGTTTAGTTTTCTTCTTCCTTGTGGCGGTGCATTTGATGCTCTGCAATAATAGGTCCAGAATCAAAACTCTTCAGGCAAACAAAAAGTCGTGCATGTACATCAGAATGAACTATTTTGCAAGTTTTGGGCGCCTATCTTCAAATTGCAAGGGAAACCTTTATCGATGCCAAATGTTGCTATTCTATGTCCTTAATAGTGGAATGAAGTATCTTTATCTTAAAGATACACATTCCTTACTCAAAACCCATCATCCTATCTAGAGAGCATGAATGTACGTACCCCATACATACTCCATATAAAGTTCTAAATGCATGTATCATTGTATCCAGATTCCAGATTCCAGAATTGGCATGTCGCAAGGATCTGGTTACAAAACCTCATTGTGATTGGCAAATTCATGTAATTTAACTGTATTTCAAAATCAAGCATCCCGTATCTTTCTTGGCCATTGGATTCGACCTCCATGTTCTCTCATAATGCAGCGTCTCTTGGTTCTGCGACCTTCTCAAATCACTAGTACTTCTCTGTAAGATTCAATTAAAAGCCAAATCTTCGAACTTCCACTTCGAGTAAAGCAGTGTTGTCAAGAGCAAGCATTAATATACACTGCATAACCCCGTCTGATGCATGATTATCTCTACAAATTTCAAATTAAACAAAAACATCCCCTTTCAGAATAATTTAAGACATTCTTGTCCAACTTGCTCGTCAAAATTCCTTTAAAAATGACATTTCTGTAATCTCTCCCAAAACTTTCCCTTGTCTCTCTTTTTCTGAACCAAGCAACACGGGCTCTCTTTTCAATCGATAAACAATCTGACTCCAACTTTCGATACGCAAGTCCTCATATACACTCAATTACTTTACATATCTCGCGAAATTATCATCTTGCGTTAGGATGCTCTCCTAACAAAAGAAAAAAAAAACCAACTTGTCGATTGCTTACAAGACATACACCCACCAATAATCAAGAAAAAAGGAATTCAAACAATAGCATCTACCGTAAAAAAAAAAATATTCAATAACATTTTATATATCTTAATCAATAACATTCTAATAATTGATAGACTGAATAATAAAACGGTGTTAAAAATATTTAAATATAAATATAAATTATTCATCATCACATCTATTCTATCTTAAACTAAGAGCTTAATTTCAAAACAACTAAATAAGACCCACAATTAAGGATGACAATGGGTCGGCCCACAGGCCAGCCTCACTAATTTTTTTTTTTAAAATTATTTAAAAATTAAAAGTGTAAAATAAGTTTTTTAAGTTGGATCCAGGCCTGGGTTATCCAGACCCAAGCTTACCTGAAACTCAACTCTTCTAAGCAAAATGATGTTATTTTACTTAAAATAGCCAGATCTCGAGCTAATCTGGGCCTGGACCTGGCCCATGGGCTGACCCATTAAAAATACTTGAATATAGGCTCATGCCATCCTTACCCACAATCTCTAAAAGAGACCAATAATCTCATATAAAGATTAACCATAAAAAAATGGAATGCTTCATAAAAAGTTGTTGACCATAAGTTCAATCATAACATAAGTGATTTGCTTTCATTAAAATCATAAAACATTTTGAAATAAAAGAATTGCATGTGGACACATTCAATAAGATAATTAATTACATGCATTTAGAATATTATAGTACAACAAACAAGTACAAAATATGCAACTGTATTAATCTTAATCGTTATCAATGTGTAACGTAAGAGTCACAAAACTCCCGTTATATTAAAATACATAAGACAAAATAATACCCATATTTGTGGTAACAATATACTTACAAGATATGCCATCATCATGGATAAAGCTTGTTCATTTTAGGTTGGGCTCGAGCTAAATTGCTAATCCTAGCCACAACTACATCTTCTCATTCATAGTCGTGATCCATATATTATAATGATCACTCTTTATTAATTCATTATAAGTAAAGGGATTTATAATAGTCGTTCTCATCTATATAAACAAAAAAAATCATTAAAAGATGTAGACCTCTTATTGTTCTTTGAACATCTCAATGATTTTATAGAGTCAAGTTAGAGTGTCTACCGCATTCTACTTTTTATAATTTACATCATCTCCAACATTGGGAGCTACATCTTCATCCAAATCATCCGATATACTTATAGGAGTGCCTCAACAAACCTCTTGTGAAAAATAGGAATATGTACTACTACTGGCTTAGGTTCTTCAACTACTTTAACTCTTAATGATACATCTACTACATCATTTTCTAAAGATTGTATAGTCAAATCCTCAATAATTTGGATATGGTAATCAAAACGATAAAACTTGTAGCCTTTTGAACCTTTAAGATAACCTATATAAAGAACATATAAGTTGTCCTAGGATTTAACTTTTTTTTTCCTATAGGTACAATTCTCATATCATTCAAACTAGGATTATTATTAGTTTATGTTCAAAAGGAATTTTGAGAATTGACTTAATCGAAGCATACTTTAGGCCCATAAATACTAAAAAAACTTTAATATCACTATCATGTTCCTTACTGTGTCTTTTAGTGTGTAGTTTTTCCTTTATGCTACTATATTTTCTTTAAGTGTACCCGACGTAGTATATTATAAAACTATGCCACTACCATCCAAAAATTTAACAAAAGATTCTTTCTTTTAACCCAAACCTCCATATTTATTATAATACTCTCTACTACAGTCTAATATAACCATGTTAATGGATCTATTAAGTTGCTCCTTAACCTCTGCCTAAAATACATTTTGAACTTCTTTAAGGCCTCAAACTAATTATAATAATATATAGCTAATCATAATAAGATATAACTAATCATAGAAAGAGTAATTATTAATAAAAGTCACAAACATTTTCTTTCCATCACTAATAAGGTTCAAAGGTCCATTAATATCTGTGTAAATAATCACCAAAACCTCACTACTGATAGTGGCACCTCACTTCATACTTTTAGTAAGTTTACCTTTAGTACAATCTACACAGGCACTATCATCATCATCAAAAACCAAATTATGGAGGATTTCATCCTTGATCAATCTCTCTACTCTTTTTTCCTTTAAAATATGATCAACTATCCTATTCCATAAAGTGTAAGACTTCTTTTTGGTTAAACTCCTTTTAATTCCTTATTTTTCAATATCCATAGCCAATTTACTAGGACCTTTTAAAACCAAATAATAAAAGCCATCATTCAATAAAATTTACCAATGAAAATAGAATTGAGGAATAATGAAACCTTTTTATTACTGAAGCGAGTAAATATTCAACGTCATCAAGTTTCAAAATTTGAAATTAAACTATATTTCATAAATGCAACATGTACCATTTTATTGCCTAATCTTATTTGAAGCTTCACATCTTCTATGTGCTCTATTTGTACTATAATTCCATTAGATGAACATATTAATCTCCCTTTGGCTTGGCCTCTTTGGTTCTCCATGAGTGGGATGACTGACTTTCGACAGTTTGTAGGGGAAAATGGTTTGTTTGACCTAACCTCTAGTGGTCCACCCTTTACTTGGAACAATAAACAAAGTGGTGATTCTTTCATTACTAGGAAGCTGGATAGAACCATCATCAACTTGATATGGAGTCTCAGGTTTCCTCATTCTTACTGTGTCATTCAAAATCCTCACATCTCTGACCATTCTCCTTTAGTAGTCAGGTCGGCTGTTCAACAGCAAAAGAGAAATTCTCCTTTCAGATTCTCTAATTTTCTTGCTTCTCAGTCCAATTTCCTGCAAACAGTCGAGGAAGCTTGGTCCACTCAAGTTCAAGGCACTCCAATGTATTGTGTTGTGTCTAAGCTAAAGATAGTTTAAAAAGCTCTCAAAGTCATGAATACAAGGCAGGTAGGGGATGTGAACACTAGAGTAGAGAGATGCCAAGCAAATCTTAATCTCCTTCAGGATCAAATGAGGCTTCTACCTGGATCCTCTCATATGATTGATCAGGAATCCGCAGCTATTAGTGAGCTATTTAGAGCCTTAGAGGATCAAGAATCTTTCTATAGACAGTCTTCTAGGATCAAATGGCTTAGAGAAAGGGATCGAAACACCAAATTCTTTCATAATTCACTCCTCGACAATAGAAATAGGAATTCTATACACTCACTAGACGTGGGGAATGGGAATAGAATTGTAGGGCTCCCAGAAATTCAAGATCACTTCCTTGCATATTTTCAAGGTAATATAGGAGCTCAAAAGTTTCTCCACTCTTCTAAAGAGTTTGTGGGAAATCTTTTTCCTATACCCCTGTCTGAAAACCTTTCTAGTTCTCTTATTGTTGACGTTTCAGCTCAAGAGATTAGGGAGGCTTTCAACTCTCTACATCCCAATAAAGCCCCGGGCTCGGATGGGTTTAATGGGTTCTTCTTCAAACAAACCTGGCCTATTATCGGAGAAGAAGTCACACTAGCCATTCAAAAAAAATTTCATCATGGGAAACTCCTCAGAGAGCTCAACTCCACATTCATCTTTCTCATTCCCAAAAAAGCTCACCCTTCCTCAGTTTTAGACTATTGACCTATCTCTTGTTGCAACATGATCTATAAGGTGATAGCTAAAATCTTAGTCAATAGACTCCGAGAAATCCTTGCTCTCATAGTTAGCCCCAATCAGAGTGCTTTCATTAAGAACCGTTGAATAGGGGATAATATCCTGTTGGCCCAGGAGATCTTCAAGAACTATCACCTTTCAAATAATCAGAGGAGGTGTGCTTTTAAAGTGGACCTTCAAAAAGCCTTTGACTCAATTTAATGGGATTTCCTTCTCAATGTTCTAGAAACAGTAGGCCTTCCGTTGAAGTTCTTAGGTTGGGTCACTCCCTCCTATTCAGTCCTTATCAATGGTTCCCCCTCAAAAAATTTTAAAGGCAAATCGGGTCTACGTCAGGGCGATCCCTTATCACCTTTCCTCTTTACATTATGTATGGAAGTTTTCTCTAGAAATTTGAAGCTTGTATGGAGAATAGCCCTTCTTTTAAATATCATTGGAGATGCCAAAGCCTTAAACTAACTCATTTTCTGTTTTCTGACGATCTTTTGATGTTTTGCCATGCGGATTTGTTATCTGCTCAAACCTTGCTAGATTCACTGTGTACCTTCTCTATGTTTTCTGGCATGGATATGAATACTTCGAAGAGTCAGTTTTTTAATCTCTGGATGTGAATTATCTGACTCATCAAATGAAACTTATTTCTGGTCTCTAGCAAGGTACTCTTCCCATACAGTACTTAGGGGTTCCCCTCATTACAGGCCGGTTATCTAGGAGGGATTGCCTCTCTCTTGTGGAAAAAATAGATAAGAGGATCGATAGATGGACTCACAAAAATCTCTCTTATGCAGGTAGAATACAATTGGTTTTATCAGTTCTTTCTTCTTTTCAAGTTTATTGGTCTACCCACTTTGTACTCCCTTCTTCAATCCTTAAGGAGATAGAGTCTAAGCTCAGGAATTTTTTGTGGTCTGGGAAGGTAGATTTGAAATCTCATGCCAAGGTTAAGTGGAGTGATATTTGTAGGGTGAAAAAGGAGGGAGGTTTAGGAGTGAAACATTTGATTACCTGGAACCATGTCCTCTTAGGAAAACGGATCTGGATTCTTTTGTTGATAAAGAGGCACTATGGGTAAAATGGGTGAATACAATCATCCTGAGACGACAAAACTTCTGGCATGCTCAACTTACATCTAATAGTTCTTGGAGTTGGAGGAAAATTTTATATATGAGAGACAAACTGTGGAACCAATTCAGATTTAGGATAAGCAATGGTATATTTACTCTTTTATGGCAGGACCCATGGCACTCGAGAGGAATACTGCAGAATTTCTCTTCTCCAAGGGAGATTAATGGCTCGGAGCTTCCAATGATAGCCAAAGTAGCTGAAGTAATCAACCATGATGAGTGGCGGTGGCATGAGACATCCATTGAGATCATAAGGAACCTTGAGACACATTCATACCAACCCAATAGTACCCAATCTGATTTTATGGAATGGTTAGCTAGCCCCACAAGACAGTATACCAATGAATCAGCCTATAAATTCTTGAGACCTCCTTTACTAGAAGTTCCTTGACACAAGCTAGTATGGTTCAAAGGAAGTAGACCAAGGTGCATCTTTATCCTCTGGCTTGCTCTCCTTCAAAAGTTACAAACCCGTGATAAACTCTTATACCTCCAAACTCCTAACCACTGTTCCTTTGTCTATCAGCAAATGAAACCAATGACCACTTGTTTTTTGCATGTCCATTCTCTAAATTGGTTTGGGACCGATGCATCTCACACTTTCACTTACATATACCTATTCAGCCAACCCTTCCTTCTATGCTCTCTTGGTTTAATATTTCCTCCCAGTCAAGACCTTCGGACACCCACAATTTTCCAATCTTTCTTTCTACTATTGTTTACCATATATGGGCTGAAAGAAATGCTAAAACCTTCAAAGATGAAGCCAAGGATATTGGGAGGGTGAGCCTCAGAGTAATCTCCCAAGTTATGGACATTTAGAGCTCAAAAACCGAGAGGAGGTAACTCAAATAGAAAGAGTCAATTTTACTAACATTTATCTTCTGCAGGTTTGATAGCGCAGGAACTTCATTTTTCAAACAGCATGTGAGTCACCGTCATAAGAGTAGACAGGAGGAGAGTTGGAGGTTCAAATTTCCTCCAGAGTTCATAGCAACAAAGTGGCAGTATCTCAGGTTACAGCATGCGGGGTCTCTTTGGCAAGGCCATGCCTTGCCTAGTCTATCCTCGGAGGTTTAGCACAATCACTACTTGGCGGCAACTTTCCCTTGACCATTCAGGTGCTCAGAGTGTCCATGAGCGGCATTCCAGTCAGCCTCTTTTAGCTTGCATCTTCTGGGATTGTGATTTTTAGTTAGGCTCTCACTTGGATTATAGATGCTTCGGTTTTGGTAGAGCTTCTTGTGTTTCTGCTTTTGACTGGATGTATTTTGCTCCTTCCTTGCTTCTGTCATCCTTTGTCTTGTGTTTCTATCTTGGATTGCCCTGAGGCTAGTTGCTTATTTTAGCTAGATGTGTCTCCAGTGGCACTTGTGAGTGAACATTTTGTACATATTTTTTCTGTTTATCAATTCTTCTGATTTACCAAAAAAAAATATTTGGTGCTACATCTATTAATGATTATTCAAAGCAAATTAAAACCTCAAGGTTACTTATTTACGTTTGTTCTTCTTCAAGGAAGCCTTATATAAATCCTCCTTTAAGTAAACCATGTATAAACAAGTATAATTCTTCTTCTTAACCCCACTAGATGACCTATTGACTTTGTTTATATCCTTTTTAAAACCCTTATTCTTTTTTCACTTCTTATTTCGATTCCTATAATTTTTTTTTGGATTTTATGTCAAATTCACAACATCACCCTCTTATGCTTTATCTTTTCCTCTTCTTAAACACATATCAAAATTATTTCATTCAACATCCACAAGTCCTTCATAGTATTGTAGACTATCTTCAAGAAACTAAAATCAGATGGTAAAGGATTTAACAACTAATAGATTAAGAAAAAGGATTGAGATAGTCCTTCATCCTTATTATGTAAGTTCTAACCCTAGATGTTCCATCCTACCTCAAAGAAGTCAATATCTGCAAAAGTTGTATAGTTTCAATTTTCTCACTTTTCATAAACTTTTCCCTTAAAGCTACGATGAACCTTTTAGCATTATTTCATTTGGTATCCTTCATTAAAGGATGGTTAAGTAGACTTCTTTAAGACCATGATACTAAAACTATATGATCTTTCCCACTTTAGGAAGTGAATCTTCTACTTTGTCATGCTCTCTTTTGTTATAAACACAAGCGATAATAGGATCATTCAATATAATTTTATGCACCTTAATAATTTATACATGAACAATATAATACTATTAGGAATACTTAAATTAGAAGATATTTTATTATTCTTTGCAACTTATAGAATCCCTTTTTAGAATACATGTAATACAAAGAAAATATCTTATTATATTCTCTTAAGTCAAATTATAAATGATGCAGACCTAACCCCTTATAAGTCATTTATATATAGGGTCATGAGATGTAATAAGTTTAAGCCCTATCATCAAAGTGTTAATAGTTGTTTATAATGACCATATCACACCTAATGTTGAAAAGGCTAAGCCCATAAGTTTACAAATATAACTAAAGACCTTTATATATCTATTTGATCGAGTTGCAAAATAAATGTAGTTCATATAGAAAAATTCTAGCATATACTTTGTATATATCTTAAATTAAGGTTGCAAAGAAAAGACAAATCACAAAGATGTGAGTTTTTGGACTTTTTAGGGTAATAAAAGGGAAAGTTTATTGTTGATTTTGGAGTAAATAGCAACATGAAGAGTTCAAATGTCAATAAAACCAAATCAAATAGGCTAATCAAAGTAAACGAAATCATGGTTTGAGGTTGGAGTCCAAGCTAAGTTAGTTGAAAATGAGTGGGTTTAAATCAAATATTATGTTTTAGACTTGAACTAACTCATGCTTGTTCAAAATCGTAAAATAAAAAAGTCAAACTTGCACTTGAGTCTAAATAAATTTGCTTAAATTTATTTTCAATTTATAAAATTAATTTACTTGGATCTTAATTTTGTTTAAAATAATTTTTTAAATCAAATTTAAACTATATTTAATCTAAAATTAGGTTAGTGAAAATTTATACATTTAATCCAAACCTATTTTTAGTTTTAATTGTTAAAGCTGAAAGAAGACACATGAGATCCTACATTCCACTTACCCTATTCCAACCTTGTTCCATCCAATTTCAAACATTCATTTATTTGAATATGTGACTGAGATTGGATTGAACATGATTGAAATTGGGCAAGTAGAACGGAAGATCTGTTCCAGAAAGAAGATATTATCTAAGGTTTGAGTAAATGTTAATTTGTTAATAAATGTTACTTCAAGTGCAACAAGGAAAGTTTAAACTTGGAAGGTTTTATGATGCTTCCTTGCAATGGTGGTCTTCCTCTTCAATTCGCTCAGTAATGATATTCACATATAGTATGAAAAGCTTAAACTTGAGAGCTTCGTGAAAGCATTTCAATTCGGGTAAATCTGGCATGTTCAAGCTCTCGACAATGGTACGTTATCTCAAGCTCTCTAATTCTAGACCCACTTACTAAAAGATTATTTCTTTTCTCAAGATTATCACCACGGTCCCTTCTTCGGCATGGTTTCTTGAGTAACTGGGATTAATAATTCAAAACTATTGCGTATAGGAAATGTTTATACTTCCACTAAACATGTGAGAGAGGTATTTACGAAAGGGAAATAGTTCTTATTTTATTTTATTTTTAATTGTTCTCTTCCTTTCTTGTGCTTTCGTACGTTACTTTATCCTTTTTTTCATGCATATAGACGTAACTCAATGCCAGATAGAAAGAGCCATGTAAAGAACCCCGGAATTACTTCCATAACACTACTTTACTTATGTTCATTGGTAAAGTCATCACATGTTAAGAAGAGTCCTATCCTATTTCGTGGATGGTTCCCACTTAATGTCCTTTACAAACACTCCAAAGGCAAACCTATTTTCATTCGATTCCTATGCTTAACATGTCTAAAAACTAGAGATAATCTGTTTAAACATGGCTTGCAGCTTGGACCAATCACCCGACAATGATTTAGAGTTTTTATTGTATAGCTTCAAATGTGTATGTACTATGGAGCCAGTCCAGAATGGCAGTGCAGTCCGCAGAATCTGAAACAAAAGAGTTGAGCAATTTCATTTTCCCTTCCTTCCTTCATCCCGAGCCCACTGGGCAGTGGGCATACCCAATACTAATTTATGTCTCAATGCCTATGACTTATCTTTCTTTAATGTATCGTCGTACCAAGAGCCAAGATGCTCGCTTCCTGAATTCTCTACCTCGTTAGCAGGATTTTTTCCAGTACTAGGCTGATCAATTGGGATCCTATGTTGGGTTCTCAATGTTGTCAACGTTGCTGGTTTATTGAGATCACTACGAAACCTGAAGATGCAAATGACAGCGCTCGTACTGTGATTCTGTTATCTCCAACAGTGTGATTAGATGTTAAATGTAATTATTCAACAATATAAAATGTTTCTGGTCCATATGCTTTGGGCTGCTAGGAGTGTAAGGTACGTCAGTGTCTCTTGGCACCACATGATCATTGCCTTAAAAAAGCAACGAACCTGTGGACAGGAGAGTAGCAAAATAAAAACAAAAAAATTGATTGGCCTACATCTTAATATTTTACGTGCTGATCTTAGCTGGAAACGAGATCTGATAGTTTGTTATAAATCTGTAACTATCAGCTAATTGCAGGCGTTGCCTTGCCTACAAGCATTTCTCCTCCTCCATGCACGGGCGCCAGCTGAGTAAAGAAATCCTGGCTTGCCAACTAATATAATACCCACCTACATAATAATAATAATTATTTATACAGTCTTTCATGAATGCTGAAATTTGAGGTTCCAAGTTCAGATTAGCTCCCAGTCCCAGCCTCAGCCTCAACAAATTGAGGATTTAAGCAAACAATAAGACTCAAGAGCCTGGCAGGTGAGAATGTATGGTCCAGCAATTCAGCTTGACTAGAATATTCTATTCCTTGTTCTATTTTTTAAGTATAAAAGATACGGACATTGTTTTTGAATTTTTTTAATTCTTCAAGAAACTCTTATAATTTTATTTTATTAAACATAGAGAAGACATGACAATGGTAGAAGAGATCTATCGATATTTAAATTTAACAAATGAACATATTTTGAATCTCTTGTTTAGAAGGATCAATTGCTCCGAATTGGAAATCGGCCAAGTTTTACAGAGCTATAAGCTATTACATTTGAACTCAAACACCCGCTCTCTAGCAATAGTATAGTACAGTGAAAAGGTACTGAAAGAGTCAAAAAGTCTACATCCAAAGAATCGGCCCTAGCGAGCCGCAACCAATTAGGAAGCTTTGGATCTTGTCCAAAGCCATACCCGTGAATCCTACCCTTTATTATTATTTTTTTTTTGGAACTTTTTTACATTTACGTGGGTCACACTTGAGTTTGTAGTGTGTGTTTGAAGGAAGATTGAAGAAAACAAAGTCTGCTTTTAACCATAAAGGGAACGAGTGGGGCAGAGAGCTAGTAGGCACAAGCTCCAACTCCAGATTCTCTAATCTCTAAAATAGTTGCTTTGGTCCCCAATTCATCACCCACATGCTCCCTAATCGCTGGTGACAGCGATACACCGCCCAAACGCAAACGCAACTCCTTACACCTCATTTTTCCATCCAAAAAGCCTGACAATCCCCGCCAGTGACCGTGAGTGAGCCTGAAATTTTTTAGAGCCGAAGGAACCACTACTCTGCACATATCAAGCGTTTCAGTCATCAGCAAGACTCCAAATCCTTGCTCTGGCACACAGTTTTCTTTCTGTCCCGTAGTTGCCAATGCCAAATACGCTGCTTCTATCAACTTCCTTTGTTTTTTTTTTAATTTTAAAATCCTCTATTCAGCGTTCATAAGTCGTAACATAGTTCAATGGAATCTATATGGGCATTGAACTAATATGTGCATGGTATCATAACAGAAATGTAATTGGACCATTGCCAACACACGTGTGCCAAACCCCTTCCACATATCTTTATGTTCAAATTTATTTACTGTGTATAGCAATGAATAAGAGCAGCAGTTTGGACCAGCTCCTGTTGTGGGCATGAAATAATAATTATTGATTAAATTCTAGTCTAAAGTCAGCTTATCTTAGTGATTAGATTAGCCCACAAGTCTTACCAAATCATGAGTCCTCTCTCCCAATCCCAAACAAATACTGATATAGGTTTGCTTATGTATTAGCCAACGTCAGTTGGAAATTAAAAAAGAGAAAATATTACATTCACAGCTGTCATCCACCAACAATTTCATAAAATTAAATTCTACAAATATGAGTCAGTAATTACGTGCACGGACCAGGACCAGATCACAGACAAGCAACCTTCCCTCTCCTTCCAGTTGAGTTCATGTACTTTCTCAGTTTTTGACCGTTAAAATTAATCAACAGCTGATTCAATAACACAACTGCTTATTACTAAAAGGAAACAAAAAAGGGACAAGGGGCAAAGACAACAAATCTCCACACTTTCTTGGCAACAAGCAGTTTACATGCCTTAACATTAGAATCAAAACTGATTAATCCTCGTAAAAATGGGCTAACATTAAGCAGAAATGTAGAGTCACTAATTACAATAAGGAAAGAAAAAGAACTTTTGTTATTCCCTGCAAATGGGCAATAACACAAGCCACACTGTCTACTCATCTTAATCCTAACCTCTCTCACTGTACATAAACAGTTAGCAGTAAAAAAGTTAATTAAAAACGCTGAGATGGAATGCAAAAATAAAATCCATCCATCCAGAAAAATCAATATTTCAGAAATTAAAAGAAAAACACCCAAAACAGCTACTAGCCAACGACGCAAGTCAGCGGTGGTCTTGACAAAGCTCCTTCCTGAGCCGTTGAGAGAAAAGCCTGCAAGCGTCCATACTCAAATCAACGGCAGCAGCCAGTGCCACGTAAGCAGCAGCATCCTCCGTACAGTTGACGTGCTGCACGCTAACTTCAACCCCGGGCTTACTACACTTTCCTTCGCCTTCCACACTCGCACTCATCACAAACCCTCTTCTGTTGTAAATACAGTACGGCCAGAGCCCGTATCCGAAGTCACCACTTCCCTTTGGACTACACGTCGGGGAAGCTGACCCCCCGCCGAGATCAATCACAAATTTCCCGCCTTTGCCCGCGTTGAGAGTGGATTCGGCCAACACAATCCCGGCGGCTCCCATTCCTCCAGTGGCTTCAGGTATTATCTCAAAGCGGTAACCGAGGGCGTCAGAGGAGCCGCGTTCTCGCCAAGCCTCTAGTCGGCCCCACGGCTTCCACGTGGCGTCCCCCGGGCGGAGAATCAGCCATGCACCGGCGTTCGACCGGCTCACCCTGTCCGAGCGGGGCGAAGGCACGAAGGGCGTCACCATCGAAGCCGCAGCTACTGGTGAACCGGAGAGATCGTGGACAGTTACGGACCATCCTTTTCGTTCTTTAACTGCTCTTTCCTTTTCGCTACCTAATGAACTCAACCAGCTCCTCTTCGAATTGCTCCATTCGGATTCTAACAATGACCTGAACGTGAACAGATCAAAATAGGATTACAGATCAGAACTTCGGAGAGCAGAAAGCCAAATGAATTTGAAACTTAAAGAGCAAAATGTAGCATAATTAATTAATTAACTGACCTGGACCTTTGATTTGGGTCGCCAGTGGTTCTAAAACTGAACTTGCAAGTAAAGACGGGTTGTCTGATATTGCCTTGTATTTGGAACACTTGCGGGCTGCATTCGGGTTCGCCGTCAAACTGAAATACGAATCTGGGGTCAGGCTCAGCTTTAACGTTCAAGTGAAACTGGGCTTTACTCGTCGCCTCTCTACCGACAGTAATCCACCCATTGTGGTAAACGCAGCCTCTAGACTCCGTTCCCGCCAGATCCAATGGCACCTTGACTTTGCCGAGGAGCCTGCCGGAATTCACCCCACAGGTAGTGCCGCGACGACCGGTATAGATAGAGATTTTGAGGTGGAGTTTTACAGCGAAGATGGACTTGGAAACAAAGCGGTCTAAGTCGGACTTGGAGAGGTGGAAAGTGGCGGCCAATGTTCCGTCGGAGGGGAACGGATTGTTGTTGTCCGGAGTAATGTAGGGGACGGGGGCGGTTTGGAGAGGAAAATTCTTGAGTTTGATTTTGCAGAAACATGGGGACGAAGAAGGATGAACGGCGGAGAGAGCGGGTTTAGAAGCAACCGGGATTTTGAGGGCTAAATTGCCCACCGTCAGACGGACGAAAGGGCAAGGATCCATGGTCAAATGAGACAGATAGAGGGATTGGAATTTCAAAGAGAGGACATGACTAGGTGTGGAACAGTGTTGATCTTCAAGGAGTATTCAATTCAACCATAGAAAAAATGAATTATCTTTATTTATGTATATATGTGTGTGTATAGGGAGGGGGAGGGTAGATAGATAGCTGCGAGAACTGAAGAGGAGTGCTATTGTTGGAATGCAGCTGGATAACAGCCTGTCAACCGCTACCGTCGGGGGGGGGGGGG
>JAOQMQ010000006.1:5178124-5194085 GCA_027563845.1 Erythroxylum subrotundum
TCCCACCCCCACATCCCATCCTCCTTCGCATCCCATGATCACCCATACCTGAGACCACACCCGTACCCCTTGTTACTTTTTCTGATTGCATTACCTACACTATCACCATTCCAAATACCTTTTCTGATCCCACATCCTTTACTCAAGCTAACAAATTTCCTCACTGGTGCCAAGTCATGCTTGATGAGTTCAACGCTCTCCGTCACAATAGCATATGGACTTTTGTTCTTCCCCCACCAAACATAAACATTACAACAAAAAATAATAATACCCGTAGAAATCCTGCTGAGATGTGGGGTATGAGGAGATCCAGTAGTATATGGCCTTACCCCTAATTAGTAGAAAGGTTGTTTCCAAATGACTCATTTAAATAAATGAAAATAAAAATAAAATAATAAATAATAAATAACTAAGTAAATAAAAATGATAAATAAAAGTAAAATTAGGATTAAATAACAAAAAACAAAAATATTAAAATTAAAATTAATTAATAAAATTAATAATAGGGAAAATAACTAATATATGTAAATAATAGTAAAAATAAAAACACTAATAATAATAGAAATAGAAATACTAATAATAATAATAAACATAAACATAAACACAACAACAACAACAATAACAACAACAACAACAACAACAACAACAATAATAATAATAATAATATGTAATTACCACTTAGGCTAACAATAAGAGGCAAGAGTTAATAGTTATAAAAGAACTACTAGGATCTCTTTACGAGGGATCCTTTACCTGAATCTTAGCACGCCAAAGTTTTTTTATTGTGGGTCATGTCCTCAATAAGTTCTAACAATATCAATTGTAAATGGGTTTTTGTGTTAAACGAAATCTTGATGGATCCCTTAAGGGTTACAAAGCTCGTCTTGTAGCCAAAGGTTATCATCAAACCTTAGGAGTTGATTATACTGCCATTTTCAGTCCTGTTGTCAATCCAACAACTAATCAAGCTATCATTGCCCTGGCCATATTTCATAATTCCCCTATCCATCAACTTGATGATAATAATGCCTTTTTTTCATGATTACTTACAAGAACTTGTCTACATGTCTCAACCTCCTGCTTTACTAATCCCTATCATCCTTACTATGTTTGCAGACTTCATATAGCCTTATATGGTCTCAAACAAACCCCTCGAGCCTAGTTTTATCACATCAGTTAAAAACTCCTCGATCTTCATTTTTAACCTTTAAAATCTGATACCTCTCTCTTCATTCATAAAACCACCTCTCACACCACCTTTCTTTTAGTTTATGTGGATGATATCTTAGTCACTGATTCTTCACAATCCTTCATCACATCACTTATCAATGATCTCAACTCTGCCTTTTCTATAAAATACTTAGGTCCACTCCATCACACTCTTAGTATTGAAGCTCTTAGTACTTCTCAGGGTATTCTTCTCAACCAAACACAATACACTAAACAACTCCTTCTTCAAACTGACTTTGATAAATCTAAACCAATTCATACACCTATCACTCCATCTCTTCCATTGTCCAAAATCATGGTGTTCCACATTCTGATCCTACTGAATATCTGATAAGTGCGAAATATGACATCTATTATTCTTCTAAACTTAGTTCATTTAATTATTTTTATTACACATTTAGGCATGATTATTCATATTTTATTTTTCAAGGCCTAAAATTATTTCTTCTAAATTTTCCTATAAAAATTAGCCTAAGTTGAAATGTTTTTATTGTAGGTTAATGGACTGATGCAATTAGAGAAAGCATCAAAATGATAATGCAAGCAATCCAAACCAACAAAGCAAAACGTTAGCAGATGGGAATAAAAAGAAGATAAAAACGCAAGTAGTTTAAGCAGAAAATGCAAGAGGACAGCCAGCAGTCCAGCAAAATGAGTCAAAACAGCAATGTAGAGGGAGAGTTAAAAAAAGACCATAACGACAGCTAAATGGGAACCATACCAACAACGCTAGTAGCTGGACAAGAGGGCATTAAAACAACAGTGAACTGAAGAGAGAAAACAACATAAATAAAAAGAGAGAGAACAACCAAGAAAGAAACGCATCGAAGAAGAAACACACAATAGCTGGGAGACAAAGAAGCAGCAGCGCAAACCAGCAGATGAAGAGAAGAATGAAACGACAGAGCATAGAAGAGGAAACGCAGGCACCAAAATGACAGTAAAAAAAAGGAGACAAAACAGCAGTTGGAAAATACATCAAAACGGCAGCAACATATGAACAAAACGCCAGCAGAAATAAAAGAAGCAAAACAACAACGTTGAAATAAAATGCACAACCAATTTGAGAAGCAATAAAAAGCTAGCAATTGGAACATGAAGCGAATGAAATAGCAACAAATTCCAAATTAGATATGACGTTATGTCTTCAAAATGGAAGAGATAAGAGGAAGCTTATTAAAGAGCCATAAAAGTGTGGCTTTTGGGGTGTCTTAGCAGCCAACAAAAAGAAAGGACGGTAGTGGAAATAGGTGGGATTGAGCATATCACTTAAATTTGAGAGTAAAATAAAACTTGAGAGCTATTGGGGAAGAAGGCTAGTGCAAGGAGGTGTTCGGGTGGTACGAGAGTTACATATCCATTGGAATTGAGCTGGGTTAAGACCTTTGGGAGAAGGATTTCGCAGGTTGAGCTATCGGGTCAAAGCAATCGTCGAACTGTAGAGTTTGGGCTATCAATCGAATGAGTCTCTCTTACTCTTACTCTCTTTGTATCTAGTTCTTCAAATTTAATTTGCTTAAAAGTTTTAGAATTTCAGTTTAGTTCTTTGTTAGGATAATTTGAGACAATTATTTTCAATTTAATTCTAACATTACAAGTATTTCATTATTTGCGCGATGCTTGATGCCAATTTATTTACGATTTATGTTCTTATAAAATTGAGAAACGTCTTGATATATTTGAATTTGAATTGATTGCTATCGCTTTGTCTTTAGTTCATAATTACTATTGAGTTTAGCGAGTCGAGTAGCAACTATTAAATCGTTAGTTGGTCAAAGGACTAAGATTTAATTAGTGTCGCATGATCTCGAAATTTCGCTAGCTGGTTGGTTGAAGTTCTTGGGGCTAATGATGTCTTCTTGGAAAGAATTGCATTAATCAATATAGAGTCAGGCTGGTTCGATTCTAGATTAGTAAAGGGAGATAGGGAGAACTCAACTAGTGAGCGTCTCTATAGTTGACCTATTTTATAGCTTAGGATGTCGTTGATAAAAATCTGAACTTGGATGACTAAATTTACGGGCTTAATGTATGCTTGATCATTTGTTAATATGCATATTCAAATTTTCTTTATATTATGTTTTTAGTGTTAAAAGTTTCTATTTCCATTAATTAGTTCTAGTTTCCGATTGAACCCCCTTCCCATCTTTACATGTGTGTTGAATGGTTTTTGGTCTACTATGCTTTCCTATTAGATGAGGCCACAAGTTAAAGGATTTCATCGACTAAGTTCTGTAAAATTAATTGGAGAACATCTTGATTGAAATAAGTAATTGATTCTGAAATTTTAGAGGATATATAGTAAAGTGATTGACGAGAAAACTTCTAGCCCCTTCCTATTTTGTTTTAGCTATGTTTAAATATTTACATGTGATTTTCCCACATCCCATTATATATTCTCTAATTTTATAAGTTTCAAAGGTTAACATTTGAAAGCCTAAAACATCTTTGAAAAGAAGAAACACCAAAAATGCAACATCTAATTTGATGTGCAGGTTGTTGTCCAACTGCATATAGTTTGCGTATTTGCTATATTATGATTAATCTATGCCATAAAACTAGTAATTTATACTTGTTTTGTATTTCGTATGTTTACGGAGTTATTTGAATGCTAGAATGCAATTAGAAAAAATCTTGAATTTAATTTCCTAAAGCTGGAAGTTTAGAAATATGCAACTTGAATATGAAAGTGTTATTCTTAGATTGTTTATGCAATCAGATTTAAGAGCTGACTATTTACTGCTATTTTCCTATTTTCTTAACTTGATTTCTACATAGTTTAAGTTTAATATACCTGTAAATTCAAGTGAAAGATGATGAGATTAAATGAACTTGAAAGAAGCAATCTTGAATGTTTGAAGAAGCTGAATTTGCATTGTTTGCTCTTTGTTTTTGAGCTGTACATTCTATTCTGATTTTCTAAAATTTTAACATAATTTTAGCTTGTTTTAAGTGCCAAAAACATGATAAGGATTTAAGTATAATACAATCATTAAAGTTTAATAAGGGGCAAAACTAGTGAATTACATGTTGTTTTAGTGTGCAAATTCCAGATCTGATTTATTAGGTTGTATGATCATAGTTTTCTAATTTAAGGGACCGAAATTTGGCAAATAACATAGGTACAATTTGTGCATGAGTTTGAGCTAAATTAGACATCAAATTATAAGTGTTTCACCTTGTTTTTGTGGGCTAAATTTTTCTAATTGAATTTTACTTTGTTTGGAATTATAGTTACATAGATTTACTTTATTAATGCTCTCATTTGCATTCAAAATAAAATTTTAATAAACAACACTCGACTTGTGGGATCGACTCTTATTTCACCCTATACTAAGTTGATAATTAATTAATGGTAGACATAAGATATTAATTTGTATATGCTTGATGACATTTATCAATATAGAAGCATTATTGGTACACTCTAGTATCTTTGTCTCACCCATCCTGATATTCAATTTTCTATCAATAAGGTTTCCTAATTTTTATAGTGTCCTGCTGACATTTACTGGTCTACGATAAAATAGATTCTACGATAGCTCCGCTCCACACTCTCTCATGGGATTCACTTTACCAAGTCTCCCTACCTTTCTTTACAAGCTTATTGTAATGCTAGCTGGGATGGTTATCCTGATGATTAATGTTCTACATCTGACTATTGCATTTTTCTTAGGCCTAATCTTATTTCCTGGAGTGCTAAGAAGCAACACACGACCTACTATGATGTTACTCTCTCCCAGTCTTAGTTTATGATTGAAATTGTATTTGTTTTACTCTATTGCATATTAATTTAGATAATGTTTCTAATTTTGATATTTAGTTTTATAAGCTTTCGCGTTTAAATTCAAATTAATAAAAGCAAGAGTAACATTTTTCACCATATCGTACATAAGCATTTATATGTATTTCTTATTTGTATCAGTTTCATCAGTCAAACAATGTTCAAGCATAGAGTAAAAGCCCATCTAGCCAATTAAAATGCTATGCTTTTTGTAACATTTATTTTCATTTTGATTCAAAAGGATGGTAGCTCAAGGTTTATTATTAATGATTTTGATGATAACCTCGTATTATTTCAAAATTTAAATTAGATTTATTTCCTTGTACAAGTAACGGTCTAATTCTCAAAAGAAAATAAAATCATAGGATAAATTCTTCCTTTCTTATAGGATCATTCATAATGAAGTTACCTTATTTATTTCACAATATCTTGAAGAATCTTGTTATCATTGGAGTTATTTCATTTTATTGTTAACGGGTTAATTGTCAAAAGGAAATAAAATCATAAGAAATACGCTTTCTTTCTTGCAGGAACCTTCTTTATGAACTTTCCTTATTAGACATGGTTTATCCGAAAGGATCCTACTAATTATGAAGGTCGTATATTAGCCCCGTGATTACTGGAAGATTTTTGGCAAAGATGACATCGAAGTTATTCAGATTTAAATCCATCCAATTGACTAAAGATGCAAGTGAAGTAATGGCTAGTTGAAAGAAATGCCTACTTAAGGAAGAGCCACACTTTTGCGAAAACAGATCAGACTCTTAAATTACATCAACAACATCAATACTTTTGAAAGTCATATTCTTATTAAATCTCTTGTGCTTTAGAAAGTGAAAATTCTTTTTGAGAGAGATTATTGAAGCTCATATCGAGCAAATTACATTTTCATCTGTTAAGAACTTATAGAGGTTAGCTAAATACTACTAGTTTGGAAGGTTGGAGAACCTTGAAAAATATGTACTCGTGAGCTTGAAGAGGCCCATCAAATTACTACTTGATATTTTAGTAAAACACTCAAGTTGGATATTTAGGGACTGGACGTAGGTTTAGGTTATAAGCCGAACCAGTATAAATTGACTGCATCATTCCCCTCTCTGTCTTACTTTTAAATTTTCGCAGTATATTCTTCATTTTTTCATTTTTGCAAGAGGCTCTTTCACTTTTATAATAGGCTCCTTCTTTTTTCAACTTGCAAGAGGTTCCTTTTAGTTTTAACAGACGCCTTCTGTTTTAAATTATTTTAATAGGATTTTTTGTCTAACAGGCTTCGATCGTCTAACAGGCTCCGATTGTTTAAAAGCTTCTATCATCTGACAGGCTCTTATTGTTTTAAATTTTAACAGGTCTCTGTCTTTAAAGTCACATATAATTGACCCCCCTCTTACGTGTGTTTGCTTTATTAAAGGAAAGCATGTTGCTAAATTAATAAATACTACATATATTACAAATACAATATGCCTTCCTTGTACTAACGTTTAGTTTTACATTTAATAGAAAAATTAAGAAAAATTTATAGGCACCTTTATTCAAATAAAAAAATAATATTCACAAAAACATCACACATGCGAAGTCCTTTATTTATATATAAGTTAAGTGACTCATAATTTTTAGATGGCAGTTACTGTTAAGAGTTTAAATGGTAAAATGCATCAACTCAAATAATTATATAACTTCATACTTTGATCAAAATAAAGAGGATATAATCCAATAAAACTGAACTTTCTTTTATATAAATTCATCTTATGGAGTTAATTATTGAAGAACTAAGGCATTAAAGTGAAATGGTTGAAAATGGTACAGATCCAGCAGACACTTCTCCAAGTCTCTTCATCTTTTGGCTAATTCTTAAGAGCAAGTTTAACACTTTAGAAAAAGCTTTCAAGTTCTTTCTTATTATTGATATATGTGCACGTTGTAAGCAAGATAAAAAAATGTTAAAGCATTTATTTTTCTAATACATTTTCATCTCATATATTTGGAAAGGATTATTGGCCTAGTGAATGGAAAGACATTATGGATTAGAGCTATAGTACTCGGAAGCAAAATGATGAAACTTGCTTGCTTTACAAATTCACATCGGGATATATGGCCTGTGAAAGAGAAAAGGAGAATTTGTATTGTATATTGCACAAGACCATCAATTTATGATAAATAAGAGAGGGTCAATTATGTGTAAATTTTTTTTTTGCAAGTTCTTTCAATTCGTATAATAAACAAATCCTAGTTAACGGATAAAAACAATAGGAGACTGTCAGACAATAAAGCCTTTTAAAAGACATGAGTTTGTTAGGCGATAGAGTCTTTTGTAGGGTAAGGCCCTACTTAAACGAAAGGAGCCTAATGAATGATAAATCATGTTAAAACAATTTAAAAACAGAAAGTTCCTATTAAAACTTAAAGGAACCTCTTGCAAGTTGGAGCCTCTTATAAAAGTGAAGGAGCCCCTTGCTAAAAGAACACAATCATAATATAATGCAAAAATTTAAAAGAGAGAGAGAAGAAGGATGCAGTCGATTTATACTGGTTCGACTTACAACCCAAGTCTACGTCCAGTCCCCAAGTATCCAACTTGAGTATTTCACTATAAGAATCCTATTATTAAATTTGACGAGCCTTTCCAAGCTCACAAGTACATAATTTTCTAGCTTCTCCAACCTTTCACACTGGAAGTGTATAACAATCTTCTAAAATCTCGCAGAAAAATAAAATGTAAAATTAAAAATAAGTTCTCAAATAACAATTTCTCTTTTGATAGAGTGATTTCATTTTCTAAGGCACAATAAGAATGATATGACTCTCAAGAAGATAGATGTTGTTCAAATGTTTCAAAAGTTTGTATATGCTCCTTGCTTCACAAGTGTTATTGCTCTTCTTTAAATAGTCAATTTCTTCAACTAACCGTTTCTTCATCTTAATTCTAAGTTGACTTTGGATTTTCAATATCATCTCTGCTAGACCAAAAATTTTTGGAGCTAACTGTTTGAAAAGGTAAGATTCTCCCAGATGTTAATAAGGAAAGTTTACTAAGAGGGTTCCTGCAAGAAAGGAAGTAATTTTTCTATGATTTTATGTCCTTTAAAAAATACCGTTATCTATATAAGGAAATAAATCCAATTTGAATTTTGGAATATTATATAGTTATCATCAAAATTGTTAAATATAAACCTTAAGCTAACAATCTCCCCCTTTTTGATGATGACAAGTAATAATAGATATATTTTTCAAAATTCAAAGAGATAATAAATGATCTTGAAAGATACTTGTGACTTTTATATGTTCCGACATAATTAGAAGGAGCTTGTCTCTTAAAAAGGAACCTATGATTTATATATCACAGATTTTCACAAGTTCAACAGCAGAATTAATCACATATATAAAAGAGGCAGCATTGAGAAATATATCATCATATATGCAGAAATATGCAAAAAATATCAATATAACCTTTCCCCCTTTATCATTATTAAAAAATAATAAAAGAGTATAGGGAGGAAGGAACTATCACAAGTTTGAATAAGCCAAGTAGAAAAGAATAGCAATAGAGTTAATAAAAGGATTCCAAGATTTTTCTCAGTAGAATCTGCATGTCAAGAAGCTAATTTTACATGCTATCTATTTGTTCTCGCATCTGTGTTTGATTGGATTGAATGTTATGTAGTTGTTGATAGAGTTTTTCACTATTTTCATCCTGAGGAGGAATAAGAGTTTGTTGGTCTGGAGAAGAATCTAAGTTTTCTGCTACTCTTTCAGATCTTTTGTCTACCCAGACATTGTTTTGTAATTTGTATCCAAATTGATAGGGAATGGAAGGGTGAAACTTATCCGGTGCATACCAATTTATATTTGCAAAAGGATCTCCATGATGGTTGAAAATCTTGGTGAGCAACATCCTATAAGGTAGGTAACTAGTGGTATTCTTATGATTTCCCTTATCCACCATGAACCTCAAGATCATAGCTAGAAGATTCATTATGTTCCCTTTTAGCAAATTATATACCACATAAGTGTCCAGCAAACTGCTCCTTTCAAATGAGATACTATTGGGAAAATTGAACTAGTTGAAAGCGATGCAAGGCATCATTGTATTAAGTCTAATTGCCTGCTCCAGGTTCTCCCATCTTATATGTTCTCAGCATGAAGGTAAATGGATTTGACCACTTCAACTAACTCTAGATCATCAACATCCCATTTGTGATAGGGAAAATTAGTTGTCCCTATAGGAGTACTTCTAGTATATCTTTTAAGATTTCTTTATAAATTAAAATTTTACATTCATGCACCCATGAGACAATGGTTAGCTTTCCATTAATTTCTTCCTTTTTCATGTGTGTGTAGAATATCCTGACTAGCTCATCGTATACTATCTCATCTAATTTCAAAAAAAAATTCCCAACCAATGGCAAGAAATAAAGGTGAGATGGGTATACCTACGTCATAAAACATCATAGGAGGCAAGATCTGCCTATCAACCATCTTTCTTTTCTTGTACTGTGTTTTATAATGGACTTCAG
The DNA here is from genome assembly GCA_027563845.1 of Erythroxylum subrotundum. Classification (NCBI taxonomy): domain Eukaryota; kingdom Viridiplantae; phylum Streptophyta; class Magnoliopsida; order Malpighiales; family Erythroxylaceae; genus Erythroxylum; species Erythroxylum subrotundum. The sequence goes on from JAOQMQ010000006.1 coordinate 5,187,647, forward strand.
CTTCTATTGATTTAAACATTTTTAGTGGTATTAATGTCTTTCCTTGCTTTTGCACAACTATCTTTATTTTCTTTGTCCTTTTTTGTTTGGGAAATATCTCTTCTTGAGGCATCTCCTTTCTATCAATAGGGTCCTTAATAATATCTTTAGTTATAGATTCTTTGCGTTTCTTTATTTCTTCCATTTTTCTTTTTCTGGCTTCTTCTTCCTCTTTCTTTTCAACATCCGTGGTATCTTTTTGTTCAGAACTTTTCTTGGCTTGTTTTGTAAGATTTCCTTTGGTCCGTGGTCATCTAATCAATCGAGTAGATTCTTCATTTAAATCATTTTCATTTGTAATCCAGTGTACGTCAGACAATTTCTTCTCTTGAGGTTTAGAGGAGAAAGGTTCAGTAATACAAGCTTTGTCATAGTTAATAAAAAAAGTTGATTCTTTTCTCCTTTTGATTTTTTCTTGTCATTGTAGGAGAGTTTGGTGAAGTTTGAGAGAGAAACAAGAGGCAATAAGAATGCAGAGAGTTAGGGTGCAGAGAGAACAAGCGAAACAAATGAGAATGACAGAGATGAGGAGAAGAGAGAAGTTTGCTTAGGGTATACTAAGTGATTTATGAGCATTGATCTCGTGATAGGATGAGTACACGTACAAGCCAGAAGAGGAAGTGTAATCAGTTGCATATCTTCTGACAGACACGTACGTAGAGTTGTCAGATTGCACGTGCATTTTTGAAAAAGATAAAATGACTCCCCATTTTTAAGACACGTGTCACTTAGAATGTCAACTCGAGAGAAGCCTTCTAAAAAAAAGAGGAGCCTTCTAATCTCTAAAGAGCCTACTAAACTAAAGGAGAGTTTCTAAGGAAACATAATAAAAGGAGCCTACTAAACGAAAACCAAAGACAAGTAGCAGAGAATATTCATACAGAAATAATATCAGAGAGTTTATAGATACCAAACTCTTTTCTTAACATGCAAAATCTATCTTTAGAGAGTGGCTTAGTGAAAATGTCAACTACTTGATTCTTACTATTAATATGTAACAGATCAATACTTCCTTCTAAAACATGATCTCTAAGAAAATGATGTTTGATTTCTATATGTTTAGTCTTAGAATGATGCACAGGATTTTTAGAATTTATAACACTAGTATTATCACATAATATAGGAATATAAGAAAAGTTTAGAGAAAAATCCTGTAATTGATGCTTCATCCATAAGATTTAAGCACAACATCTGGCAGCTGCTATGTATTTTGCTTCAATCGTTGAAAGCGCTGTGCAATTTTGGTTCTTGCAAGACCAAGATACTAGACATCCTCTAAAAAATTGACAGTGATCACTTGTGCTTTTTTAATTGGATATATTACTTGCATAATCAGCATCACAATAGCCCACTATGTCAAATGAATCAATTTTTGGATACCATAGTCCAAAATCCATAATTCTGTGGAGATATCGAAAGATTCTTTTGAATGTTTGAAGGTGGCTTTGTAATAGCCCATTCCTACACTTAGGAATTTATCTACTATATGAAGTCATATGAGTCATATCATATGAGAATACATGAAGTGCATTTCATTTTCATGCATCATATTCACATACATACATGAATTATGATTTAGTACACATTGCAAAGATAGTTTATGCACTCAATTGATTTATTCCGGGGTATAAAAGATTTTAAATGTTTATGTTGTGATTTCTTGATTATGAATTGATCATGTCTTGAAATCTTGTTTAATGGACTACAATTAGTGAATTGGAATTTTTGTCATAATTGGGTGATTGATGAACTGTTATATACATCTAGTCTAGGAAAAATATTAATTGGCAAGACTAATTGATACATGGGAACTTAGGGTGATCAAGCCTATGAAAAAGTGACACATGGCTTGATTAAATGAGTGACAAATGGTGGCTTAATTGGGTAACAAATGGTCTAGTGATTATGAGACAAGTGGACTAATTATGGAGTGACAGTTGGTAGCTTATAAAAGGAGACATGTAGCATGGGTCTTTGTTTGACAAGTGTTTGGACAAGTGTCCAATCCCTCTCCACACACCTAACCCACGACACACACTCAAGAAAGACCATCTTTGTCTTGTTTTGTTACATGCCATCTTCTTCCTTCTCTCATCATCGACACCCATACACAACCCTTACAACCTTGAGATTTTGCTAAAATTGTGCACTTGATACTTCAATATTCTGCTGCCTTCATCTTGTTGTTCAATCCCCTTTCTATGTCCATCTTGTTCTTAGAGTATACTTGCTTGTTGGAAGATTAAGTTAACTTGAAGATTGAGGTGGAATTAGGGAAAATCAAGTGATTTTTTTATCTCTATGGCATGTTAAAATAGAAACATTCATGATGATTAAATTGAGATGAGTGATATGTAGGGTTGATGTTAAAGTTGTCCTGGAATTTGATGAATGAATGTATGGTTTTTTATTTTTATTTTTTATGCTTGAAAATAGTGGATTATGTAGCACCCCACTCCCACAATGACCCGAACTCGACATCGTGGGTGATATCCGAGTTCGTGCCCCGCGAGGGTGGCGTGCTAAAGCACACAATCAGTCAGAAATCAGTATAAATATTTTTAAAATCAAGAACATACACACATTTTTTAGGAAATCCACAATTCAAATCAGCCCACTTTCCTTCATAAACATTTCCAATCAACATAATACAATCAACAAGGTTATCAATAGCCATTTGGGCCCTTCCACAAATACAATACACTTGAGTCATTTTGGAATACAAATTTATACAAAGAGTTGTGGAATATACAATTCAATACAAAATAGAGAAATGCAATGCAGACGCGAACTGATCCCAACCTCTATCCTTCACTTTAATGCTGTAGGTATACTCCCGTTGGCCTAACGAGGTATTCTTCTGATCCTGAAAAATATTTGCAAATTTTGGGTGAGTTTTGCGAACTCAATGAGTGACCATCATCGATGGCTCACCCATTCACATAACACATAATTCACATTTTATATTTAATTTCACACTTCATATTCAATACACTTAATCATTCATATTATACATATGCAGTGCACATGAGACTCTCTTTCCATTTGTTACTTTGTTGTGATAGAGTGCCTAAACTGTCCAATATAGGGCTCATTAATAACTGTTCCTTATCCGTTTGGGAGATACAGGGCTCATTAAACGTTGAGCCTGGGGCTCTAATTCACTTTTGAGCTTGAAGCTTATTTTCACTCGTTGAGCTTTAAGCTCTGATCGGCGGCTACTCTGATCACAACAGCCATTAAGTTTCATGCATTCATGAGATGGAATGCATCAATCACATTTGCATGATCCCATTCAATCATATTCATATATCATCGGACCATAGTCCGGCATTCAACGTTTAGTTGAGAATTCACACTTTCATTCATATGCAAATGCACATTAGAACACATTTAACAATCACCTTAAATACACATAGTTCATCCAATTCACATTCAAGTATCACTTCAATATCCAGATCAACATCACAATCATCGGACCTCCTATCCGGAAACCAACACAGTCAATCACATTTAGTAGTCAATTAATACAAAATGAAACAAAGCAAACAATGAAGTGAGACCATCTCGATCTACTCACAGTACGCTTCAAAATAGCATTTGCTTCCAAATTCTAAATATGCCTGTATGCAGATGTTTAACCTGTATATCACAATTTATGCAATACACAATTCACACCCGTTACAAAACTCATTTATGCCTAAATAGTTATATGTGCTATGTACAATGCATATTCAATGACAATCCCGGGTATATGTTCTAGAACACATATTATGCTCATTCCCATTTTAATACGTTTGTGATTACTTTTTTGCATTAAAAAATTGTATGAGTTAATTAAAAATCATTACTAAAAGTAAATTTGGGAGCGGTGCAAAAATTCACTTGACCAATAATACAACATTTTTATATATGCTATAGGAAGTTATAATATTCACTTGACAAATCAAATTAATATTAATTTTTCCTACTGATACTATCTTAGGGAGGATGGATTTTATTTTATTCTTATGCTTCTTTTGTATTCTCCCAATGACACAACAAAGGAATATTTTTCTTGAATGATTTTGTACTAATAAATTTCAATGCACATATAAATATAATGTCATTCTTAGAACTATATACGAATATGATTTTAAAATTTTAGTGCTTTTTCCATAATGTAAAGATCTAAGAAATAATGAGAAATTTGCATGTCTTGAATTAAACAGTAGATTCGAGTAAATATGTTATTTCATAGAGCAACTGCAATGAAAAGAGCACGAAAAATAACAAGTTGTCGTGATACATCTAAAATGTTTTGGCCGATATAAAGCCTGGTCAGATCATAATGGAAAAAACATGGGATCAAGAATGCACTACAAGGCATTTACCTTTTTTTTACTCTATAGTTTACAAACGGTTTAGCTTTTTGTCACAATTTTGGCATCCGAATTTTCAAGTGTCTTGGATTCAATTTTATATTGTATTTGGGTGCTTATTGACACTTAAAAAAGTGATGTGTTGGACTTTTATCCACATTTTTACATGGAGACAATTTCAAAATATGATGCGTGACGTTATGTGTGTACATCTAAGTTTGATGGATGCTTAAATATCTCATTATGGTCTTAGAGCACTATGAGCGAATGTCGACCAAATATGACGTCATTTTGTCTAATTTTCTTACAAGCTTCTTAAAGTGTATCGTTGAGGTTGAGTTCCTTCAAATGTCTCTTATTTATACTATCATTTGATCCCAATTAACCTTGTCTCTTTCTTACGTAGATTTAAATTGACCAGAAGAATGTCCATATCAATAATACACATCAGCATTGATCTTATCCTAAATATTGGGCCTCTATGTCAAGACTGTTTCTTTTTTCATGACGAAATCCAACATCTCTACTGCTTTTTAAAAAACAATTCTACCTCATTTCTTTTACTATTTGAGAGGGAGAGTCTTGGAGCAACGAGTAAAAGTTGCTCCTTTGTGACCAGAAGTTTACGGGTTCGAATCACGAGCATAGCCTCTTTGCAAAGTTACAAGGAGAAGGCTACGTGCATCGATGACCCTCTCAAAACTCTCGCAAAGCGGGGAGCCTTGTGCACTGGGTACGTTGACTTCTTTTACTATTTGAAATTTTTCAAAGAAGCCCTTCCTAAGTCCTTTAGAAGTAGTATCAATACTTTATAATCACGTGACTTTAGGATCAAAACAAATTCATTATTAAGTAGGAGAACAGATAAAAGTTACTATTTTGTTCAGAATATAATTAAGCTCGCACAAAGATGTAAATGATGTATTTATCTTTAAGACAATGAGGACTCTCTTTGCCCCCATGTTAAGTCAAACAATTGGCCTAATAATTACATTGAATATATATCAACTGGAAGAAAGAAGTTAGTTTAATTTAATACGCTCCTCAATTCATCTTCTTTCGTTAGATGTCACCGATGTAATTGCATCTCTAACCGGTGAAAAACCACGTCACTTAAAGTCTTAAAGAATCTCATTGGTCGATATTGCCAAACTATCTCTTCAACTAGAGCACTTTTGTCGTCTGAGTCACGTCGTTGACTGAAGTGAATGCTTCTCTTTTCTACTTTTCGAAATAGGAATAGAGGTTAATTTAAATTAGTCAGATTTGAAAGATGAAGTAGAGAATCAAAATAAGTAATAAAACTATAACATGAATTATTTTTTGTTCACACTAAGTCTAAAAGAATATAAAAAAAGATCAGCAAGTTTTACCTTTTTTTTATCATGTTAGAGTGTTACGTGCAAGTGATTTAACTTATGTTAATAGATTCAGAACTTAGAAAACTTATCAAAACTACCACTTTTCTCTTGAATGTTTTTAGTGTAACGATTACTTTTTTTTTTTCATAGAGTTTTAAAAATTATATGCAAATCAATACCATATTACTGTAAGAATGAAAAATCTGAAGGGGTGAAGTATTTTTCCACACTCTTCGATTTTGCCGCAGTCGTTTCTAACGCAATAAAAAATTAGAAAATTAATGCAACAAAATAAATGAACATCAATATTTGTTAACGCATTTCGGCACACCTTGCCTACGTATGCAGGGCCATCACCCAACTTCATTCTTTCACCAACGTCAATAGTTTTATACAAGGCTTTACTGAGCCGACACCACTCAACCCTTGACACTATCCCTTGTCCTTACTACCCGTCGAGGAATTTCACACCCAATAGTATGACCGCCTCGTACTAACTTCAACAGAGGATTTTTCTCAACAATCTTGTAACGAAAGAATACTAAATAAGCAACTCAAGTGGTTAAACAAAATTCAATATAAATGAGAACACTTGAGAAAAAACAGAAAATCAACTCTCCTACAGATTCAGCCACTGAAACATATCCGAAAGTTGTCACCACAAATTATGGGCTCATC
>JAOQMQ010000006.1:5202013-5223103 GCA_027563845.1 Erythroxylum subrotundum
ACCATGATCTTCTGATGCTATTGATATATGATTTTGCTTTCTTCCACGATTCGCAAGGTTTCATAAGAGGAAAATTCATGTACTGACTTTAGGAAAATTTCTGGGTTGATCTGGGCTTATTTAGGCAAAAAGTTCTTCTTGAGAGTTGTAGATCTTTCTTTTATCTTTCCAACGGTATATAGTACGTAAATTTTGGACATTAGAGCTGAAAGTTATGCCCTTTTTATTGTTCTGTCTTCGTTTGACTTTTTGCGTCTTAGTTTGACCGTCTCAAAATGACGTCATCATCGTCTTAGTATAACGTCAGCATCGTCTTAGTTTGACTTTTTGCGTCTTAGTTTGACCGTCTTATTTTGCTTCCGTCTCAAAATGACGTCATCATCGTCTTAGTATGACGTCAGCATCATCTTAGTTTGACTTTTTGCGTCTTAATTTGACTGTCTCATTTTCCTATCGTCTCAGCTACTGTTCATTGCTTCCGTCTCAAAATGACGTCATCATAGTCTTAATATGACGTCAGGATCGTCTTAGTTTTACTTTTTCCATCTCAGTTTGACTGTCTCAGTTACTGTTTATCGTCACCTTCTGACCCAATTTCTACCATTCAAACGTTGGAATTAGTCTTTGAGGTCTTCATGAAAGTTGTAGATATTGAAGTTCTCTTTCCAACCATATAAAGAATACCTTAATCCGATGTCTGTAGGGAAAGTTATGAAGATTTTCCCAATTTGTATCGTCTGATGATGTCATCATCTTCTCAAAATGACATCATCATCGTCTGCTTTCTGTTTTCAGCCTTCAAACGTTTGAATTGGTCTTTGAGGTCTTCATAAAAGTTGTAGATCTTGAAGTTCTCTTTCCAACCATATAAAGAACACCTTAATCCGATGTCTGTAGGGAAAGTTGTGAAGATTTTCCCAATCTATATCATCTAATGATGTCATCATCGTCTCAAAATGATGTCATCATCGTCTGCTTTCTATTTCACCCTTCAAACGTTGGAAGTGGTCTTTGAGGTCTGCATGAAAGTTGTAGATCTTGAATTCCTCTTTCCAGCCATATAAATAACACCTTAATCTGATATTTGTAAGGAAAGTTATGAAGATTTTCCCAATCTGTATTATCTGATGACGTCATCATTATCTCAAAATGACATCATCATCGTCTGCTTTCTATTTTCACCCTTCAAACGTTGGAATTGGTCTTTTGGGTCTTCATAAAAGTTGTAGATCGTGAAGTCCTCTTTCAAACAAGCCAAAAATGAAGTCTTTCTGAAATCTGTAGCAAAAGTTATGGCATTTGTGCCAAGATAGGTACAATTTGATTGATGGTATAAGCATGTTCGATTCCTTCGGGTATAACTTCTCCATCCGACCCCTAAATGAGATGATTCTTGAAGCAATAGATTCCTAGCTTCTTGTATTATCTCTCCATGAAAATTTGTGTCTGTTGGAGTGTTTTGGGAAAGTTGCATTAGAATAAGTGAGGGGTCGTTTGGGAGAGCAAGTTTGGGGTATGAACTCGTTTTAGCTCATTATGTATATTTTGAGGTGTAAAACCCCGATGGAGATGATTCTTGTTTCAACGCAAATTAAAGACTTAGAGCAGCGATTTCTTTGATGAGGTCGAGTTGAGATGTTGGTGTTATTTTGATGTGGGCACACCACCTTTGGGAATTGTTGATCATGACCCTACAGGGTAATAAGTTTACGGTTTAGGATTCCGGATGTTGGGCTCCGGAAAAGGGGTCCAACAGATTGAGACTATGTCTTGTAAATACTTGTTGCAATAATTCTCTTACTGCCTTTTCTATCACATCTTTTTTTTCTTTGAAGTACTTATAAGGCCTAATATTAATATAATCCATCCCTCCTTCAACTAGATTCAATAATCTTGAGCTTTTTTTGTAATAATTGTTGTGGTTCTTATAATAATACTCCAAATTCTACCAAAAGCCCATTTATCTCATCAAATCAACCAATTTGTTCCCCCTAAGTTCATCTACTATAATCAGTATTTTGAAACCCGGACCGGCCATCGAACCGGAGGCCTTACTGGTTACCGATTTGACCGGTTCGACCGGTTCAACCTGTGACATCATAATTATGCAATAATTATATTTAATTATATATAATATTAATAATATTAAAATATACAAAAATATACCAAAAAATAAATAATAAAAAATTTATTGAATCAGTGGTCGGACTGGTCGGACAGGACCGGTTCAACCGGTCAATTGACCGATTTTGACCGGTTCTCACTAGTTCAATTGAGAACCGGTTTTTTAGGGTGAACCGGAATGGATAGCCAACCGGTCACCGGTCGAACTGACCAGTTCGGTTCGGTTTTCAAAACAGAAACTATAATTGATTTTCCATAGGGTTTGTTAATTGTATCATATATAGTCCCCTTATTTGAAGACCCCTTAAACATATTGTTCAACTGCTTACTCAGAACCATTTTGCCTACTTTGCTTAGATTTCCTAATAAGGTTACCAACCGATCTTCCCATATGAATTTCATTATTTTGGTTTGAAATTGCACAACATGTTATTCAATATTGCTAGTTATTGTATCCCCAACACTTAATTATAACTTCCTAAGAAAATAACCAAAGAATTGGTTATGAATAGTACTCTTTACATCTTCCATACAAACCTTTTATTTTTTAGAGACATTAGTTTGAGGCCTCCCCTTATAGTGATTTGTATAGAAGGAATATCCTCCAATTTACCTTGGTTTTGTCAAGCTATTGCATCATCCAGAAAATTGTGAGTGCTTCTGTTATCCATAAGCCCTTGTATGGGTCTCTTTTGATGATAACCTAATACTCACATCTATTTGTATTCCTCCTTTTCTTTGACTCTTATTATAGCTTTAAAGGATATATGAGGTGGCTTTGGTTCTATTTCACCTTCCTTAACCCATTTTTATACTTTTTCATTTTCCATGTTATTGTACTCCTTCACCATATATAACGGATATTGCTTCTTCTTGCATTTATAGCTTATAGTATAGTGCTGTCACATTAGAAACATATCTCATTTACCCTCTTTTCATCAAACTCCTTACTACTTATTAATTCTATTAAAGGTTGCTCTAGTCGCCATCCCTTGTGGTCACGAGGTAGGTAACATTTCTTTAACTGCCTATGGTTAGGGATGACAATGGGTTAGGCTAGGCCTGAGCCCAGGCCTAACTCGAGTTTTTATTTTTAAAAATGGCAAAATGATGTCGTTTTGAAAACTTGGCCTAAGGTCCAGCAAGAGGCTCGACACCTGTAGTTTCTCTTGTAACATGCCTTAAATCCCCCCTTTTGTTCTAGCATTAATGTTACTTCTTATAATGCGGGTCATTTTATTATTCCCTCTTAAAGGTAGTGTGAAAATGTGGATTGCCATCACTGCTTATTGCTTCCTTGCTAAGGAATACACTTGTTAGAGACTTCAAGGCTCCACTAGCTTAACCATGACATCTAATTATGGTTTTAGTACTTCTATAAAAATCTTATAAATAGATTTTGTGAGTTCTTTTTTCAATCAAATCAAGTTTATCTTAAGTTACACCAACATTTAGCATCAAAGCCTGTTGTTTTGAAATGTCATCTTGTTCAAGCATAACATCTCAACAAAGTCAAGTAATCCCAGGCCAACAATCGTAATTGTTACATACACAACAAATTCAACAAGTTTAAGCGATAACATTTAAGTTTGATGGAAAAAAAATAATTATGCTATATGGAAGTACTTGATGGAGCTCACATTGTGAATGAACAATATTGGAGATATCTTAACAAAAAAATTAGTTAAGCAATAGAAAAAGTGTCAAAACATGATCCGGCTTTAAATGAAAAGGCCCTATTTTTAATTTGTCAATTTATGGAATTTTTAGTTTTAGAGAAAATATTTCATGCCAAAACTACAAAGGAGGCTTGGAATATTCTTATTACAACTTATGAAGGTGTAGATCCTGTTAAATGAACAAGACTCCAATGATTAAAATGATAGTTTGAGCTTATAGAGCAAGGCAAAGATGAGAATATTCATGATTATTTCTCACGGATGGAAAAGATTGTGAATGGGAAGAAAAATAACAAAACATGATTACGAAAAAGGGAGGTTATCAAAAAAAATTTACGAACGTTGACAATAAAATAAGGATGACTGAAAGATTTGGTGGTTTGGTTGAACTGTTTGATTGGGCATCAAAAGCTTAATCAAAGTTGGAAAATGCAAAGCAAAGAAGAATAAAGAGAAGAGTCAGGATTTTAAGTAGAAAGGAGGAAAGAGTTTTAGAAGGGCATAAGGAGCTAAAAAAGGTGACTTGGGAAAAGGAAAATATAGTGTTCAATGTTTCAAGTGTAAAACGTTTGGTCATTATCAGTTTGAGTGCAAGTCACATATCCGGTGTCAAAACTGTAAAAGGTATGACCACTATAGCAAAAAAATGTCATGCCAAAGCTTCAAATAAAAGACAGAATCATACTAAGTTAACAAAGAAAGAAAATGATGCAGAGACTTTGTTGATGACCAGTCAAGCTGCTATAAATGATAAACATACTGAGTGATTATTGTATATAGGTTGCAATAATCATCTAAGTGGAAAAAAGGAATAGTTTTTCAACTTAAATAAGAAGTTTTGAATAACAATAAAGCTCGGAGATAATTCCTTAATTTTAGTATTAGGAAAAAAGAAATATTGGTATTTATTTAAAAGATGGATCGTTAAATTATATTTTTGATGTGTTTGATGCTCCAGGCATTTGCCAGAAACTTCTAAGTGTGGGATAACTGGTAGAGAAAGGTTATGACTTGTAGTTTAACAAGCAATGGTGTATTATCGATAATAAGAATAAGGTTTTGATATAAAAAATGAATATGTCAAGAAATTGACTATTTCCAATCAACATTAATTATGATTTTGGGTTATGTTGTAATGCGATGATTGTGGATGATAATTGGCTTTGGCATATGCGTCTTGGACACCTCAGTTTTAAAAGCATCAAGTTTCTATCAAATATAAAGTGGGTGTCAGGCTTGTCAAATCTTAATGTTCCTCATTATGTGAAGCTTACTTAATTAGAAAGAAACATCAAGATCTATTTCCTAAAGCATGTTCATAAAGAGTTAAAAAATTGTTGGAGATTACGCACTTGGATTTGTGTTATGTGGAAGTTCCTTCTTTAGGAGGTAATAGATACTTTATTATCTTCATTGGTGATTTTAGCAGGGAAACTTACATTTATTCCTTAAAACAGAAACCCAAAAAATGTGACAGAATGAAGAATTTCATATCATATATATTCATAAACAAAGTGACTATATGGTGAAAATTTCGAGAACGGATCGTCGGATTGAATATATCATGTGTGATGATTTTATAAGAAAAAATGGGAGAAAACATCAACTAACAATAAGATATACTCAGTATAATGGAACTATAGAGAGAAAGAACAGATCTATAATGGATATAATTAGGAGCATGTTGTTTAGCAAGAAATTGCCAAAGAGTTTCTAGGCAGAGGTAGTAACTTGTGATGTTCATATCTTGAATTGGTGTCTAGTTAAAAGCGTTCGTGATAAAACTCTTGAAGAAGGTTGGAGTGAAGAAAAACTAGATCTAAGCCACTTGAAGGTATTCAGGTGTATAGTTTATGCTCATGTACCTGATGAGTTAAGAAAGAAATTAGATGGCAAAGTAAAAAAGTGAATCATTATGGAATATATTCATGTAATAAAAGGTTGCAAGTTATACAATCTAATTACTAAACAATTAATTATTAGCATGGATGTTACATTTCAGGAAGATGGAATCTAGGATCGGTCAAAAAAGCAACAAATTTTATGATTAGTGCCTATGATATATAGCCAAGATTATAAACTACTAACAAATGAAGAACCTAAAGACTCTAATAATTAGATTCCTCCTCCTATAGATTGTACAGAAGTACAAAGATATCCATAATGAGACTACAAAATACAAGCTTATTTGAAGGATTATAAAATCGAAAAGGATACAGATCCAGATAATATTGATGAAGAAGAAGTTGTTTATTATGCTTTCTTTGCAAATGGAGATTCAGTAACATTTGAAGAAGAAATAAAGATCATATAGGGATTCGAGCTATCAATGAAGAAATTCATGCCAATGGGATTAGCAAAACCTAGGAGCTAACAAATATTCCAATAAGAAAGAAGTATTGGAGTCAATTAGGTTTATAAAACAAAATACAAACCTAATGGAGATGTTGAAAGGTATAAAGCAAGGTTGGTTGCAAAAGGATACAAACAAAACCTTAAGTTGATTACTTAAAAGTATTTGCTCTAATTGCTAGATTGCATGCTATTAAGATGATTATTTCTATAGCTGCTTAAAGAAGTTTAAAAATTTTCAAAATGGATGTCAAGTCAGTTTCTCAAATGGAGTTCTTAAAGAGGAAGTTTACATTAAATAACCATTAGGTTATGTAAAACAAGGGAATGAAGACAAAGTTTATAGATTAAATAAGGCTCTGTATGGATTGGAACAAGTGCCACAACCATGATATACTTGTATTGACTCATTTTTTGGCTAACCGTTTCCAAAGATGTTCTTATGAGCATGCCTTGTATGAGAAAACTGACAACGATGGAGTTATTATGATTGTTTGCTTATCAATGGATTATCTTAACTTCGCTGGAAATAATCTTAATTTGCTAATAGAGTTCAAGGAGACTATGATTTCTCAGTTTGAGATTATAGATATAGGCTTGATGTCTTACTTTCTTAGTATTAAAGTAAAACAAACAAATCGAGAGATATTTATTTTTATAAAGAAATATGCTCAAGATATTTTAAATAAATTCAAGATGGAAGCATGCAAACCGATATTGATTCCATTTGAAGAAAAAATGAAGCTTTACAAAGATGGAAGCGAATTGGTATTTAATGACAACAAGATTGAATATTATTTACAGAGTTGGAATTGCGAGTAGATTCATGGAAACACCATGATAATCTTATTGGAAAGCTCTAAAAAGAATTCTTAGGTATAACAAAGGTACATTAGATGATGAAATCTTCTACTCAAATGATAATAATGTGGAGCTACTTGGATATACTGGTGATTGGGTTGGTGACATAAAAAACTGGACATTAGTTTGGGAGCATTTTCTTCATCATCTAAGAAATTACATGTTGTGGCCCTTTCGATGATAGAAGTTTATAAAGCCACTCAAAGTTGAATTATTCTACAAACACAAAAAGAAACTTTAAATGATCAAACCAAGCTTAAGTAGGTTGATGGAGATTAAGCTTATTTTGTCCAACACATAATCACGAAGAAAATATGTTAGTGGAAAACAGTTATTAGTTGTCATATGCTTTGCTAGTTGTCAAATTAAGGTAAAATAGTTGTCAAAGGTAGGGACGGATCTAGAAATTTTGTTAAGTGGGGGAAAAATTTTATTTTTAATGAGAGCAAAATTTTAATAGGAGCAAAAAAAAAAATTATGAGGGCAAAACTTAAAATAATAATTTTGTATATGAAATTTTTTTAAAGCAGTGGGGCACCCTCAATGTGAATCTGTCCCTGTTCAAAGATACGTGATGTAAATAGTTGTCAAAATTATTATATACTGCCTTAGTGCATGTATAAAAGGGGCTGTTATGCTCCAAAAATTGATGCTATAATGAAAAAAGGTGAGGTGCAAAAATAGAGTCGAACAAACTCCATAAAATTTGAATTGTCAGGCTATAACAAAAATGATGTTGTATTAGATTTTGTGAGTTCGTTATTCAATCAAATCAAGGTTATCTTTAATATTGAATGAAGTGAATAATTATATAACTTGGGATAAGCATCTCCATTTTGTATTAGAGATGTGGAGTGAAATCTTATCTTTAAAGAAAGGTGATAAGGCTCAATACTTGTGGAGTACGGAACTTCTGTGAAAAGAAAGACAAAAGAGGGGGAAGTGTGGAGCTCGCATGTGACAGACGAAGATATGGAATATTAGAAATTAAGCGCTCTCTTTTCCGAACTTCCATTCTCATCAACAACAATGCATCGATTAGAAAACTTTGTTATGTACATGTGGCAAAAGAACTGTGAAAAATATTATTTATGATCGCCGAAATTAGTGGTAAATTGGAATATTCACAATCAAGCTTCAAGCTTCAAGCTTCAAGCTTAGTACTTCTGAGCCACACGATCTTCTAACAGCAAAAGCATTGATAATTTGAATAACTGCCTGAAGAGCTTTCAGATTATAATCGAAACTGGACACTTTACAATGAGTGCAAACCACTCTAATATTTTTAGTTTCAAACAGGATAATATTTATTCTTCCAAACAAAATTAAAGTGCAAGGCTCGAAACTGGCTGACGAGGATGATGGTCTGAGGAATACTACGTCTTAACTAGGAAAATCCCAATATCCACTAACCAGCTGCTTAACTACCATTGATCCTACGACTTGGAAGTTCTTGCCAGTCCTAACTGGTCTCTTTTTTTGAATCACTTTTCCTGATGAAAGAAAAAAAAAAAGACTAATGTTATTTCCATTTTCCATTTTTCTTGCTCAAACTGCATAATTTAAACTCTGTCAATTGCCGCATGCATATCAAAACATGTTAACATTCAAGAAACACCCGTGCTCATAAAACCACTTGCAAGGCTTGGAAGACGTAGCCACATCACTTTCAGCAGAAAAAGACCTTGGAACCGAGCAGATAAATTAATACATTAGTTCTTACGTGGGAAAGAACATCAATTTCTAATCGCAGAGAAAGAGAATCTACATTGGCGAGCAGCTCAATGTACAGGAATACCTAAGATGTATTATTCTACAGCTGCGCAATACAAGTTAGGAGGTGGATACGACCAACAACAAACATCTGTACAGGCCAGACATTGGAGATCTGAATGGCACCTTCCAACAAGACAAAAAATGCAAAACTGAGCAAATCCAGCAGAACTATGCGAGGCACTATGAGCACTCCGCGACTACCAACGTTTCCTAATCTTAATACCTTATGCAGAATCTACAGGTCAATGTGGCCAAGGGACATCATTGCCCCAGGAGCACCACACCAACGCCAATATGTTTAGGAGCTTTAAGAACGTTAGATTTTTCACTAGCAGACCTGTATCCTGCCAGCATGCAAGTAAATTACAGAAGCTGAGAGGTTGCTCCTTGCACTTTGCATGTGGCTACCTCCAGCTACAAGTACGAATTATAATACTACGTCGTAAACAAAGAGCAAACGAACTATCATCACTCACATACCCATCGAGGTCATCATGAGGCTGCTGATATGGTACTTTTCTTTATTTGCATTCGACATGCTTCCAACATCAACTACAGGGATCTTTTCTTGTATCGAGTCTGCACCAGGTTCAACAGAAAATCTGTAAATATATGCTCATATTCTGGCATTTTCCCGTAACCTGCACGTTATAAGATAGCGCCAATTAAATAAATCAGTCATAGACCGTGAAAAACAAACACCTATAAGGCTTCGAACAGAAGCTAAGAAACAGAGAATGGCATCTTGAATTTGAAGAACAAATGACGAAAACATATACATCATCACTTGCCTGGGAAGTAGTTGATATCAATGACATAATACTGATCTCCTTTCCCATGCTCACGGATGATATCCAAGTTGAACAACCGGAGGCCCTACAAAGAGGCAGACAATAAGTAAGATGTTAAGGAAACAAAGGCCTCGCAATATATACTGCAAGCAGATCAACAGTCAATGTAAGGAAAACTACCAGTCGGCGACGAAGTTCCTTTGCCACTTTCTCAAGCAAGGGTCGTGGGGGAAGCTCTGCATGAAAAGAGAAGCTTAGAAAGACTTGTACATTCTAAAGCCTTGATAGAGTTATGCCACCACCTTATCTAACAATTGCATAGACAAAGCTAGAAATAGAAATATCTTTTGGTGCTTTAAGGATCTCTGCATATGCTTGTCGCAGTAAATGCATGTCGTACCATATAAACTGCTTAAGCTCTGGGTATGGCCGCAAGAACTCAAGAGATCACAACATACCCCATGGTACCCAAGCTAAGAGTTGATGACTACTTGGACCCCTAGATCTATAAGAAGAACGTAAGCTGATACCACGTAACCTAAGCTGTGTGTTCAAAGAAAGCTATACTATATAGGCACAACTTAACAATAAAAGACTCAGGGGACAACTAACCAGCAACACGAGGATCCAAATCAGCATCATCTGCAGAAGCTGCAGCACAAGAAACCCTTGGAAAACGTAAAACACCAGCGTTGCTGGCAAGCTCCCGCTTGCAGACATCAGGCAAAGAGAACCGTCTGACAACCTTTATAGCATCCCCAACAATATAAACCTTGAACATAACACCTCCTAGATCTCAAAAGTAACAGCATTTATGAATTAACATCACAATTACGGTACACATGAAGATGGAATGAGAAAGTAAAATTATTAACTTCATACCATGGTTAACGAACTCCTGTAGAACAAGTGGAGGTTCAAGTTTTTGGAGTGAGTGTCGATCAAAAGCAAGAGATAATTCATGAGATTTTGCACTTCCATCAGCAACCAGTGGCTTTGCAACTGAAACAAGTGGGCAACTTAGTATGCATAAGAGATGTTATGACCAATTGCAAAGAACACAGAACCCTCCTAATATGTCTATTAAAATTCAGTTTCCAGATAGTGATGTTCAATCTACACTGAAACATACAGGGTAATAGTACGAGACAAAAAAGTGCAATAATCATACCCAGTGGTAGCATCAAACCCGCTTTGGTGACCGCATTAGGGATGGATGACGCATCCTTCTTAATAACCAATTGACGCGGAACACCAACTTTTCCTGCAATATAATATCATAAATGCAGATTCACCTTCAATGAATAAACAGGGAAATCTATAATAACAAACTGACATCAAAATTCAACATCAGGAGCATAATAATTACCATAAGAATCAGATAAATTCATATCAGCGACACACTGGAGCATGGATTGGCGATTGTGCAAATGTTGTATGGCATCTGGTGGATCCAGAACAGTGACATCTGGATGCGTCCTCCTGTAATCCTATAGTTACAGGAAAACAAACAGAAGTATCAAGTACCTAAAAAACAATTTTCATATTGGAAAGGCAAGGAAAACCAAAAAGGAACCTGATGGATATACAGAATCTCAACTCAGGCAGCACAAATAGCAAGAACTGTATTGCCAAATGACAATTAGACAAGATCACTATGCATGTATCATTAGCAACAGCAAGCAAACAATAGCATTAGAGAGTTCAAGATCTGGATAATCAAGTTACTCCTTTGATATCTAGGCCCAAATGTTCATGCCTATCAATTCCAACTATTTATTTGCCATTTCTAGTTTGGATGTCTGCAAGTTAAATATAGGAATTATGAAAGGAACAATATAGAGAAGCAACAACAATGAAAGTTCGACATCCAACTGCAAATGGACCTAATCACCAATACATACACAAAGTATAGAAGAGTTGAATAACTTGTGTACTATGAAATCAAGTAGGCACTTGGCTTTGACTTGAAGTACACATCCAACAAACAAAAAATCGAATTTTCAATTTCAAACAACAGAATTCCAAGCTACACGATACCGTACTAGATCAAAGAATCCACAAAGCGTTATAGGTAGAAAACTTAGGGGCAGTTATCACTGTCTCGCAAACAGCCACCGTTAACTAACACCCCTAGTTTTCAAACTGATTGAACCACGAAAGATCAATTAATGATGCATGGGCCCATCATAGTCTAAATGTTTCTCTGCAGACAATGTTCAGGAAACTTGAAGGAACCAGCTAGATGGTCATGGAAGTAGAATAATCCACAGAAGCTGGCCTTCACCTCAATGATCAAGTCAGGATTCATGATGGAGGAAAGAACAAGGATTATGCACCTTTTATCAAACACGAATAAGACCCATGCATTTTGAATCCTTTACCTTGACAGATGACAAACCGAAAGTAAGAGATTAATAGAATTTTTAATATGAGCAGAGTGTAGAGCTCATTAATGGGCTTGGGTCAATTATTGTCAAAATGATTAGAACTAGTCATTTAGATAGTTGATCCTTACCACTTTATAAACCCTTTAATATTTTTATGTTTAGTCAATATAAGATACTCTAACACTCCCCCTCAAGTGCAACTGGGATTGGACATCTAGTTGTCATTTGAAATAATCACAGTGGTAACCGGACCGGGTCGTTGGGACTAGATATCTAGACGGACAACTGGGAAATTAATAATTCGGACCAAACCTGCTATGATACTATATTAAAAGGCCCAACCTACCCCCAAAAGCTAGCTTGAAAGGGGAGATTTGCACACTATTATAAATGACTGAATGCACTCACTCTTGTTCAATGTGAGATTCTTGACACACCTCTCTCAGCCCAAAGTAAGGCTGAAAATTTGCTAGGCATATTGGGCAAAGGGACAGAACTGGATACCGCCCTAAACCATCGAGACAAACAAGCTCTGGTAGCATGTTGAATTTTTAATATGAGCAGAGTGTAGAGCCCATTAATCAAAATTGGGCTTTGGTCAATTATTGTCAAAATGACTAGAATTAGTCATTTAGATAGTTGATCCTTACCACTTTATAAACCCTTTAACATTTTCATGTTTAATCATTCTAGCAGAGATGCAACAAGCACAACATATGTATGTTCACCAATGATTTGAGTAGCAAAAATAGCAATAGTCACCTCAAGAATCTGCCGCCACTCCCTTCCAGTTAGCTGCAATAAAGATAAAAAATTTGGAA
This sequence comes from Erythroxylum subrotundum, assembly GCA_027563845.1. NCBI lineage: Eukaryota > Viridiplantae > Streptophyta > Magnoliopsida > Malpighiales > Erythroxylaceae > Erythroxylum > Erythroxylum subrotundum. Next base: position 5,214,808 of record JAOQMQ010000006.1, read on the forward strand.
ATTAAAAAGCGTCAGTTGTCATGTATAGATGCAGGAGGCAATAGCTAAACATACATGTGTAGCAATTCATCCATGCTCTTTTCCTCTTTTTAGCAGAATAACTAAAAAAAACAATACGAGAGGGGGGGAAAAAAAACAGATAACTGATTCCCAGTGAATCTGTTAGGAGTTGAGTACGGAAAAAGAAAATCTAAAAGGTAATTTGAATACAAAGCCGAAGCCGAACCTTATGCAACACAATGTCAAAAGGGCCTTGATCTGAAAGGGGCCTATTGTGATCAATCGCAACAAATAAGATCCCTTTATTCCTGCATCCACAGCAAACAGTAACAAACATATTAACCCATAACAATAACAAGATATGAGAAATGAACTACAGAAGAAAAGTCAACTACCTACAAAAAAATTCTTACCGACATAACTATTAAACCACTGAAAAAGCAACATAAAGCAATAACGTAAAAAAGGCTAATCTACCATATTACACCCACAATACAGGATTAATAAATGGTTAAATAAGACTATCTGAGATAAATATACCCAAATTGAGAAGTTTCCATCAGAGATTTAATTTTCATAAACATCACCATCTGCACCACTGAACGAAAGAAAGCGACCTCAAAAAATCCCAAGAATATTCCATTCCACCCGGGTAGTACACATCAAAAGAAGAACGCACGAAAAAATATCAACAGAAAACGACGAAGGAAACATCAGTTAATACCTAGCTAAACCTTCGAGCTTCGGCTTCAAAAAGCTCTTGATTTTCTTAGACGTAAGAGCGTAACCGACAACGACGAGATTTCTCTGGATCGACGACGGGACCTCTTCCACCACATCGTCTTCTGGTTTTGCATCAACGCCTCCCATCTTAAACGCAACAGTTTCGTCTTGCAGCCTCATGGCCGCAAATCTCCAAAGGCCAACAATCAGACCGAAGAATGCAATCAGTAGTTATGCGTATGTGTTGCAAGATAATTAAGGCGTTTGTAGAAGAAGAGATATAAATGTGTGCGCTGAGAGGAGATACAGAGAGATTGCAAAGACCAGAAGTAGAGAGAGAGAAATCGTGGACGTGTCGTGTATATATAGGCGCGTTGTTGTGAAGGTGATTGGCCATTTTAATTCTTATTCGTTATTTGATAGGAATTATTATTTAATGAGAAAAATATATTTAGATAACACGTTACGAGGTTCATCCACGTGGCGGTGGTCATCTAATCATCGGAGGATTCATACGCTTGATTGCTGCGCAGCCAACGGCCAACAAAACAAATACAAGGTATGGTAGTGGTACTACAAATCAATTTGCAAACGATTAGTGTTTAAATATTGACAACAAAATAATATCGTTCCAATTGGATAAGCATTGATTCTATAAAAAAAAGAAGGGCATTTATCGAATATGGCGTGTTGAAATTCTGGAATCATCTATATTGGCTCTAAGTTATTTATATTAATACTTTTTAAGTTATAATATCATAATTATTCGATAGGCTTTTTAGTAAATATTTAGAATAACTTTTTATGAATTAAAAATAAAGCTACGTATTATTTAATTTTTTTAAATTTTACGTATTAACGATATTTTTATCGGATATTAATTTCTTTCAATATAGTATGTAATGATTAATATGAGTTCAGCGGAGCTAGTATTAGCAAATAATTAATAGAGTTGAGAACTTCACCGAATCTGCAAACTTAAATGATTCTTATATTGCAAACCGTATCCTTAAAGTTGTTTAGCTGTCCGTCAACTTCAAAGTACATTAGACTAAACTGCAATGATTTAACCTTGCAGGACCAAGTCTGTCCATGATTAGCGTCCACACGAGGCGATATTTTCTGTCTGAATGGTTAGCGTCTTCAATATACAGAAACGGGACGAAACAGAACAGAAGAAAATGGAACAGAATAAGAATTGGAGACAGTGAAATGTTTGGTTGTAGTTGACAGAACAGAAAAAATTGTCATTGACAGAAAAGCAAATATCTGTCCGGCTTATATTATTAACTTAAAAACCTGAATTTCTTTTAGAGTTGCATTTAGCTGTGTTATAGGTATGAATCTAGAATAAACACAAACAGTTGATATAAGGATGGATGGAGGAGAGGTGCTTTGATTCAATGGCATGTAATTAATCATCGTTGTATCTTTCACATCTTCACTGGCTTGTCCCTCTTCTCATCACTTTCAATTGTATACAGTCAGGGACGAATCCAGAAATTTTTTTGAGTGAGGGCAAAATTTTACTAGAGGCAAAAAAAAACTTCAGTGAGGGCAAAATTTTAATGGGAACAAAATTTTAATTTTTTTATAGGTTTAAAACTTAAAATAATATTTTTTTCATATAAAATATTTTGGAGTTTATACAGTACTATTCCCTACGTTACCTTTGTTTTTATAATTCGTGGAAGTTTGTCTCCAAGTCCAGCCAATGCTTCCTCTTCTTCTGTTTCTCCTTTTACTAAAGTTTGTGATGACATTTCGTCCATATTCTCCTTATGCTTTTAGGTCAAGGACATTTTTTACATATTTGATGACAACTTTCTTTGGAACTACTTCCTTGGAGGTTGGCAAGTCCACTTCATTCTTCACAACTGCAAAGAGAATTAAGAAAAAAATGAACAGGTTGGGTTCCTATACAGTAAATACAATCACTTTCTTTCCAACAATAAATTACATGCTCGAAAGACTAAAGAGGCACGAGAATAGGCTGTCAATTAGGTGTGAAAGGATCAGGTGGGACAATGATGTAGACAAATAAAAGCCGATGTCATCAAGTTGATACATTTTTAACTCCAACTGTTGAAGCATTACACAACTTTCTTGTATTTTAGTGGGTGATACCTCTTATAGTTCCTAGTTATAACAATTATTATTTTTATCTGTTTGATTCCAATAATCTCAAGTTGAAAATTGAATAATATAGAAGAATGCGTCTTCATTTGTTCTAAATAGTGGAGGCTTGAACACACATTATGCTTATTGTTCTTCATATATATATATATATATAAGAGAAGTACAAGTAGATTAAACTACTATACATGAAAAATAGACCCAGATATATCCTCCAAGAGGATAGCAAAACAACCTACAAGCGGGTTATGATACCGATAGATGCCAATGTTTAGAGATCTAGCATAATTTGTTAGCTAATTCGCAGCTCTTTTCGTTTTATTATAAATATGTCTAGATTTCACAATTCATTGGCAATGTAATAATTGTTAAATCCCCAAAAGTAACGTGTTATAAGGCATGTTATAAGGCACTGAGAATGGGGTGGACGACCATAACAAATTGATGACTTATTCAGAAATAACTTGCTTTTTTAACCAAAAGAAGTACTAGTTTTTGCTGGAAAATGAGGAGTAGATATCAAGAACGGTAGCAAGGACAGACAAACTACTTGTCCAGAGTCCACTCCTACCATTCTTATATAGAGCAACAAAAGAATTTTTACTTTATTTCTTTTTAGTCTTTATAAATATTCATTTTTAATATTTATAAAAATAAAATAGACAAATTAAACTCTTTTTTTTTCTTTACTTAAGCTTATAACAGTCTGCTTTGATGATAAATGGGCTCTACAAAATGCTAAGGAAAAAGGAGAAGAAAGCGCGATGAAATCGTTGTACCCTGGGTTGGTGTGCATCTTTCTGCTGTAGGGTAGAATAGATGAGTAGTACTATCGAGTCTCCCCACAATAGTGGCAGACACTTTGGGCCAATAGTGCGTGGGTGGCTTGGATTTAGACAATTTTCCAACTTTTGTGGGGGGTAAAGAAAGCTATTATCCATGATTTGATCTTTAGTGCACATGACTGCTCTCGGGTCATAACTCATAAGGGCTACTGCTCAAATGAGGGAAAGTAACAACGTCACGAGCCTTATGAAATTGATGAGATAGAAAACACTCACTTACTTCTAGAAAAGGTCAAGTCCCTTTATGTACAGACTAGTTCACATCACTGTACAGATGTCTGGTTTTTCTGCTTTTAACAAAAATTATTGCTGTTTTCTGTCGTCGTACAGGCAATGGGTTGTGCAGTGCTGGTATTCCACTACGTACTTTGATTCCACAGGTTACAGATGAATAGTGATGAGTGCTGGAGATTTGCATGAGGTAAAAATAAAAAAGAAAAGGTTCTCCACGTTTACAAAACCGATTTATGTGATTAGACACCATTTTGTCTCCATATCAGTCAACAAGGTAAACCAGCTATTTCAAGGTGAGTTAAGAATTACACCTCATCATGATACTTGAAAGGTGTGTCCACCATGCATGTTGCGTCCTCGCTCTTTCCTATCGCTTCATTTTTCTTTAAACATGCATTGGGATGCTCGACAGGTGAAACATACGTTTATCATTGTTTTAAATCATGCCGAGGTAGTCCTCAGTTAAGCATAAGCACCAAGGAATCGATGAGGAATCACAACCAACCAATTATGAGGAGATATTCCAGATATTGTATCACTAGCAAACATTTACAAGCCGGATATGGTTCATCGACCAAAGATATCTTGTAGACAACGTGCATTGTTTATTATGAAGGTATGTTACACGTGCTTACCCTCGAAAACTAGAATATGTTTATCGCTAGGAAAGTAATTTCTTACAGGTAATTAATGATAGTTAGTGACAATCACTTATCATGTAAGATGAAATAATATTAAAAAATTAATTATTTGTTTTATTATTTTAGAATTACTTACTAAAAAATTATAGTTAATATGATTAAAGACACATATATTAAAGAATAAAAAATATACCAATCTCTTATAATGAAAAATTGAAAGTCTTGTCATGAGTTTCCTGTCACATTACAATAGTATTGTTCATTATTTCTTTGAAGTTTGGCATATCACCTTAAATCAACCTATAACGTAATTTTGGAAAATATTATTGTCTCATTTGCAATATTTTAAAAACTGGACTGAAAGTTAAACTAGTAAGACAAGAGTTTAAGGTTTAAAAGATTCAATCGGTATTAGATTGTCATAAAATCGATTAAAGATTGAATAAAATTAAAGAATTTGAAATATGATTGAAAGATAATATCTTTACTCATTGAAAAATTTAAAGTTTGATTAAAAAAGATATTGTTAAATGAAAACTAATTGATTTATTTTAATTTATAAGAACTTATTAATTAATAAAAATTGACTGATAATTAATAAATTAATCAGATTTTAACAAAAAAAGTTATCAACGTAAATTGAATTAAAAAATTTAAAATTGAACCGAAAAGTTAGATGGTTTAAGATTTTTATGATTAAACTAGTTGAGTTTTTTTTTTAAATAACTGATTGAGTTTTTTAATCATTGCCAATTTTTCATTATCATCTTTTATCTCCAATTGTATTTTTTTTCATTAACCAAGTAAGCATAGTAATCAATTTGTCATTGGTATTTGGACTTTTCCTCCTACAGTTTTGTGTTGGCCTAAGGTGAGCTTTTAGTTTTATATCATAATAATCTATTATAACTGTTAGTTCAATATTTGAATGTTTGCATTAATTGTAATAACTTTTCTCTTCAAAGTATCCAAAGATGCATACACATTTATAAGAATTGTAAATGAGAATGTTGTTACAAGATACGAGATGCAGATTTTTTTGGTGCTTTTGTTTTAATTTATTAGTTATAAGTTCCAACTTAGTTGTTATTTGTTTAGAGTGAAAGTTAGCTAGTTAAGAAGGAAGAAGAATTAAAAAATGAACAGGAAAGAGCCTTTAGTGTGCATATGGAATAACTAATATCACAATTGACATTTTTCTAGTTGGTGTGATGTAAGGCCCCAAATTACACCTTAGTTGGAATGATACATGTCCACGAAAATAAATGAGATAAGTGTTAAAATTGTGATATGAATTGAATGTGAATTGTATATGTCTTGAATATCTACTTTAATGGATAATAGTTAGTGACTTGGAATTAATTGTTATCATTAGAGAATTGAGATATTAAAATGTACATTTGATCTAGAAAAATATCAAGTGGCAAGATAAGTTAGTACATGAAAACTGAATGACATTTGGCATAACTAAGGCATTGACAAATGGCATTATAATTGAATGACAAGTGGCAGCATTGGTTAAGGGATAAGTGGTCTGCCTAAAATGTGACAATTGGCAGCCTAAAATGGAGAACAAATGAGAGTCATGCATTGATGACATGTGCCAATGCATAATTAAGACACCTAATAGCTTAGGTGTTAAGCTCTTGCAAGGAAGTTTTTGCAGCCCTCATTTTTGCTTTTGTCCAGTGAAATCATCCCCTCTTCTTGCTTTGAATTTTACTTCAATTTTGATGTATTATCACACTAAACTCCTTGTCATATACTGCATCAAGAAGCTACCTCAAGCTATCTTCTATGCTTCCGTCTTTTAGGTGTTAGGATCATCCTTCACCTACCTAGATTTTGGAAGTGTATTGGTTGCATGCAGGGCTAGTTTGGTTGGTTCTTTAAAGAAGGAACTTGAAGTTAGTTAGGTAAGGGAATTCTAACTTGATGACATGTTGTAACATGAATTCTATGTTACTTGAATTGGAATGGAATATGTGTGGAATTGATGATATAATAAGGTCTAGAACATGATGCTTGTTTGATGGATATTTCTATGGATTTTGTTGCATGAAAGACAACGTCTTGTGAGTTGCCAAATTAGTAACTTTGAGTTGAAATTGGATATGAAATTGATGAGGAGTTGGTATATAATTGATGTATACTTGAAGCATGATTTAGTGATTGTCATGTTGGTGTTTTGAAATTTGGAAGAAGATGTTCGGATTTGGAATTCGCAGGAAAATGGGTAGTCCATGATCCTGGAGAATGTACCCCATGATCGTTGGCAAGGCCTTAACATGGTAATCTTTATTTTATGTAATTGTTGAACCATAGTTGTTGGGCCCCGTTTCCGAAACCCAACAATCGATCCGAAATAAAAAAAACATAAGAGGGTTTCCAATCTCTTTAACCCTCATCGAATAGTCCTCATTCTCATAATATCTCAAGCCACAAAAGCGAGCCCACACAACGAAATCACAACAATTATAATTGACTTCTTCAAAATGGTAGCTCTTAGTCTCTAGTTTATGTAGAAACAATAACCACCTCATTCGGAGCTCTATTGCTCAAGATATGCTTAAAAATCTAAAGTATGTTCATAGCTCAACCATGCTCTCCCAACCGACCCCTCAATTCCTTTCTATCAAAATTTTTGAATTTAACCCCAAAGGCTATCATTTTTTATGGAGAGGTAGAAAAATGTGTTAGGAATCTATCACCTCTAGAATCATCTCAATTGGAGGTCGGACGAAGAAGTTATGGCCAAACAAATCCAACATGTCCATATCCTTACTCCTATCAAACATGCCTTGGTGCAATCGCCATAACTCTCACTATAGGTGCCAAATTGACTTTGTTTTCAGACGGTTGGAAAGAAGACATCTAGGGATACAACTTTTGTGAAGACTCAGAAATCAAATTCTATATTTTGGAGGGTCAAAATGCACGGGCCGTGTAAACCAACACGGGCAGCCCGTGTAACCTTCGGGTGAAAATGTGCTCTTGCGCCAGAAACACACGGCCGGTGTGATTTTACACAGGCAGACCGCGTAACCTTCTGGTGAGACAAAATTTTCACCCTCCAAGACCCCTCCAAAGGATCCTAAATCCATCCTAACATCCCTTTTACTCAAAATCAACTCTTTCGAGTGCGATATCACTCCATATACTCTAATTATTCGGGATACACATCATATGCAACATCATCTACTCAAACAATCATATCTCTCATCTCCGATATCCAAAAATCATATACTTGATATCGTTGGAAAGCTATAAAGACGAACTACAACTTTCATGAAGGAAACTTTGGTTAATTCTACCTAGATCGATTCAGTCTTTCCTTGGAAGTCAGAATACACATTTTACCCTAATGAAAACTTGAAATTTAGCCCCAACTTCACTTCCTCTATTACAACATCATCCATAACAATTCTACTGCCAATTGAAATTCATCAAACTCTCAACCTCAATTCATTGACTCCTTGTATTCAATAACATCTCATCATTCACTAAAAATCCCATCGTTCTTTTCCATAGTATCTCACTTATATATAACAATAGTTCATGCTCAAGATTCATCATCTCAAGTTAATGACTTCAAACATACCTATAAACTTGCAAATGCAATATCTATTCATATCAATTCAACCACTAAATACTTTTCGTTAACTCTTGAATCTCACCTCAAGTGATTCATCCCATAAAACCTTTCTAACATGTTAT
>JAOQMQ010000006.1:5247285-5271507 GCA_027563845.1 Erythroxylum subrotundum
GAATGAGACTTTTAGCGTTGTAATTTCATTGGATTGTATCCACGGGCATGACAAGTACTATTCGCACACGTTTTTGTTAAGCGAGTTGGGTTCCGGAAACGGGATCCAACAAAATCAATGAAAAAGGATAAGGCCCAAAATTTGTTATTCCTAAAGATACATTATGGGTAAGGTAATTATCAAAGAAATAGGCTTGAACAAATGTTGAATCTAAATGCCTTCTTCCTTTCAATGCTTCTAATTATGCTTCTAATTTAACAAATATGATCATTCAATTATGCATGATGACACATATGAAAGAATAAAAAGAGCTTAAAATTTTTTGAGATTTTTATTCTTAGACTCAAAAGCTCATGAATAAAATTGTTTATATATGTATGTAAATAATATACAATTTCATTCTATTTAACTATCTCATTGACTATTAAAAATATGAATTATAAAAGCAATTTTATTTTAACTATCATCCCTTTGCATACTAATTCAAATCAATATTCAATAATGATTTCAAGTATTTATGAACAAATTTCAATTAATTCAAGATATCAGTTCATAAATTTAATAAAAAAGATTATAATAAACTTTAAAAAATTATTAAAGTCATTAAACCTTTCCCTACACTTAAAATTGTACATTGTCCCTAATATACACAATATCTACACATACAAGTAAAATAGAAAAAGTGGAGGGATTTTGCACTTTCCTAGGTAAATGTTTAGATTCTGATTTCAATGAGGGATTCATCCGATACTAGGTACATCCTTGAAAAAATATAATTGAAAAAGGGATACAAATACAAATAAAATCAAAATAATGAAACTAATTAAGACACGTGAAATAAAATAACATAAAATAAAATATATCATAATTCTTAGATTACCTCCTAAGTAGCGCTTGTTCAACGTCATTAGCTCGACGTACCCTATATGTTTACCATCATCTTAGGTCTATGATCAGTGACTTGCTTCCATCTATTTCTCCATATAAGAGTTTCGTAGCCTGTGAACAAGCCACATGTTGTAAGATAATCAAAAGAGCATATTTATCAAATTAGTAAATCCAAACACATGCATTAATGTCCTTTTTAATGATAAACTGTTAATAAAATAGGGAATAATAAAACTCCCTAAATCTTTAGTTGACGCAAGCAGTTTATCATGGAGAAAGTGGGAACCCTCTGTATTTAAGGTGGTTACCAATACCTCATCAATATTTTCTGTATTTGGTTCCTCTGCCAGTTCTTCCTCAACCACCTTTGTCCACTCTTCTTCTTCTTCTTCTTCCTGGACAAAGGTTTCTGGAACTTATTCTTGTTCAATTATCTCTTGTCACTTCTCTACTTCCTTTTCTTGGATAGAGGCTTCTTCTTCTTCTTCTTTGTTTGGAAGCTCTTTTTTACTCCTAAGCATGATTGTTATTCTATGTTCTTTAAAATCTGTTTCAATAGTACTGGGCAAACTCCTCTGCAGTTTGTCAAATAATATCTTCTCGAACTTATTAACCCAATTAACCAAATTATGTATACGAGCTTTTATTATCTAATGCATCATGTTTGATTCCTGAATAAGTTTGGTTATCATATCTTTTAGAGTAGAATTTACTTCCTTGCCTTCTTGAAATGTATCATATTCAGGTGAGGAAAATCTCTTCTCGAATACACATCAACGTACTATATGCTTGGCAACGTATTCTAATAGTTTATTTGTAATACTTTCGTATTGTTGCTCTTATTATACGTATTCAGTTGGAGCATTGTCATTCCATCTATGTGCATAAGGTTTGCTCCACTCTGAATTATATACATTCTCGTATGATGCACCTTGAGGTAGGTTGTACATGATTGGTTGCTCCCACATAGAGGATTATAATAATTACTCCCACAAATGTTGCAACGCGACCTGGACATCGATTAAGCTTTTGAAAATATGTGAGGAAACAACTCTTTTCTAATACATTAATGTTACATATTGCAAAGATTCATTGTAGCTCCCATAAGAGTACTGACCGCTCCATCCATTCATTATGAGTTGTGACTATGACGTTAAATCTCAATACCCTAACAATAAGTCGCAAACTCAAAGTCAAAGTAGAGAAGTTCAAAAGATAAATAAATGAATAAGCCAAGAATATAATAAGATACAAGAAAAATAAAATAAAATAAAAAATATTGGTTAGATTAATTGAATCTAGGCTTTCCTAATATTACCATCCTCGACAACGCTGCCAAAAACTTGGTTGGTAATTTTTATTCTATTGATATTGAATTAATCGCAAGTGCACGACATAGTTGTAATTAGCACAGGCAAGTACAGGTCAATCTAATGAAGATGGTAAGTACTAAGAATTAGCTTTTTCCTATTATCTAACCTACGAGTTGGATTTTTGGTTTTTAATTAAAAATAATACTTAAACAAATAAATTAAAATATGAAACAATAATGAACGAAGAATAAAGAAAATTGCTTTAAAAACTCAATATCAAAGATTAGTGTCTAGGTGATGAATCCCTTTAAAAATCATTAAATAATTAACTTTTTATCATGCAATTATTTTATTGATTATTAGACTATGGAAATTTTTATCTTATGTTAGTAACTCTCTTGAGACTACTAACAACTAATCCCTAAGTGGATTAACCAAAATCTTTTTAGTTGAAGTTCCTAAGATTGCATTATCGATTTATGAATTCCGCTATTAGATTTGACCTTAATCCAGAGGATCTATGTCGATCTATCTTTAGATTTGCAATCAACTCCTTTCAAGTATAGTAGATGGATTTCTCAATCTAAATGATATGACATCAAATCATGTACTAATATTTTGGAGATATTAGAACATGCATAAAACTCATAATTGAATCACAATAAATCAATCAAAATAATTGCATCAAATAAAAGAATCAAGACATATTGTTATCCTAACTAGGTTCATCACACCTGGAAACTAAACACGTTTAGTTACACATAATAGAAAATGAAATCAAAGATAAACAGGAAGAAAAACAAATAGAAAGAATCATAATTCTGAATCTCCCTTTTTCTTCTATTGGATGTTTTTGCAAGTTTGAGGATTGATGTTATAATCTATTGGATCTCTTGTTGAATTCTTCGTGTTCTCTATGTTCGTTGATCAAAATTGTCCCTTCTCTATGTTCTTCACGTTTGGCATCGGCTGCAAAATTCGACTCTCCTATATTGCCTCATATCCTTTTATTGTAAATTTTAAGATTTTTGGGATATAAACGGCCTAATTCACGACTGTGTATATTTAATGTTGGATCCCAAATTGTTATTGGAAGTTAGAACTATTATATGTGGAATGTTGGAAGTTAAAAGTTAGAAAATGATACATTGAACATGCTTCGGTGTTTTTGCCATAACTCTTTCTCTAGTTATCAAAATGAGATGATTTTTTATTTGAATTAAATTAGAGAAATAGGGCTACAATTTATCTGATGAAATCAAGTTCTAATTTAGTCTCTAAGAGTTTCAATTTTTGGATGGAAATTGACCACGAAATATTGTTTCAATCTAAGGATAGTTTGGACATGTTTGGGTCATAATTTTCAAATTTCCAAACCAAATTGAATGTTTTTGGTGTCATTAGAAAATTAAGACGATGAGGAACATTTTTCTAGAAGGAAGTGTTGGCAAATTCCTTCAATTGTTCTATGATAATTAGTTAAGAAGTTAGAAGTATAAGATGTGAGGTTAAAAGATCAAAGGAGGGTAAAATGGGAAGGACCAAGTTAATGAAGGGCAAAATTGGAAGAGCAATTGAATAAAAAGGAAAAAATAAGAAAGAAGAGGGAGAGTTGTCGTGGAAGCCATAGGAGGAGAAGAAGAAAACGTAAGGGAGAGAGAAAGAAGAAGGAAAAATCGAAAATCCAAGGGAAAAAGGAAGGAAATTCGTGGAAAGGAGAAGGAATCAAAATTTTCAAGGTATGTTCTTCATCTTCTTCATACTTTAGTTGAGAAATGGGTTGTTGTGTTGTGAGTGAGAAATTCTAGAGAGAGAAAGAGGTTGTGTTGGGAATTCTTTGAGGAAGAAGAGGATGATGAAATCTATAGGATTTTTAGGTTTCTAAGCTAAGGGTAGAGTTTTCTAACCTATTTGAACCATAGATAGGTTAGATTGGAACTTGATTAGGGTTTAGGATGATTATGGAAAAATTGGAGATTTTTTCAATTGAGTTGAAATTCATGAAATTTTGTTTGTGTTTAGGTAATTAAGGACATTTCCAAGGGCAAGAAGAAGGAAGCCATTGATTTTGGAATTTTCAAGATATAAGGTGGGTAATTTATTTATAGTTATTGTGCAATGGGCAAAATGCCTTGTTTATGTGTGTATGCTTGATTTTCCAATTGTGAATTGCTATGATAAGGAAAATGCTTTATGATGTGTTTTATGCTATGTCATGCATTGAAACATGTATGACATTTTGAATTGATTGAATTGTGATAATTATCATGTTATTTCATGAAAGATGAATGACTTTTGGTATAATGAATTGTGATCATGTCATACCTTGAAAGAGGTTATGACATTTCGAATTGAATTGTGAGCATTGTTATGCTATACCTTATGGCATTTTGATCAAATGGAAAGAACAAAAGCATGAGATTATGAAATTGTGAATAATTAATTTGAGCATGAAAATGTGATTATGTGCTTTGTTTGGGCGAGAGAGGAACTGTTTTATAGTCACGTGCACGTTGATGTAAAAGCCATCTCCCGGCTGCCCGCTTGTGACCCACGAGATCCGAAAATAGACTCGTTTCGTTCACGGCGTAAATTTCGGTTTCGTCGTTTTATCTCACGGAACCCTCGAGCCATTTGATTGTGCATTTGCATTTTGGCATGTTAAGTTGTGATGCAAATTGTGTAAAATGCTTGGATGATAGATTATATCAAATATGGTTAATGTGTTTATGTATTGAATTATGCATGATGATGGTTGAGTTTGAATTGGAAGGTGAATATGCTTTTATGAATGGTTATATATATATATGCTTGTTTATATGGCTCATCGCCAATGGCCATAAATATATTAGCCACTGAGCTGTGTAGCTCAACCCAATAATTTCCCTCCTCAAGTGCAGAACGAGAAGAATTAGCGATCCTTGCAAGACAATTGGACAATTTCGAGATAGATAGCCTTTGTACTAAGCTAGTTTGAATTCTTTTGTATAGATTATTAAGCATGCCAAACAAAGAGCATTTCATTTGTATTGTTTTAAATTGGTGATGTGTATTTTGATTGTAAATGAAGTTGTTCGAATGTTTATTTGGATTAGTAATGAGATTGCAAAATTTGGGGATTTCCTTTTGTATGTGAATGTATCTTTTAAAGGTTGGAATTTATGATTTGGAAATGAATTGAGAACTTGAAAAGTTCCCTTTTGTTTAATTATGTGATTTTAAAGCTTGATTATGATGGATGTGCATAATCTATTTGTTGAGATTGCCAATTGTTATTAGTGTTATAATAGCATGTTGGAGTTGGGAAGCTTGTGTGTGATGAATTTGGATATGGAAGTTGAGAGTTATGAGCATTAGAAGTGATGATGTTGTATGGGAAGTATGAACTTGATGCCTATAATGAATGATTGGAGTTTGTGTTTAATATGAGTTAATTGAGTTGAGATTTAATGATATTTGTAGTTGTTAATGGATTTGAAGTGGTTTTTGTGATATTGGAGAAGAGTTTGAGATTGAGTGTTGGATGAATTCTAATGGCAAATTGAATTGTTTGAATGAAGATGTAATAGAAGGAAGTGAAATTGGGATGAATGTTCTAAGTTTTCATAAGGGAAATTGCATGTTCTGACTTCCAATGAAAAACTGTATTGATATAGCTAGAATTAGCTAAAGTTGCCTTCATGAAAGTTGTAGTTCGTCTTTATAGATTTCCAACGCTATAAAGTATGCAATTTTTCGGTATCGGAGTTGAGAGATATGATTGTTACAAGTTAGGATGTCGTAAAGGACGAAATTCCCGATCCATTAGTGTTTATGAAGTGTTCCGGACTCGAAAAAGTTGATTTTGGCATGATTTTGAGTAAAGGGGATGTTAGGATGGGTTTAGGACCCTTTGTAGGGGTCTTAAAGGTTGAAAAATTTGTGTTGTCTGTAAGTTACACGGCTTGCCCTTGTGAATTTACACGGGCCGTGTATTCCTGGACTAAGGTGCCATTTTTCACCCGAATGTCACACGGCCTGACCGTGTGATTTTACACGGTCCGTGTATTTTGACCCCCTTAACAACAAAATTTGAAATTTTGTTCTTCATGAAAATTTTAGCCCTAGATGTCTACTTTCTAATGGTCTAAAAATGAAGTCAATCCGACATCAATAACGAGAGTTATGGCGTTTTCACCAAGGTATGTTCAATAGGAATCAGGTTATGGACATGGTCTACTCTTTTGGGTATAACTCCCTCACTAAACCTCCAATTGAGGTGATTATTGGAGCAATAGATTCCTAAGACATGTATCTTTCTATAAATAATAAGTTTGTACCATTTAGAGTTGATTCAAGAGAGTTTGCATTAGAACAAGTAAGGGTTCGGGTTGAAGAGCATAATTGGAGTATGTGCACACTTCGGCTTTTTAAGTGTATCTTGAGTTATAGAGCTCCAATTGAAGTGATTCTTGCTTCAAAATAAACTAGATACTTAGAGTTATGATTTCTTTGAAGAAGTCAAATTGAAATTTTGGTTTTACGATTTCTAAATTTTGCTCACAAATAGGAAAAATGAGTTCGAGTATGGTGATTAATCGGTATGGGCACACCATTGACCATATTGTGAAAATTTTTGGGAGGTTATAAGAATATGAATAAAGGTGAACCGATGATGGTTAATGAGGGTTAATTGAAGTAACCCTATAGGGTGTTTTGTGCAAGTCTTATGGTTATGATTTCCGGATCGATCGTTGGGCTTCGGAAACGAGACCCAACATTTAAAAACTCCAGAAGTCACAATTTTATGCAGGCACTGAGGCTTACATGGGCACAGACACAACTATGTATCTTTAATCAGCTTCAATTCTTCGTTTTATTCCATGTTTTCATCAAATTCTTCTCCTTTTGCTCCATGAAGACAATTATAACCTATAAATGTACTTAGAGTGAGTTAAGTACCAAATATACAACAAAATTACAAAATATCAATCAAAATACATCAAATATGAGTGTATATATATAGTCAAATATGCATATATCATTTTCACATAAGGAAAACTCACAAAAGTTTGTAATTTTGGCACATCATTGTCATCTCCTTCTTCACCGAACTCACCTCTGCCTCTTCTTAATTGCTTTCATTGGCTTTGCCTTACTCGATTCTCCATCAATCGTAAACTTGAAATTGATCATCTTAAATTTTCCAAACAATCTTAAACCATATGTAAAGAATGAATGTGCATCATTTTCTTTTAAATTGGTTCATAATATAACCTTATTAACTTGTCAAATTCTCATATCAATTAATTAAAAATATATACTTAGATAAGTAAGTATGAACAATTCTTTCTTAGAAATATATAATAATTTTAATTTATTTACCGGTAAGTGGAGTTTCCTTGTAAAGGTTCATTGCCGGCTAATTAAGGTTCGAACTTGTATATTTTTAAGGAGAAGGTTAGGAGCTTATATTGCATCAGCTTGAAATGCATTTTGGGACAACATTGAGAGGTTTTTTTGGGCCGTGAGTGGGCTCAAGACTACTACTACTACACCACCTTTATGGAATCCGGTCTCCGTTAACGTTAACTCGCCCATAAGCGTACTTTTCAATCCTTTCTCTTTGTTGGCTTTACAATTGCCAACATATATACAAACCTAGCTCTACTAACTCTTGACAGTTGCTGTTTTCTTCAACTCGTGTTGGGCGCGTTTCAATTCTACGAATACCCGTAAGTTGATTGTATAGCAATTTCCCAAGATTGTTTCTTTAATCATTTTTTTAATATTTCATCTGTAGTTTGATTGAGTAGTTGGTTGCCTGGAAACCAACCGAGGAGAATCATTATGCTTCGTTATTTACTCTGTGCTTTTGTTTTGCTTCTGGTAACTGCAGAGGTGATCCTCTATATCTCTACCTCTCAAGTCATTTCATAACTTTGATATTCTTTTTGAGGGCGCGGGAAATGGGAAACTCTCAGTTCTTAGCTAATTTGAATGTTGGTTTTAGACATTTACTTTTGTTCAGCCTACAATAACGTAGTTTCCACTTCAAAGTTGCAAATTTTGTTTATGTTCCATGTGAGGAATAGAAAGCATTGTTCATAGATGAGAGCAGAAGATTACCCCTCAGTCAATTTAAGCTATGAATACCAATGAAAATGCCAAAAGGGTGTTCAGATACAGAATTAAAAATGTTAACTGTTGGGAAATTTAATACCCCAATGCATGGCCTTAACTTCAGTGTTTTGATTCCGGGGCTTCGCATTATTATTGTTATATTTTGTTTATATTATGAATCTTTGGCGTTCCTTTTTTCTTTTTCTGTTTCCAATACTTGTGATACTTTGAATTGAATGGCTTTGGCCAGTCTAACAATGTGAGTAAGGTTAATATTTTTCAAGTTTTAATGTTCTACAAATTTCTTTAAGCAGGTTTTGAAGAAATATGTCTTCTGCATTGACTCCTACTAAGAGACCGCATGATCGGAACCATACAGAGTCAAATGGGAAGGGGAAACGACAAAATAGAGCTGGTATAAATTCCCCTACCCAATCTCGTAGTATAGTCTTCCGTCTACTTTGTCCCGCTTCAAGATCTGGCAGTATCATTGGGAAGGGTGGTACTGTTATATCTCAAATTCGTCAAGAAACTGGAGCAAAGATCAGAGTTGAGGAAACCGTCCCTGGGTGTGATGAGAGGGTTGTTGCTATTACGTTTGATAAACAAACAGAAATTGTTGCAGAACAGTGCAAGGATGATAATGATGTTGATGCAAATTTATCTGAACAAAGTGATGGTAAAAATGATGGCAAACAGGATGGCGAAGATAAAGAAACAGCTTCTTGTGAAGATTCAAAGCCTCCAAGGGAAATTAATTCTCTGCAGAAGGCTTTGTCACTTGTCTTTGAGCGAATGGTTGACGCATCGACTGATACTGATGGAGTAGATGAGGAAACTAAAAGGCCGTCTATGTTTGTTTTGCGGTTACTAGTGCTCTCCAATCAAGTTGGCTGCCTTCTGGGAAAGGGTGGTAGTGTAATTAAGCAAATGTCAGCTGAAAGTGGCGCACAAATTCGTATTCTTCCCAGGGATAAACTTCCTCTGTGTGCATCACCTTCAGATGAGCTAGTTCAGGTACTTGGATATTGTTTCTCCATCATGGGTTTCAATCAAAATCTTTTGCATTTTAGTTTTGGGGGACATTGACCGAAATTGTCGTCAAAACATGTAAAGTGTAGGATCATAAATATGGGGGTTTGTACATAAGTGACGTGCATAGTTTTAGTTTACCTACGTACAGCTATTGGTGGTAGCAAATACAATTATGGTGTCCTTGATCTTCCTTTCTGCTCATAATTCTTTGCCAATGACATTTTCCTGATAGATTAAGGCTCTAGCAAGGCTGAATCACAGGGGATAACATTTTATATTATGCTGCAGATTTCAGGGAACATAGATGTAATCAAGAAAGCTCTTCAATTAGTTTCTCAGCAGCTTTTGGAGAACCCACCTGCCAATTACATAGGGTCTTCATCTCATTCTTTTGGTCATCCTGTTCCCCACCCAGAAGTGTACCCACCACCTCCCCATTCTTACACAGCTCGAGGGACTTCTTATGCCACTGGTCCTCGAGATTTTCATGAAAGTGGTATACCAGGCAGAATCCCTGCTCCCGAGATACTAACCTTTCGCGTACTTTGTCTGGCTGAGAAGGTAGGAGGTATCATTGGGAAAGGAGGAGCAGTAATAAAGTCCTTTCAACAAGAAACGGGCTGTGAGATTAAAGTTATGGAAGGGGTTCCTGACTCTGAGGACCGTGTTATTGTTATTTCTGGTCCTGCGGTATGCTTTGCCTCCCTTATCCTTTTTTGGCTAGCAATAAACAATTATTTTAGTCTTCTATTACAAATGTGAGTGGGGCTTATGAAACAATTAATTCCTACAGCACCCTGATGATAGGATATCAGCTTCACAAGATGCAGTTCTTCGTGTTCACTCGAGGATACTTAGATCTATGCCTGATAGCAATGAGAAGTCTGTGACAGCTAGACTTCTTGTTTCATCTAATCAAATAGGCTGTCTCCTTGGAAAGGGTGGTTCTATAATTGCTGAGATGAGGAATTCAACTGGGGCTTATATTCGAATATTAGGGAAGGATCAGATTCCAAAGTGTGCTTTAGAAGGTGAAGAAGTGGTTCAGGTAAAACTCTTGGTTCTCAATTCTTTAATTTGACAACTTTGGGATTTTAATCTACCAGTTTGAGTTATGTGCTTAGACTATGTTTTACTTTTCAATAGGATGCTTTTAGTAAGAATGACAATTTGTCAGAATTTTGATTTAGAAAGCATATAAGATGCAGTTACCTTCTGGATTGTATAATTTCTTGTTTGTTGGACAGATAAATGGGGAGTATGAAGTAGTTCAAGAGGCACTTCTACAGATAACCACCAGGCTGAGGCATCACTTTTTCCGTGATCTATTTCCTTCTATTGATCATCCTCTAAATCCTGCCTTTGTAGGTCAGGGGCCTCCGTTCCCTCCATATTTAGGGAGGAGGGAGCTGTCACCTCCATTTCATTCGTTTCACAATTTTGATGGCATGGGTGTTCCACCACCACGTGCTGGATTCTACTCCCTTAATGATCATCCTCCTTTCATGCATAGTATTCACAGACCTGGCATGCCTCCACCTATATCTGAAAGAAAGCCTTGGGGTCCTCAGGTATGAGCTTAGTTTAAGAATGGCATATATTAGGTGAACTGTTTAAGAAGAGATTAGTTCCTAATTGAATCAAATACCACTTTCTTTCTTCATCTTCATGTACTGACTTGCAGGGTCTTATTGAAAGTGGTTCCCCAATGCCTTTGCCAGAATTTGGTGGGCCCACTCAAAGAAGAATTTCAGGATTTGGGGGGTATGTGATATATCATTTCTTTTCCAACGTTGTCATTTTACTATCATCCATCATTTAAACTATTCATCTATAGTGTCACCTTGTATCCCTTTGTTATGATTATAATTCTGTATGTAGGGTAAACCATCAAGCTATTATTACAAGTACTACTGTTGAAGTTGTTGTTCCTCGCACTCTTGTTCCTGTAATTTATGGAGAAGATGGTGCATGTTTGAAACAAATTCGGCAGGTAATGTTCTGATTCTCATTATTTTGATAGTCTGTTTGCTAATAGATTCTAGGCAAAAGAATGAGGCAGGGCAGCAACCTGCTTTCATATGTTCGGTTCATGTTTTTTACCGGAAAAATAAGCACACGACAACATGGTTCAATGACGTAAAACTGTTAATCAAGAACGCTAAATTCGTATTTGGTGCCTTTTATGTTTAAACCTTCCCTGTTTATATGCGGCACCAATGTCTTTGCGCAGCGCCTAAGCCATGGGGTTTACCTCCTGATGCATTATTACAACAGTATTTTTTACAGATCAAAAGGATATGGTTATTTATAGGCCTTTTTGTGGCGATTTTAACAATTCCTAAATGATATTTCAGTTCTCGGAAGCAAAAATATCAATTACCGAGCCAAAGTCGGGAGCAACAGAAACTGTGATAGTAATATCTGGAACACCTGAGCAGACTCATGCAGCTCAAAGTCTTATTCAAGCATTTGTAATGAGTGAAAAGGAGTCCAACTGAAATTTCATCAAGTATATTTGTACACACCCGGCCTCTTTAAATGTGGAGGAATACTGAAATTTAGAGCATATTTAACGGGCAAAGTATTATTCCATTGTAGTTCCTTGTCTCGTGGAATCTAGCCTTGAAGAGCCACTAATCCTTGCAGTGTAATTTAGTTAGGATAGTTTCTAATCTACTTGGATGGCTTCAATTTATGTTGTGGTGAAGTACTTATATTCATGTTAAATTAGCGACTATCATTTCATAATAACTACCAATAAGAATTTTTATGAAATTTATGGAACATGTAAATGAAATCATTTAATAAGGTAAATACAAGTTAGAGCACACGGAAAGGCCAAAACAACAATTTAGCTTCCAACGGTTATACTGAAATTTTAGTTGGATTTTAATGTTTGGAGCGTTAAAAATAAACTCTAATGTTCGCAAAAATTCAAATTTAATTTTAACGTTTACAAAATATTTAAAACAGTTCCTGGACGAAATAATTGAGGAGTAGCATTTTAAAATTTTTTTATTAAAGTGGGACTCACATTGATGCATGTAAGATTCCAACACCAAGGTTTATAGTACTTTTCCTTTCCCAAACTCAACTACAATGTTTATAATACTTTTCCTTTTCCAACAATAACAAATTCTACTACGATTTCTATATAAATTGACCAACTCAATCTCATCAAGAACACCGCTTTCTCCAACTTTACAGACAGTTATTGGGTCGTCTAAATCATGAACAAGAAATGAATGTTTAGAAGAAGGTGTGTTTTGGTTCTAGGTTGTTCATTAGTTCTTGTAGTTTGGGATCATCTGGAAGTGATATTATTAGTTGGATGATGTGAGATTACCAGAGAATAGAGGAGGAGGATTGAGCAATGGAAGTTCTTTTAATGGAAGTAGTGATTGTAGTAGACCATAATGGCAGAGGAGATTTGTTAATAGTTCAAGATGTCATAGATACGATCTTTGATTATAACATAGAAAGAGTCAAAATCTATATCCTCCCAGTTGTTTACAGGTTTTGTAACATTTCAATCTCTCTGTATCTCTCACTTTCTTCCTGTGCATGTTTGTGTTTTAACTCAGTATAGTAAAGTAGGAAACTTTCATGGATGTCAAGGAGAAGGGGTATGTGCCAAACACAAGCCTTATATCTCATTCATTGGGGACGAAGATCGAGTTTCTAAAATTGTTTCGAGTTTCTAAAATTGTATTTACTCGGCACAACAAAGCTTCTAATACTAATGAATGTGGTAATGAACTTAGAACCTATAGATCAGCATAAATCACTATAGACTCTGATTACTTATGTGCAACTAGGATTGCTTTTGAGGTTATAAACAAACTATTCAGAATATTAGTTTGTTCGTTACGATTCAACTTCGGTAATTTTTTTTTTCTTTTCTATTTGAGATTTAGTAATCTGTTAAGTTTGAACATAATACAGTAGGAAGACGACCTAAAGCACATGGAATGCAAACAGTGACACTTCGAGTTTCTAGCAATAATGCAATATTCTACATAGTCAAGTTCTCATAACACAATCTTAGATGAGAAAGGATCACATTATTACTACCAGTGTTTCATTCACAAAACTGTAGATATCATATTTGGTAGGTCCCGCTTTAATAAAATTAAAAAAAATCACCTTAGCAAAAAAAAAGTCACATCAACATTTAACTAACAGAGGCCTAACGCTGTCAGTTGTTTAGTTCAGTCAGAGGTTGTTTTTGAACGTTTTCTAAATATTAAGGTTCATTTTGAATGTTTTGCAAATATTAGAGTTCATTTTGAACGCTCCAAAATGCCTAGGTCCAACTCAGATTTTAGTATAAATGTTGGGGGCTAAATTGCTCTTTTGGCCTATAAGGTAAATACAAACATAATAATTTTAATGTGAATTGAATTCAGTTGAAGGTTTAAATTTTAGGAAAAAAGGTTTTTGAAAACAGTTGAAAGAAAATAATGGACAAATACATAAATAAATAATTGTATAGATAAAAATAAATTAAAATAAAGATAAAAACAAGTAAATAAATAAATAAGAAAAAGAGAAAAGA
The DNA here is from genome assembly GCA_027563845.1 of Erythroxylum subrotundum. Lineage (NCBI taxonomy): Eukaryota > Viridiplantae > Streptophyta > Magnoliopsida > Malpighiales > Erythroxylaceae > Erythroxylum > Erythroxylum subrotundum. The sequence goes on from JAOQMQ010000006.1 coordinate 5,261,185, forward strand.
AATAAGTCAATAAAGCAAATAAAATAATAAAAACGAAATAAATAAAATAATTAAAAGAACATGTGTTACAAACAAAAGTATTTAGGATAATTAAAAAGCAAGAATTTAAGGAAAAAGTCCAAAAGGCTTATAAAAAGAGAGAGAATTTTCTATGTAGGTTCTTTATTTGTACTTTAATTCATCAAAGTTTTTTATTGAAAGCCAAGTCCTCAATAAACTTTAGTAGAGTGGTATTGTTTCTAATCACTTCCCCTCAATTCTTTTTAGGTTTTTATCTTTGTTTCTTACAATTATTAAGTACAATCTTCTTGTATCTACTCACTAGAGCATTAGGTTGTATCATTTTAATATGTATAAACTACTTAAATCTTGTCACTCTTTTTTACTATCAATGTTAGTAACTCATAACTTGTCTCTTAATAGTTCATTTCTAATCTTATCTCCTCTTATAAGGTTGCATATCTAATAAAACATCTTTATCACCATCACTATTAATTTATGATCATATGCATGTTTGATGGGTTAACACTCTATCTCATATAGCCTAGTCAGCCTAATTATTAAACGCTAGAATTCACCTTTTAGGTTAAATGATTTTTTTGTCACATAAAATTCCTAAGACTCTCCTCCATTTTAGCAAACGTAATTTGATGTCAGCTACTACTTTGGATGATGAATCCAAGGTACTTAAAACAATCTTTCTATGGTGTAATTCAGTACTAATCTTGACTTCCACATTGAATGCAACCCTGAGATCCAAAAAGTTACACTATGAGTACTAAATGTTAGTCTTGTTCACTTTAAAGCACTTTTATTTTAATTTATTCTTCAAAAGTTCTAACTTGTCATTAACACAATCTTTTTTTCATCCACTAAAAGTATGTTATCAGTACACAGTATACACCAAGGCACGTCCCCTAAGATATTCTTAGTAAGCTCATCCACAGCTTTTACAAACAGGACGGGACTCAACAAGGATCTTTAGTGTAGCTCGATATTGATAAAAAATGCTTTTGTATCTCCTTTTGTTATCCTTAATCTAGTCTTAGCATCTTCGTAGATATCCCTAATAACTTGTATATAGGCAACATAAACTCTCTTAATTTTTAAATACCTCCACATGACATCTCTAATTACCTTGTCATAAATCTTCTCTAAATGAAAATCATGTACATGCCCTTATATTTGTCCTCGTAATATTCTATTAATCGTATAAATAAATAGTTGGTGCTATGATTCCATACACTTGTAGAAAAAGTGAGCATTGAGAATGGAATCATTAAATTTTAAAATTGATTGAAATTCTATTATTAACATAAAATTGTAATTATTCATTCCTAGATTTTTGTATAATCATTTTACAAAATTTAAATTATTTAAAACAAAAAGCTTTTTATTCATAAACAATTTAATTTATTTTCTTATAAACAATTTAATTTACTAAATACCATGTAATTTTCAATTGATTTATAAAAACAAAGAATTTTTATCTATGAACAATTTGGTTTACTGAATACTCCATATAACAATTTCAACAATTAGAATTGCAATTTTCATTTCATCATCAATAAAATTCATAATGATAAAAGATATTCAAGGTATAATAAAGATATTCAAGGTATAATATAGAATCTCCAATAAATCTTTTTTGAAAGATTATATGGTATTAAAAAGAGTTATTTTTTCCATCTATATAGAATATCATAAGCATTATTAAAAAAAATAGAAATTTATTTCTTAAAAAATATTTTCCAAATCTTTTATTTTCATAGAATATATTTTTTAAATATTTTCACACTCAATATAATCACAATGAGCATAAGTGCTAAGATTTGTTTTCTCAAAGGAGATTTTACCTTATAAAAAAATTAAAAGTTATTTTATTTATTTTCAATTATGAAACATATTATTGGGGACTTAGAAAATAAAAAAGATAATATATTTTCTTATAGCAAATGAAGCTTTTTCAAACTGAAAAGCTTTGCACGGCTTGAATAAAGGTAGAAGTTTAGTACAGAGCAATGCACTATTCCTCGGGGGTTCCAAAGGGTTTGTATGTCCTGAGAGAATGAATGAGGCCTTCAACTGATCCAACTCCTGCGACGAGTGAGACTGCCAAACAGCTCCAACTCAGTATTTTAAGCCAAACCCAAGTGGAAGAGAACTTAGGAATATTAGCCCTTGCAATGTACATTTCTATGGGGAAATACACTGTCAAGGGCCAGAAGGAAACGGCTCCAAGGAGACCTAGGAAGTTGTTGAAGAATGGAAGTAACATTGCTAAAACTGAGGTTAGCACCACATATGCAGTTCTCCACACCAATCTGCATACGTTTAGATAATAGACGCCATACCATGGGATGTTAATGGCATGTTCACTTGTTATCAATTTGTTGTCCGGCCAATGTTTCTGGCATTTTGTCTCCACGAAATTAAAGATTGGCTGAGCGAAAACCTGGTATTGTAATGGAAATGGTGTTAGAATCAGATTGCATGCACAAGCTTATGTCTTTTGTTTTATCATTCAACTCACCTGATAGGCACCAATAAGGTGGACGGCAATGCATATATTAGCAAAGTCAACAAGCCAGAAAGGTTCGTAGAAACCAAACCCAGTAAGGAAGTTGCCAGGAGCGTCACTTCCAAATGCTGCATAACCAATGCAACCACACAGAAGATAGAAGGTGGTGGTCGTCGCGATCCCAGCAAAGGCTGCCCTCTTCATTCCTTTGTTCTCCGGGGGATTTTGCTTTAATGTGTCCTGCAATTCAGGAACGGAACAGTTGTGTTACATCATTGCTACTTGTGAATTTGAATCTGATAATACTCGAAATAATTGTGCATGAAACTGAACAGAGGACGAGGGAAACAGGTAAAAGGTGGGCTTAGACAGCACGTCACTCCCAGAAGAGCCATCATATTAAATGGCCCAGAACATGGAAGCAGTGGTCCATAGGGAATCTCTCTACAGACAGACCCATAAGGACCATATGAGGACACTCTACTGTAGTATTACCACAAGAACAACTTGGTCCTCCATAAAAGTAGACTCTAGAGAAGTAAATCAATTTGGTACAAGCAACTTTCAAATTCCCTTTGGCATGGGAACCCACCAAAAGTCATAGTCGGTCCAGATGTGTTTTGTCTATTGCTACTTTTATGAAATTTATCCTTCTGCACGTCTCTACATTTCTCCATTTCCTGTAAGTGAACTTTTCAAGATTTACACCTAACTGTCAGCATGGTTGGTTTCCCACAGTGCATGCGAGATGTGTTTTGTCTATTGCTACTTTTATGAAATTTATCCTTCTGCACGTCTCTACATTTCTCCATTTCCTGTAAGTGAACTTTTCAAGATTTACACCTAACTGTTAGCACGGTTGGTTTCCCACAGTGCAATCGATCTCGCAGACGGTAGCAGTAGTAAGCCCATGCCAACATTTACTCTGGCACGCATTTCGAGTTCCATCTATGGATCGCACTATCAGGTCGCCATTACTTGAAACTAACCCACTTGCATGAATGCTCCAGTTTTATACTATTTTCCTTTCGGATCTTAATTTACACAAGTGCAATGATAATCGAGAATTATGATAGACACGAACACGAGATATCTGAGAAAGCATTTTCAGTACAACCTATAAACGAACAACTAAAGTATAAAACAACGGTAAAGTGTTAGCCAATTAACTGAGTACCTGGATCTCGACGAGCACAGTGGAGAAAGCATACGAGAAGGCTATGTCACCAATAGCTTGGAATGTCCTCCAAACTTTCTGTTCAGCTGACACCTCTACTCCAACTGTCACTCCTGTCAAGGTTGTCCTTGCACGTGCCCCACCTTCACAAATCAAGAGTAACACATACAGTTTCAACCGATTTATTAATTAAGACAGCAGATCAAAGATTTTCTGGTCCAAGTTCATACTCGCTACTTTTGCAATGGAAAGTCCAACGCCAATGGAAGCGTAAGCAAAAGACATGACTGCTGCAAGTATCGAGAGCCACGAGAGCTTATGGAAATTCGGTATTTGACTTAGCAGGATTTGGATGCAACCAAAGATTATCATGTATGGATTGTTCGATATCTGGCACCTTACATGATGCCCGTGCTTGTGGAAACAATCTGATCTCTTCACGGCCCTAACAACCGAACATAGTTTTGTATTTTAGTTAGAGCTACATAGATGAATAAATAAGTCACCAATCAGATCCTCATAAACCCAATAACGCTGTGACAAATCTTTGTTATCGTCGGTTTGTGGTACTGAAATGAATACAACTAGAACAACCTGTTCTTAATTATCTTACCATACGGAAAAAAATATAATTATATTTTCAACAAATAATCCTGATTTCGAGTTTGGTGATAGAGTTGATGAATGTGTTGGAACTTACACCATACTAATGGAAGCAGTAATAGTGTAACCAATAGTGATTCCCACCAGATTTGTGTACTGAGCCAGTCCACATAGTTGAACTTTCCTGCCTCCTGATACAAATTGTCGAGAGAAAGAGAAGAGTCAAGTGAAAAACTAAGTTTTTACAGCGGAGGATTGCTATATAACAGACAGTACGAGGTATTGACATAATCGAACACGACACACAAACCTAAGTTGGCTCTAACGGCATCCATATACGTGTAGTTTCTCTTTCCGGTGACTGGATCAGGAGATCTGTAACAGTCGGCGAGAAGAGTCGAAGTGAACAAAGTGATAAACGAGAAGGAAATCATAATAATAGGTCCCGCCAACCAGCCCAACTGAGCTATGGCCCATGCCAGAGAGAGCACTCCAGAGCCTATCACGGCGGTGATAATATGGGAACTTGCAGTCACCCATGTCCCTTTACAAATACCATAGAAAAGAAAATCAAAGAAGAATCCGTTAAAACAATATAAAACTGAAAAGAAGACCGCGATATACATGCAAGAGCAAAAATATACTCAGTCAGAAAAGAGATAAGGTATGAGAAAAAAGAACATACCAGTTCTTTTGGCTCGACCATCATCATCTAGGTTCTTGCGAATTCCACCATTATCATAACCTTCAGGTCGATGTTCTACGTGGAAGCTATTGTCTGCCATTTCTTTAGACTGTCCCTCCATTCTCTTTCACTCTGTGTGTTGTCTATGTAGCACAGGAGAAATATATGGTTGCAATAAAGTATTAAAGAAAGGGACAGATACGAAAATAAATTAAGGGGGTGTTTTGATTAAGTCACAATAATTGCCGAGGCGACCCAAAGTCAATTGGCAGTGTCAAAGCAGTAGAAGCTAGATGCCTCGGCTATATAGGGAAAGAGAAAGCTGCTTTAATGAACAAAATACTACAAGAAATCAACGAACATACACAACCATTTAGTATTTTTAGGAATTCCAGGAGCATATAGGAGCTTGTGGAATTATTAATAACAAGAGAGAACTTAAACACCATCCATAATGGTGTGGTGTGGTGGTGATGGGTGGCGCGGTAGTCTTCTTATAACACCACGCGACGGTCCCCACTTCTTTTATGTGTAGTTAGGTTTGGACCATCAAGAAGGAAACTTTTGTATACTAACCATCAATTTTTCTCCATATATTATGACAATTTTGACAAGAAATCTGTTGACTGTGCCACAACAGGGCTCGGTCTGTGGTCTCTACTCTGGTTCAATCCTGTTGTTGAGGTCGGTTCTTCTTTTCTTTTTGTTTCCTTTTTGCCATTTGGGATATGGATGGGTACTTTTTTTATGTGCCCCTACCCGACTTCGAGAACAACACGTAATTTTGGCTTTTGGGGCTTTGACGATTCCAGTTGAATTCTCTCTCTCAATGCCACGATTGAAAGCGTTAAAGCAAAGTGAAATTGATCAGGCGATTGAAAGCGTTAAAGCAAAGTGAAATTGATCACGCTGTTCAGCTATCAATTTTGTCCATTCTCTATCACCTTCAATTATGTATGATGGTTTTAGATGGTTCGCAAATCACGACAAAACATTAACATTATCGTCGACACGTTTTAATGACTTGACAAATTAGGTTGTTATCTCTTTACATTCTTGTGTCACGTCGTGCTGAGAAACTGTTGAAATGGTTGTCCTGGGGAAACAACAATTCCTAGGGAAATGAGTGAGTAATTCGATACCATATTTGATGGACTAGTACTTGTCTGAGGTTGTGGGGTAATGTTTTACATCCAAGAGATTACTAAATCATTTACATTAATTGTTTGTTTGTTTCTGTTCAGATTTCAGTAATTTAGAGAAAAGACATTGGCGACTAAAATGCTCGTGGCTATTACATATTTAAATTATATTTGTACACTCTTATTCTTATATAATACTTATCTCCAATGGAACTTTTTGACAGTAAAGTATACATTATTCTGTCGTAAAGCATCAATCTTTTGGACTAGTATGATGTTGTCGGACAAAAGCTATAATCAAGCTGAAGTTAAGGAAGATGGTATCTGTCACATTAACCATAAATATTTTAATGAATAGACACCACTCATCTTAGACTTAGACTGATTAGATACATAATCAGCAAAAGTGTTCACACCGTGTACAAAAGCAAAAAAGAAAAAGAAAAGCCGTATAATGCATTGATGAAAAGGAAATCTCATGCTTTGATTCTTGCTTCGAGGAGAATTTTCAACTCTAGGATAAAAGTATTCTAATCTTTTAAGTTACTAGTATTTTTATTTTAGTCCTTTAATTACCAAAATGTTTAATTTAATTTTACGTTAGATTTTATAAACATTAATAATAGAAATTTACTAGACAAAATCTAAAATTGAAATATAAGTGAAAATAACGTGTATATCACGTGGAAATTTAAACAATAAATTAAAGAGGTCTTCGTCTTCAATAAATCTGTGTCCGAATCAAGAGGAACTTCGTCGTTTCATTCATGCAGTGTCTGCAGACTGCAGCTTCTGTTTTCAGTCAATTTTCGTCCAACAAGCCAAGCAGTCCATTACTTTGGTCAACAAACTTCAAGTCAATAAGTGAGAGGTACACGATACATGTTAAAAGACAGCACAACATTAGGGGGGAAAGTTGATAGTAATAGTTGGTTACCAGTTATAGTCAGAGCAGTTATCATTGTCCGAATATATGTCCCTGATTTTATCATTCTTATATCAAACTATAATTGAACTATACATATTCGAAGCTATCTCAAAATAATTGTAGCTTAATGTTCCCATCCGAGTAGCTAGAAGACAAGATTCCGGATTTATATACACATTGTATCTAGAACTAAAAGCAGTATAAAAGAACAAAAAAATGGTATCAGTTATGGAGAACAGGTAATAGTATTATACTATAGTTCCGTAGACAAGATGTTGATTAATTGATTTAACTCCACTCTCTCGGAATAGAAATGTTTCTGTAGATGGATAGCAACTTGGTGCCTAACGTTCACGGATTTCCAAAAATTGCCAGAAAATGACAGCCTCCAACCTTGACTTTTGAGCTTACATATTCTTCTAATGCCTGTATTAGTATGTGGATCAGAAATTCAAAGGCTTCGTTCAAATTGACTCAGCCATGAAGAATAGATTGTACTTGAAAGTATGTCAAGGGGGTTGAAGTCAATAGACTACGAACAAGTTTTGCGGACAAAGACAAATAAGAACATTGATCATCAAAATTAGTTTGTAAAATGAGTTAGATTTAGACAAGGTTTTAAAAAAATCAATTGACCGTGGAGACTCGTTACAAAAATCTTCATTAATTAAAAGATGTGAACCTTGTACGATAAAACATAGGATGCTTCATAAATCAAGTGATATGTTTTGCCTTTTCTTTGCTCTTGTCTTTCTCATGCATATGGTCTAATCATAAGAGTTTGAAATGGAAAAGATGCATGCACCCAACTTACATTATTGAGGAATTCATTACCAGTATAGATTCGCAATGTTGGGAACAATGCTCATTCCAAATCCAGATGTTTTCCGCTTATAACTCCAAAGGATTTGGTGCAATATTGCTGGACTCGTGTAAAGGTGACAAAGTCAAAGTGGGTGACCTTTTTAACTGAGCGTATGGGTAGCTAATCCATTATTGCGGTTCTATTCCCAAAATTGTAATTATGTAGTTTGGATAGCAAACTAAGAAAGTTTGGGTTCTTGAACGTGCGCCTAATCTTGTAAAAAGAACATGCGTAGGTGGACAAAAATGCTTTACGGTCAGCCACGTGTTGCCTGTTTCTTCTCCTGCTAAGTACCTACTAGCTAGCTAAGCTACCGCCACCTCGCATGTTGACCCTTACAAAAAGCTAAAACTGAGCCAAGCCAACCCCTGATGACTCCATTATCTAGAGCAATAGCACTGATAATGGCAACCCAACAATTTTGACTTACTTTTCTACTCTTCAGGAAATTCAACGCTCCAAAGATTGGACTCTCATTTTTTCTCACAATCATGGCATACCATTTGTCTATGGCTCCTTGACAAGCGTAGAACTGAAATTATCGTCACTCACTCACCCTACCTGTTGCCGGAGGGAGCGACTGCAACCATAATGTCAGTTCCAGTACTACCCTATCAGTTCACACGTTGCACGCAGATATTATTATGTCACACCACCAACATGCACTCAAATTATTAGAATGGGATGGTTTGTTTGATTTGTAAAAGAAGCATGGACAGATATTAATCGTGTAGCCTGGAATATTATCGGTTGTAAGGGACACATATTAGGCGACCCCATGTTAAGATAGACAATATTGTTGGAACTGGTAAGTAGAGATATAGATAAGCAGCAGCAAGCGTGCATAAAAGTGACAAAAAGGCATTAAATGTGGATCACAAGGCTTGAAGCAGCGCATGAATTTCGCTTTCATGAAAGTGAAATAGAACAAAGTTAAGAGAGGAGTATCTTATGGCTCAGTAAGGCCGATCTTAACATTTTACAGGCACCGGACGAAATAAAAAATAGGTTTCAATAAATTAGCAATATACAAACATATAAACTTAAAAATAATATTTTATTATTAAAATTTAATATTTATATATAAGTGACTCAATTTATAAGTTTACATGCTCAACAAAATATTAAATGATTATAATATCAGTTAATAATATCTTGCAAATATTATTTTGTCAAGCAACTAGATAAAGGTGTAAATTATTAAATCAAATATTTTTAGTAACTTTGAATTTAATTAACATTAGTGATTTTTTTAAAAAAAAATTCTTTTATAGGAATTAACATAATGGAAAAAATAGTAATCTAATGGTACCAACCTATTTATAAAAAACCAATCAAATATATCCAACTATTTACGGTCTTATTTAATTATCAAATAATTTTTATTATTATTTAATTATCACAACATGTTTAATAGAATTATACAAATTTTTATAATAAATGAAGTCGTTTGTGTAGTCTTTGAATTGAGTAATTTACATTATTTGATTTAATTATATTATAACTAAATTTATGTGAACCTCTACAAAAACGCAAATCCAATAATTATTACATGTGGCAAAGTATAATGAAAATTTCAAAAATTAAATTATTTATTAACGTTTAATTATATTTTTATAAATAATAAGTAATTTAAAAATAAAAAAAGAGAAACAAAAATAAACACAATATTATTTAATATTATGTTTTGATTTAAAATGCTAATTTAAACGTTAGTGATAAATTACAAATTAATTATAATATGTTTAAATATTTAATAAGTTAAAAATAAATAAAAAATAAAAAATTTTATCTTTAAATTATCACTCAGAATTTAGAAGACATAACCGTGAAATTTTTTTCCCACAAAATTTTAAGTTGAAATATCTTAGATTCATATATTAGTGAAAATAAAATAAATAGAATATAAAAAGTACACTCAAATGCTTGTATTTATAAATATAAAAAAATAAAATTGTATAACTAATAAAGAAAACTATTTATCTTCCAAGATTAAAAGTTAATGCTAACTTTCTCGAGACTAATAAAGGAAGTTATTTATTCATTAATGTTAACTTTTTCTTTTTTCAACGACTAAAGATTTACTACCCTTCTAAATGAAAAAAAAAATTCAAAAATTATTGTTAAAATGCATTAAAGGTGGATCCCTAACAAAAGTGAGCCTGAATAGGTGTCCCGCCTGTCGCTGCCTAGGACCGGCTCCGGCTCAGTTGAGAAATGGACAAACTACAGATGGTCCTGGGGAAGCTACGTGCCTTAATAGGACTGTGACTGCTAACATGTTTTTGAGGTCACCAGTTTGCCTCCAACCCCAACCCAGGCCACCTCAACCTTCCATTGCCAAAACATAGACAACTCGATTATTTTCTTTGGGATTTCCCCCTTCCCTTCGTCTTCAAAAG
>JAOQMQ010000006.1:5314216-5327718 GCA_027563845.1 Erythroxylum subrotundum
GGGAATGAATGAGCTTATGCAAATGTGAGTGATGCATTCCATTTCATAAATGCATGAAATATAATGGCTGTTGTGACTAGAGTAGCTACTGATCAGAGCTTAAAACTCAATGAATGAAAATGAGCTTTGAGCTCAAAAGTGAATCAGAGCCTCAGGCTCAATGTTTAATGAGCCATGTATTCCCCAAGTGGATAAGGGACAGTTGTTAATGAGCCCTACATGGGACAGTTTAGGCACTCGGTCACAACAAAATAACAAATAAAAAGTGGGTCTTATGTGCACTGCATATACATGGTATGAGTGATTAAAGTGTATTTAATATGAAGTGTGAAATGTATAATGATGTGACTTATATGTTATGTGATTGGGTGAGCCATCGAGGATGGTCACTCACTGAATTCGTAAAACTCACCCAAAATTTAAAACTATTTTTTTCAGGACTCAGAAGAATAACCTGTTAGGCAAACGGGAGTATAATTACTGCATGCAAGGAAAAGATAGAGGTCGGGATTAGTACGCTTCTGCATTTGTGTTTGTTTCTATTTTTGTATAAATTTGTATATTCCGAAATTGATGTACGACTGATTTATGTTGTAATGAAAAATCATTATGACTCACAATGTTTTGTATTTGTAATGGGCCTAAATGACTATGGAAATTTCGATGGGTTCTGTATTAAATGTATTGTCTTAATTGAAAATGTTTACGGAATAATGTGAGCCCGAATTGATTACTGATTTCCGCATAATTTGATTTTGAAAAAAAAAATTCTACTGAGTTTCGACTGTTTTAGTGCGCTAGCATGCCACCCTCGCGGGGCACAGACTCGGATATCACCATTGATGTCGGGTTCGGGTCTTGCGGGAGTGGGGTGCTCCAAAGTATATGTAGAACATTCGAAAGGATTTATGGTTGAAGGTAATCAAGATAAGATGCTAAAGTTAAAGAAGGCATTACACAACCATAAAAAAGCACCAGGAGCTTGATATAGTCTACCCAACAAATATTTTCATGAGAATGGTTTTTCAAGATGTGTTCATGAATATGCACTTTATGTTAAAAAAGAGAAAGATGATATTTTGTTTGTGAGAATTTATATGGATGACCTCATTCTTAAGGGAAATAATTTATAAGAGTAATGATTTTAAGAAGGCGATGGCAAGAAAATTTGCGATGAGTAATATTCGAATTATATCATATTATTTGGGGATAGAAGGAAAACAATGGAGTGATAGTTTATTTATCTCTTAAGAGTTATATGCAAGAGAGGAGAGTTATATGTAAGAGAGATTATAAAAAAGTATAAGAAGATAGATTACAACCCTGTAAACACTCAAATAGAGTGTGAAATAAAACTCTCTAAGGAGGATAGAGTAAGGAAAGTCGATCCAACCTCATTTTGAAGCCTTGTAAAAAGCCTAAGGTAATTGACATGTAATAGACCTGATATATTATTTACTATTAGATTAGTGAGTCAGTTTATGGAGAATCCAAGTGAAGAACACATGCAAGCTGCAAAGAGAATTCTTCAATATTTGAAAGATACTCCTGATTATGGCATTTTTTATACTTGTTCTAATGTGGCTTGCTTAAAAGGACATTGTTATAATGATTATGTCAGTGACATTGATGACTAGAAGAATACTATCGAGTTTATATTTTTCTTTAGAGAAAATGCAATGAAACAATCAGTTGTAACACTCTTAACAAATGAATTGACGTATGTTGCTATAACTACTTGTGCATTTCATGCGATCTGGATAAGGAGATTACTAGTTGAACTTCATTTTGCTAAAAAAGAAGTGACTAAAATTATGGTGGACAATAAATCGAGCATTGCTCTTGCAAAAAATTTGATGTTTCATGATCGAAGTAAGCATATAGATGCGAAGTTTCATTTTATTCAAGATTGCATTACCAACAAGGAGATTGAAGTAGAATACATCAAAACGCTTGATATAATAATTGATATATTTACAAAACCCCTCAAGAAAGATAAATCTTAGCAGCTTAGAGAGATGGTTAGAGTTGTGAAGAAGTTAAGTTTACAAGAGGTGCTGAGGGTTTTTTCAACTAATTAAATGTGACTTCTTGTCTTCAGTAGGGGTGAATGCAGGGACATTTCGGGAATGAAAACGGATGTTTTTGTTGGTGAACTAATTATGGATTTAAAGCTTAAGTCTAGTTTTATGCTATGTTTGGTTGGGGGTTTATTAATGGAATGAAATGAAATGTATTCCATCGTTTGGGATAAGACTTTATAATGAAATGGAAAGGGATGAGATGGAAGAGGAGAGTTTCATATTATACCCATTTCATCCTAAACAGTAAAAATAAAAAACCTCCGATTTAGGAGGTTTAGGATGGAATGTAAGATAATAAACAATATTACACTATATTACATTATAAACCCTTCATCCAAACAACATTTCATTATATTATATTATGAACCCTTCCATCCCTCCCAAACAACAAGTTTCTAATATTACATCCATTTACATTTCATTCCATTATAAACTATCCATTCCATTAAAAACCTTACGTCCAACTAAACATATCCTTAAATAGCACAAGTTTTAGGTTTTCTAAAGAAAGTTATAGTTATTTTATTAGAGGCTACTCAGCTATAAACTCTACTGTTTAGAATTCTGTTTTGAACGTTTATTTTGATCAATAGTTGATATTTAGCCTATAAAAAGACTTGTAATTAGTTGTTATGAGATGGAGCTAAGAAGTGGAAATATAGAAATAAAAGTTTTTCAGTTAACCCTTTCTTTTCTTCTTCCTCTATAGCTTCCAATAAAGTAGTTCCTTGCTTTGGTATTGGATATTAAGCAATGGTAGCATTACTTAACGAGTCGTCATTTCATCATATAAATGGATCATTGCAACTTACAATACCTTTTGGAACATAAGATAACAAATTCATTTCAACTTACTTGGCTTCTTAAGCTTATCAAATTTGACTTTGCAATTTGATACAAAAAGGGCCAAGATAATTTAGCAGCTGATGTGCTATTATGAATGACAAATGTTAAATTATTCACTCGCTCTATTTCACAAGTCTCCAATGATTTATTATCGGAAATTAAATGTAGATGGAGAAATGATGAAGATGTTTAGAAAATAATACAACAGCTCCTGGAAGGTGATAACATGATGTTGGCGTATACTTGGAATCAAGAATGTTTATATTGGAAATGGAAATTAGTGGTAGGAAATTCTATTTAGTTACTATAGAAGCACAAAGAGGACATTCAGGGCGGTTGACAACATATAGGAAGCCCAATATGCATTTTTTGGAGAAGAATGCAAAAGGATGTGAGGGAATTTGTAAGGAAGTGTGATATATGCCAAAGGAACAAATATGATCTAACCAAACCTGCGGGACTTTTACAACCTTTGTAAATTCCACAGGAAATATGAACTGAGGTTAGTTTAGATTTTAGGAAAGGGTTGCCTAATTTAAATGGTTATTTAATCATCTTATTGGTAGTAGATTGATTGATTAAATATGGCCATTTTTTCCTATTCGTCATCCTTATAAGACTGCAAAACTAGCTAAACTCTTCATGGATAATGTATGCAAATTACATGGACTACCTAGTGTCATTATTAGTGATAGGGAAGCCATATTTACTAGTACATTTTGGAATGAGTTGTTTCAATTACAAAGAGTACAACTACATTTTCCACGACTTATCATTATAGATTAATGGATAAATTAAAGTTTTGAATCTCATTTTAGAGACATATTTGCGATTATCCAAGCTAACAGAGTAGTTGTGTACCATTAGTAAAAAGGTGGTATAATACCACCTTCATTATATATCCACTACACCCTTTGAAGTTCTATATGGCTATACATACCATTACACATTCTTTATCTAGCGGGTGATTCATATGTGTTACTGGTGGATAAATTTTGAAAGATTACGAGGCCATAATTTGTTAGTTATTAATGTAGAAATTATAATCTAGTGTTACATCTTTTTCTATAGGTTATAGTCCAATAGGATTTGTTTTAATTCAAAAGGCATGATTGCTTTTTGAGTTGTGGAAGCAAATTTTTAGGAGATTAAAAGCAAATTTTTAGGAGATTAACTTGTGTTAGTGGGTAGCTATAATGGGTTATTAGTTGTGATTAATGGGTTGGTACTGGGTCATAGTGGGACCTTGTTTTCTCATAGTTTGTTACATTCTCTTGTATATAAAAGGTTTTTTGCTCAATTTCTTGCCTACCACTTGTTTGTTAAAAGTTCCCTTATAGCTTTTATTATTATAATTAGCCTATTATCTTACATTTGGTAACAAAGCTGAGTTACAATTCCAAATGGCTAACAATCATGCTGGAGTAACCCTCTCATAGCCTTCAATTCCAATTTTTCAAGGTACTAACTACAATGTATAGGGTACCAAAATGAAGAAATTATTTTTATCCTAAGAACTATAGGATTTGGTGGAGAATGGCTACAATAAAGATGGGACAATAATTGATAATGTTAGAGAACTTTGAAAGAAAGATTCCAAAGCCTTATTTTTCATCAATAAGTAGTGGATGATGCAATTTTCCCTCATATTGCTACTACCGCAAAGTCAAAAGAAGTTTGGGATGCATTGCAGAATGTCTACTAGGGGGAGTGCAAAAGTGGTAAATGTTAAACTTCAAACTCTTATTTGAAAGTTTATTTCTGAAAGATGGAGATAGCTTGTCTAAATATATTTCCATCAAAATTGATTTTGTTAATCAAATCAGAAATATAGTGAGATTTTGAGCAAGCAGAAGGTGGTTGAGAAAATTCTTAAAATTTTACCAAAGAAGTATGATCTTATTGTGGCTGCAACTGAAGAGTGAAAAGATCAACGACTACTAATTGTTGATGAATTACAAGGGTGTATTTGTTCTTATAGTGATAGAATGAAGATATATGATAATGATTATGTTGAGAATGTTTTTTTACAGTAAGATGCATATTTCATAAAATGGAAAAGAAGCCAGTGAATCAAGAAATAAAAGTAACTTCAACAAATCATGTGGTGGACATTCCTCATAAGGAAGGAGAGGAGGCAAAAGCGGTGGTCGATCCAACGAGAATAACCAGCAGTTTATAAGTACTGACAAAGGTGAAAATGGTAGACAAAAGCAATGCTACTATTATAAGAGGTATGGGAATATAGAAAGGTTCTGCAGGCTTAAAGAAAAAGAAGCCAACCTAGCCTAAAAGAAAGAGGAAGAAGAAAGCGAGAGTCTCTTTCTTATATGTTTTTCGTCTAGGTACATCAATAGTGGTTGTGGTAATCACATGACAAGTGATTTGCAACAATTTACAAATTTGGATGAATTTATGACTAGTCGAATTACAATGGGTGATGGAACAATACCTATAGCACAAGGAAAAGGTATTGTGATGCTGAACTCTCTTAGTTTGAACTGTATTTAGAATGTACTGTATGTTCCTGATTTGGATTCAAATTAAGTGTGGGGCAATTTATGATGGATGTTTATTCACTTGATTTTAAAGATTCTACTTGGGATGTGTTTAAAGATAAATCAAAGAGGATCTTGCTTAGTGTCGATGGCAAAAAAATAAGATCTTTCTTAACATTATCAATTTTGATGAAAAAGATGTATTGAAGGTAACATTGACTGATGAAAATTGGCTTTGGCATCATAGATATAGTCATTTGGGTAAATTAGTTCTCATGTCAGAAAAGAAAATGTCAGAAAAGAACTATGTCAATTGGTTGCCAATGATTAAAGATGTAAATGAGATATGTGTAAGCTGTGTAATTGGGAAGCAACATCACGACTTTTTTTCAAAAAGGCAAGCAAGAAAATCTTCAAAACCAACAAAGTTGATTCAAGCAAACATTTGTGGGCCTATAAGGACACTTTCCCTGAGCAAAAACATCTGTTTTTTAGTTTTTTTTTATGATTTTAGTTGAATAACATAGGTTTATTTTCTCAAAGAAAAAACATAAGCTTTTTATATCTTCAAGAAGTTTAAAACATACATTGATAAACAAAGGCCATGTTTGGTAAACAACTTATCAAATATTTTTTAGCTGATTGAAACATTTTAACTGTTTTGACCATGTCAAACAGTAGATGGATATGTTTGGTAATCAGTTGATTGGGTTGGCTAATTGAACTCAATTAGCTGATTTTGGAAAAGCTTATATGTAGTAGCATTTTGATTCTGGAACTTAAAATATAATGTTCAAAAACCAATTGTCCTTTAAGTTAAAGCCATTGTCCTTATGTTTTACCACAAAGAACAGTAGCCTCTTTAAAAAGACAGGAAGAAAAATAGATTACTGTTTGGGGGTAAATTTCATTACCAATTTTCTTGTTATGTTCATGTCAAATCAAGGAGACAAAAAGCCTTGAATCTGTATGCATCTTTTGTAAATCCTTGTAATGGGAAAAGAACAGTTACAAGGAAAATGTTTTACTGTCCTCGTAATTATTCATTGTTAGACTCCCATAAGTTGCATACAAATTTCATGTAATTATTGATAGCAACTTTCTTTTTTTTTTTTCTTTTTGCAATAATTATTGATCTTAGGCTATGTTAAGTATCTATCATTAATTTAAGATTAAGAGAGGAAAAAAAAAAGAAACATTTTATTATTATTATTATTATTATTATTATTATTATTATTATTATTATTATTATTATATGTTACATGTTATATATTTTAATAGATTTATAAACTTAATTTTTGTAAAATTAAATATCTAAAATTTAAATTTTAGATATTTAATTTTACAAAAATTAAGTTTATAAATCTATTAAAATATATAACATGTAACATATAATAATAATAATAATAATAATAATAATAATAATAATAATAATAATAATAATAAAATGTTTCTTTTTTTTTTCCTCTCTTAATCTTAAATTAATGATAGATACTTAACATAGCCTAAGATCAATAATTATTGCAAAAAGAAAAAAAAAAAAGAAAGTTGCTATCAATAATTACATGAAATTTGTATGCAACTTATGGGAGTCTAACAATGAATAATTACGAGGACAGTAAAACATTTTCCTTGTAACTGTTCTTTTCCCATTACAAGGATTTACAAAAGATGCATACAGATTCAAGGCTTTTTGTCTCCTTGATTTGACATGAACATAACAAGAAAATTGGTAATGAAATTTACCCCCAAACAGTAATCTATTTTTCTTCCTGTCTTTTTAAAGAGGCTACTGTTCTTTGTGGTAAAACATAAGGACAATGGCTTTAACTTAAAGGACAATTGGTTTTTGAACATTATATTTTAAGTTCCAGAATCAAAATGCTACTACATATAAGCTTTTCCAAAATCAGCTAATTGAGTTCAATTAGCCAACCCAATCAACTGATTACCAAACATATCCATCTACTGTTTGACATGGTCAAAACAGTTAAAATGTTTCAATCAGCTAAAAAATATTTGATAAGTTGTTTACCAAACATGGCCTTTGTTTATCAATGTATGTTTTAAACTTCTTGAAGATATAAAAAGCTTATGTTTTTTCTTTGAGAAAATAAACCTATGTTATTCAACTAAAATCATAAAAAAAAACTAAAAAACAGATGTTTTTGCTCAGGGAAAGTGTCCTTATAGGCCCACAAATGTTTGCTTGAATCAACTTTGTTGGTTTTGAAGATTTTCTTGCTTGCCTTTTTGAAAAAAAGTCGTGATGTTGCTTCCCAATTACACAGCTTACACATATCTCATTTACATCTTTAATCATTGGCAACCAATTGACATAGTTCTTTTCTGACATTTTCTTTTCTGACATGAGAACTAATTTACCCAAATGACTATATCTATGATGCCAAAGCCAATTTTCATCAGTCAATGTTACCTTCAATACATCTTTTTCATCAAAATTGATAATGTTAAGAAAGATCTTATTTTTTTGCCATCGACACTAAGCAAGATCCTCTTTGATTTATCTTTAAACACATCCCAAGTAGAATCTTTAAAATCAAGTGAATAAACATCCATCATAAATTGCCCCACACTTAATTTGAATCCAAATCAGGAACATACAGTACATTCTAAATACAGTTCAAACTAAGAGAGTTCAGCATCACAATACCTTTTCCTTGTGCTATAGGTATTGTTCCATCACCCATTGTAATTCGACTAGTCATAAATTCATCCAAATTTGTAAATTGTTGCAAATCACTTGTCATGTGATTACCACAACCACTATTGATGTACCTAGACGAAAAACATATAAGAAAGAGACTCTCGCTTTCTTCTTCCTCTTTCTTTTAGGCTAGGTTGGCTTCTTTTTCTTTAAGCCTGCAGAACCTTTCTATATTCCCATACCTCTTATAATAGTAGCATTGCTTTTGTCTACCATTTTCACCTTTGTCAGTACTTATAAACTGCTGGTTATTCTCGTTGGATCGACCACCGCTTTTGCCTCCTCTCCTTCCTTATGAGGAATGTCCACCACATGATTTGTTGAAGTTACTTTTATTTCTTGATTCACTGGCTTCTTTTCCATTTTATGAAATATGCATCTTACTGTAAAAAAACATTCTCAACATAATCATTATCATATATCTTCATTCTATCACTATAAGAACAAATACACCCTTGTAATTCATCAACAATTAGTAGTCGTTGATCTTTTCACTCTTCAGTTGCAGCCACAATAAGATCATACTTCTTTGGTAAAATTTTAAGAATTTTCTCAACCACCTTCTGCTTGCTCAAAATCTCACTATATTTCTGATTTGATTAACAAAATCAATTTTGATGGAAATATATTTAGACAAGCTATCTCCATCTTTCAGAAATAAACTTTCAAATAAGAGTTTGAAGTTTAACATTTACCACTTTTGCACTCCCCCTAGTAGACATTCTGCAATGCATCCCAAACTTCTTTTGACTTTGCGGTAGTAGCAATATGAGGGAAAATTGCATCATCCACTACTTATTGATGAAAAATAAGGCTTTGGAATCTTTCTTTCAAAGTTCTCTAACATTATCAATTATTGTCCCATCTTTATTGTAGCCATTCTCCACCAAATCCTATAGTTCTTAGGATAAAAATAATTTCTTCATTTTGGTACCCTATACATTGTAGTTAGTACCTTGAAAAATTGGAATTGAAGGCTATGAGAGGGTTACTCCAGCATGATTGTTAGCCATTTGGAATTGTAACTCAGCTTTGTTACCAAATGTAAGATAATAGGCTAATTATAATAATAAAAGCTATAAGGGAACTTTTAACAAACAAGTGGTAGGCAAGAAATTGAGCAAAAAACCTTTTATATACAAGAGAATGTAACAAACTATGAGAAAACAAGGTCCCACTATGACCCAGTACCAACCCATTAATCACAACTAATAACCCATTATAGCTACCCACTAACACAAGTTAATCTCCTAAAAATTTGCTTTTAATCTCCTAAAAATTTGCTTCCACAACTCAAAAAGCAATCATGCCTTTTGAATTAAAACAAATCCTATTGGACTATAACCTATAGAAAAAGATGTAACACTAGATTATAATTTCTACATTAATAACTAACAAATTATGGCCTCGTAATCTTTCAAAATTTATCCACCAGTAACACATATGAATCACCCGCTAGATAAAGAATGTGTAATGGTATGTATAGCCATATAGAACTTCAAAGGGTGTAGTGGATATATAATGAAGGTGGTATTATACCACCTTTTTACTAATGGTACACAACTACTCTGTTAGCTTGGATAATCGCAAATATGTCTCTAAAATGAGATTCAAAACTTTAATTTATCCATTAATCTATAATGATAAGTCGTGGAAAATGTAGTTGTACTCTTTGTAATTGAAACAACTCATTCCAAAATGTACTAGTAAATATGGCTTCCCTATCACTAATAATGACACTAGGTAGTCCATGTAATTTGCATACATTATCCATGAAGAGTTTAGCTAGTTTTGCAGTCTTATAAGGATGACGAATAGGAAAAAATGGCCATATTTAATCAATCAATCTACTACCAATAAGATGATTAAATAACCATTTAAATTAGGCAACCCTTTCCTAAAATCTAAACTAACCTCAGTTCATATTTCCTGTGGAATTTACAAAGGTTGTAAAAGTCCCGCAGGTTTGGTTAGATCATATTTGTTCCTTTGGCATATATCACACTTCCTTACAAATTCCCTCACATCCTTTTGCATTCTTCTCCAAAAAATGCATATTGGGCTTCCTATATGTTGTCAACCGCCCTGAATGTCCTCTTTGTGCTTCTATAGTAACTAAATAGAATTTCCTACCACTAATTTCCATTTCCAATATAAACATTCTTGATTCCAAGTATACGCCAACATCATGTTATCACCTTCCAGGAGCTGTTGTATTATTTTCTAAACATCTTCATCATTTCTCCATCTACATTTAATTTCCGATAATAAATCATTGGAGACTTGTGAAATAGAGCGAGTGAATAATTTAACATTTGTCATTCATAATAGCACATCAGCTGCTAAATTATCTTGGCCCTTTTTGTATCAAATTGCAAAGTCAAATTTGATAAGCTTAAGAAGCCAAGTAAGTTGAAATGAATTTGTTATCTTATGTTCCAAAAGGTATTGTAAGTTGCAATGATCCATTTATATGATGAAATGACGACTCGTTAAGTAATGCTACCATTGCTTAATATCCAATACCAAAGCAAGGAACTACTTTATTGGAAGCTATAGAGGAAGAAGAAAAGAAAGGGTTAACTGAAAAACTTTTATTTCTATATTTCCACTTCTTAGCTCCATCTCATAACAACTAATTACAAGTCTTTTTATAGGCTAAATATCAACTATTGATCAAAATAAACGTTCAAAACAGAATTCTAAACAGTAGAGTTTATAGCTGAGTAGCCTCTAATAAAATAACTATAACTTTCTTTAGAAAACCTAAAACTTGTGCTATTTAAGGATATGTTTAGTTGGACGTAAGGTTTTTAATGGAATGGATAGTTTATAATGGAATGAAATGTAAATGGATGTAATATTAGAAACTTGTTGTTTGGGAGGGATGGAAGGGTTCATAATATAATATAATGAAATGTTGTTTGGATGAAGGGTTTATAATGTAATATAGTGTAATATTGTTTATTATCTTACATTCCATCCTAAACCTCCTAAATCGGAGGTTTTTTATTTTTACTGTTTAGGATGAAATGGGTATAATATGAAACTCTCCTCTTCCATCTCATCCCTTTCCATTTCATTATAAAGTCTTATCCCAAACGATGGAATACATTTCATTTCATTCCATTAATAAACCCCCAACCAAACATAGCATAAAACTAGACTTAAGCTTTAAATCCATAATTAGTTCACCAACAAAAACATCCGTTTTCATTCCCGAAATGTCCCTGCATTCACCCCTACTGAAGACAAGAAGTCACATTTAATTAGTTGAAAAAACCCTCAGCACCTCTTGTAAACTTAACTTCTTCACAACTCTAACCATCTCTCTAAGCTGCTAAGATTTATCTTTCTTGAGGGGTTTTGTAAATATATCAATTATTATATCAAGCGTTTTGATGTATTCTACTTCAATCTCCTTGTTGGTAATGCAATCTTGAATAAAATGAAACTTCGCATCTATATGCTTACTTCGATCATGAAACATCAAATTTTTTGCAAGAGCAATGCTCGATTTATTGTCCACCATAATTTTAGTCACTTCTTTTTTAGCAAAATGAAGTTCAACTAGTAATCTCCTTATCCAGATCGCATGAAATGCACAAGTAGTTATAGCAACATACGTCAATTCATTTGTTAAGAGTGTTACAACTGATTGTTTCATTGCATTTTCTCTAAAGAAAAATATAAACTCGATAGTATTCTTCTAGTCATCAATGTCACTGACATAATCATTATAACAATGTCCTTTTAAGCAAGCCACATTAGAACAAGTATAAAAAATGCCATAATCAGGAGTATCTTTCAAATATTGAAGAATTCTCTTTGCAGCTTGCATGTGTTCTTCACTTGGATTCTCCATAAACTGACTCACTAATCTAATAGTAAATAATATATCAGGTCTATTACATGTCAATTACCTTAGGCTTTTTACAAGGCTTCAAAATGAGGTTGGATCGACTTTCCTTACTCTATCCTCCTTAGAGAGTTTTATTTCACACTCTATTTGAGTGTTTACAGGGTTGTAATCTATCTTCTTATACTTTTTTATAATCTCTCTTACATATAACTCTCCTCTCTTGCATATAACTCTTAAGAGATAAATAAACTATCACTCCATTGTTTTCCTTCTATCCCCAAATAATATGATATAATTCGAATATTACTCATCGCAAATTTTCTTGCCATCGCCTTCTTAAAATCATTACTCTTATAAATTATTTCCCTTAAGAATGAGGTCATCCATATAAATTCTCACAAACAAAATATCATCTTTCTCTTTTTTAACATAAAGTGCATATTCATGAACACATCTTGAAAAACCATTCTCATGAAAATATTTGTTGGGTAGACTATATCAAGCTCCTGGTGCTTTTTTATGGTTGTGTAATGCCTTCTTTAACTTTAGCATCTTATCTTGATTACCTTCAACCATAAATCCTTTCGAATGTTCTACATATACTTTGGAGCACCCCACTCCCGCAAGACCCGAACCCGACATCAATGGTGATATCCGAGTCTGTGCCCCGCGAGGGTGGCATGCTAGCGCACTAAAACAGTCGAAACTCAGTAGAATTTTTTTTTTCAAAATCAAATTATGCGGAAATCAGTAATCAATTCGGGCTCACATTATTCCGTAAACATTTTCAATTAAGACAATACATTTAATACAGAACCCATCGAAATTTCCATAGTCATTTAGGCCCATTACAAATACAAAACATTGTGAGTCATAATGATTTTTCATTACAACATAAATCAGTCGTACATCAATTTCGGAATATACAAATTTATACAAAAATAGAAACAAACACAAATGCAGAAGCGTACTAATCCCGACCTCTATCTTTTCCTTGCATGCAGTAATTATACTCCCGTTTGCCTAACAGGTTATTCTTCTGAGTCCTGAAAAAAATAGTTTTAAATTTTGGGTGAGTTTTACGAATTCAGTGAGTGACCATCCTCGATGGCTCACCCAATCACATAACATATAAGTCACATCATTATACATTTCACACTTCATATTAAATACACTTTAATCACTCATACCATGTATATGCAGTGCACATAAGACCCACTTTTTATTTGTTATTTTGTTGTGACCGAGTGCCTAAACTGTCCCATGTAGGGCTCATTAACAACTGTCCCTTATCCACTTGGGGAATACATGGCTCATTAAACATTGAGCCTGAGGCTCTGATTCACTTTTGAGCTCAAAGCTCATTTTCATTCATTGAGTTTTAAGCTCTGATCAGTAGCTACTCTAGTCACAACAGCCATTATATTTCATGCATTTATGAAATGGAATGCATCACTCACATTTGCATAAGCTCATTCATTCCC
>JAOQMQ010000006.1:5353131-5389690 GCA_027563845.1 Erythroxylum subrotundum
TCATCCTCTTTTGTTGAAGGATTTTGGGGATGCATAAATTTTAAGTGCCCAAGTATTTTGTGCCATAGCCATGATTCTTCAATTACTTAAGTTTTCAACCCTTGGAATTTATTAGAAAGCTTTGGTTCTTCTCCATTGGATTCTCGACAATTAGTTATCGACCATCCTTGTTGTCATAAATAGAGCACTCATTATTCTTAAAATTAATTGCATATTTATGCTCCAAAAGTTGTCAAAGACTTAGCAAATTTTGATTCAAAGCTAAAACATACAACACATCATGAATCATCTTCTTACTATTCTTTGTTTGGATACCAATAGTTTCCAATCCTTGTCCTTGTACAATAGCATGATTTCCTATTGTTAATTGTGTTTTCAAAATCTTATCCATATTAACAAAAATGGAATTATCTCTTGCTATGTGATTGTGTACCCATTACAAGATTCACATAATTTTTGGATTCGATTGTCATATGACAAACATAAAACAAATTACTTTATCCTTGTTTTTCTTCAAAAAATTGTGCTTGTTGGTTGTTCTTTAATCTACAAGCCTTTTGAATATGAACAAAATTCCTACAATGGTAGCATTATGGTTTACCTTTATTCTAACAATCTTTATCAATGTGGTTACTTTTGCCACAAATATTGCAAATTTGAGAATTTTCATCATTAAAAGATCTTTGAAAATTGTTTTTCCTCTTCTTCTTCCTCTCAAAATTTTTGCCATATCCTTTGTTACCACCTCTTTGGGCATTCCTCCTCTTTGGTTATTATCGGACTCTCCTTCTTGGGTTATGGGTTTGATATTCATCATAGAATAGAAAGCACTTTCAATGGGCTTTTTAGTATGCCTAGTAATTCTTCTCTCATGAGCCTTCAAGGATCCCATCAATTCTTGCACACTTAACGAGGAAATATCTTTTGTATCTTCAGATATAGATACCATCGAGTCAAATTTTAGTGGTAGACTAATAAAAATTTTCTCCATAATTCTCTTGCAATTAATATTTTCACCAAATGTCTTCATTTCATTAACAATTTTAGTGATCTTTTCTTTTTTGAAAAATAGGAGATTTAATTTAAAACAGTTATTTACAATCCAAATGTGCAATTTTTCTAGTATAATTAAAAAAAGAAACTAGAATCTAAGGTCATATAGGTCCTAGTGATTAGCTCAGTCTAATACCCATCTCCTCCTTATGTTTATGGATACGCTATCTACAATTCCCTCAGCTAGCAAGTTTAGATGGGTTTAAAGAGTAACCTCCATTTTAGTGAGCTTTTTGTAGCAATCTTGAATGCTTTTTGCTCACTCATCTTCAAATTTTCAAGATCTCTTCTAAGAGTTTGAAGGGCGGCATTCTTAACTTTCACATTCCCTTGAAATTCCTTGTGTAGAATCTCTCATGCTTCTTCGGCTCTTTTTGCTCCTATAATTCTTAAGAAAATATTTGTACTTAGCCTTTGCTAGATAATTGAGAGTGCTTTAAAGTCTTTCCTTTTATATTCCTTGAGAGTCCTCTTTTGCTGGTCAGAGAGAGTGGATGTTGATGCTTTTATTTCTTCATATCCATCCTCAACATATTTCCATAAATCTAGTTATCTAAACATTGTCTTCATCTTAACACACTAATTATCATAATGCCTACTAGAAAATAAGAGAATTAAAGAACCATCACGATTATGGTTTACCATCTTTTGTTGCTAATCTCACCAAGATTTTGAGGCTTTCTAAACCTAAATTTGATACCAAATATTTTGGGGAATTAGGCCAAGAATGGGAGAGTATTTTGAGCTAAAAACCTTTGTTTACTTCGTTAACTTGCATAGATAAATGATGAACTTAGCTATTTATAGTTGCAATACAACATTCTAGAACTTATTAGAATACTACGTGAATTCATTAGAATACTAAGTGAATCATAGAAATACAAAAAGATATTCAAGAATGTATAAAAAAGCTTTAATACATTCATGCACATTACTAACAAAATAAGAGCAATTTCTTAATGGAAAAACAACTACTTAGCGACCAACCTATCATGTCAATTGACTTAACTTCCCTTTACTGTCGCAAGTAACTCTCGTAATTAAACTACGGTTTCCCTCCAGCCATGCCCCTGTTAGAAAAGGTATTCCCTAAATAAAGCTTTAACTAAACTGAAGAATTGAGCTTGTGAATCACTAAAAGTTTTTAAAGGATATGTTATAGAAACAAGAGTCAGGAAAAAGAAAAAAGTAGGATGGAGATCCATACCACAAAAAAAGTGAGAGAAGTTATAAGAAAGGTCAAATGGAGGTTGTCAAGGAAGTAGGTGGAGAAGTAAGGAAGTGGGTGGGTTTTTATTGAGGTGTCATAAATACAACATGAAACTTTAAATCTTGATAGGGACAAAGTTGGTTTTCAAACTATAGTACCTGAACTTAGACAAAAAGCTAAATGTATATCTTTGTATAAAAAGGCCAAATATAAATTGCATCACATCCTAATCACCATATGTTCTTGTGATCAGTACATCTTAATCAACTAATATGTTGGAAGGAGTTGAGGAATGTGGGAACTAACAATTACGAAGATTTTTTTAATAAAATGTAGTCATTAGGGAAGAAAAATGAAGTTGTGTAGGAATACGGAGACAATGATGCTTATGACATATAAACTGCAATCGTTAGATAAACAAAATGAACTTGTGTATGAATACAAAGATAAGGATACTTATGATGCATAAAATGTGGCCTTACACATAGTGAAATATTAGTTGTCAATAGTCCTATATTGTTATAACAAATTTCCAAGAATTGAATTATATTATGTTATCCTTTCTCCATTTTCTCTCTTTCATTCTCTCTCCTACCTTTTGAACATCTGCTTCTTGCATTTTTTGTATCAATCACAAACACTCGTCATTATTTTCATTTTTCACATAACAATTTGGTATCAAAATATATGAACCTTGATGAATGTTCAACATGGCAGACCATAATACCAGAACTAAGAATTGAGGAGAGCTTAAAAACGTTATTAGAGAATTAAGTGGGGAATGAAAAATTGTTAATAGAGAATCAAAGTCAAATTAATAGGCAAAAAAGAAGAAGCTGAGAGAGTAAAAAACTATGTTCTATTAGTTTATGTATATAGTAGCGAGAAACTAAGTCCAGAACTCATTTGAGAAAAATTAGGTGACACTCCCTATAAAAATGATGTCGAAAAACCAAAAGGTATATAATTCCCACATGGTTCAATAGGATAGATTTTTCAGTGTTTAAAGGAAGCATAGTAAGAGGATGATTGTTTTAAGTGAGAACAATTCTTTGCACTTGATAACACTCCTAATAGTAAAAAGGAGGGAATTACGATGATGCATCTAGAAGAAATGGCTTGAGAGTGGTGCCAACTGACGATGAGGAATTGATCAAGGAAGGAAACCCTAGTGTGGGAGGAGCTTGTTAACATCATTAAACAGAGGATTGACAAAGAAATATTTGAAGATCTTATGAGCAATTTTAAAAAACTTAAACCAAAGAACTTAGTGCAAGAATTACACCTAGTTTGATAAACATTCTAACAAGTTATCACTCTTCAATGAATGTCTAACATATTTTTTTTCTTAAAGGGACCGAAGCCAAAATTGGAAATCACTATTAAGCTCCTAAAACCTCGAAGTCTTGAATAGATATACTTATTAGCAAGGAAGAAAGAAGCTATATTGACAGTCTATAGCCTACACTACCTTGAAAGGAAACAATAGGGTGACCCCTCAACATGGACTAAATAATGGTATGGGAACCAATGAAGTGGCTCAACCTTTTGTAAGGGATAGGTTACAACTCAATAAAGGAATCTTACATACCATAAGGATAGAAGGATCAACAATTTGAAATAATCATAACAAGAATTAAAACATATCTAAAACAGTGAGTAGTAAGGAGTTTAATGAGAAGCAAGCAAAAAGGTTGTATTTTTTGGTGCGATGAGTGATATGTCCTAGACTATATCTTCATAAAGAGATAGCTCTAGTTGTATATGGTAGAGAGGTACACAAATGCTGAAAATGAATTAGATGAATTAACAAGGGAAGTTAAAGAAGAACAAGGAACCCTTAATGCATCATTACAAGTAATAATGGGAGGGAAGGATGAAGATGAGTATAAACAGATGTGAATGAGAGCTTATTATCAAAGGAAACTCATATATGTGTTAATTGATAACAAAAACACTAATAACTTTTTAGATAAGGTAGTAGTCAAAAGAAGTAAAAGCTACTTAGAAGCATACTAGTTATTCAAATTATAGTTGGAGGGGGTCTCAAGCTAAGCTATCACTAGAATTATAAAAGATTTGTATAGAGTAAACAAGGAGTCTCCTTAGCCAAGATTTGTATGGAGTATGCAAGGAGTCCCCATCCCTTTGATTGAAGAATTATTCAATTAATTACACAACTTTGGTTAGTACTCTAAGTTAGATTTGAGGCCTGGTTATCACTAGATCAAGATGTATGAAGGAAATGTGGCTAAAACCAGTTTCAGACCTATAAAATACTTTACAAGTTACTACTACTACTCTTTGGGTTGACAAACATGCCCTTAACTTCCAAAGCTTAATGAATGACATATTTAGGCTATTTTCCCTAAAGTTTGTTATGGTTTTCATTAATGACATCATCATCTGTAGCAATACTCTTTATCAGCATTTGGACCATCTTAGGGAAGCTTTAAAGGTCTTTTAGGCTCACCAAATGTTCATCAAAGGAACTAAGTGCATTTTTGAGTTAGACAAATCGAGTATTTAAGGCACTCTATATTAGAGAGACGAGTTACCACTAATGATCAAAATTGGCTTCTAATAAACTCTCTCAAGGAACTTAGAGGTTCTTAGGAGATTTATAAAAAGTTATGTGATTTTGACCAGACCATTAATGAATTATTAAAGAAATGAACAACGATCGAGTAGAGGTAGGAGGAAAAACAATAGATGGCCTTTGAACATTTGAAGGGAGCTTTTATGAAAGCCCTAGTTTTGGTCATTCCTAACTTTTCTTAACCATTTATAATCAAGATAGACACATGTGCAACTAGAATTAGATTTTTTCTTTAACATAATAGACACCCCATCATATACCTAAGTAAAATGTTTGCAAATAAGCACCTGGATCTCTCTACCTATGACAATGAGTTCCTATCATTCATTAGGGCTATTAAGCAATGAAACCACAACCTCAATGGCAAACAATTTAAAGTGCACATTAACCATCAAAGTCTTAATTATTTTCTTGAGCAAAAGATTGTTACTCCCTTCCAGTAGGCATGGCTTCCTAAACTCTTTAGATATGATTTCAAAATGGTGTATCAAAGTGGTAAGGAGAATAAAGTTGTTGATGTTTTATCAAGAATAACTAGCATGGAACTACTCATATTAATAGTATCCCAAGTTTATAAGAAGCTTTTAGAAGAATTTAAAAGCAATTAAGAGAAGGATTGACAATTAAATACATCATCAGGCAACTGGAAATAGGAGAGTTAAGCTTAAGTAACTACAAATGGAGGGAAAAATTATTAAGATGGAATAGATGATTGGTAATTGGGTTTCATAAGGAATTGCATAGAAATTTAATTTCATTAAGCCATAATAGGCCATATGGAGGCCATTTTGGGATTATAACAATGATCAAAAGGATTAAAACGTCTTTTATTATAAGGATTTGAGCAAGCATATAAGAAATTATATCAAGACATTCTTTACCTGTCAAAGGAACAAACATGAAAATGTGGCATATCCAATGAAGTTGCAATTGCTACTAATATCACGGGGATATTGAGAAGAGATTACTATGAATTTTATAAAGGGTCTACCCAAATCAAAGAAAAAATCAAGTGTTATAGTGTAGTGAACAGATTCAACAAATACCACTTTGTAGTTATTAAACACCTCATTACTGCATCATATATAGTGGAAGCCTTCTTAGATCATATTTTCAAGCTTAATGGGATGTTTGAAACTATAGTCAACGATAGGAATCTGCTCTTCCTGAGTATGTTTTGGAAGAAAACTTTCAAGCTATAAAGGGTGAGTGTAAACTTCTTTAGCGCCTACCATCCGCAATTAGATGGTCAGACACTGTAAATAAGATACTCGAAACTTACTTGTGTTGCTTTTATGGGGACACTCTTACAAGGTGGACAAAATAGGTATCATTGGTCGAATGGTATATAGCACTATATATCTTATGGTCATAAACACTAGTCACTTTAAAGTGCTATATAGGTATCTTCCTTCGGTATACACGCCTTGTTTTGTTAGAAATTCTAAAAATTTGATGGTCGGTCAAGTAACGAAAGATAAGGAAACTACTCTCACTTTAGTAAAATTCCAGCTCCCATGAGGTCAACATCGCATGTAACAGTACTCAGATTGAAAATAAATGGATAATGTGTTTAAAGTTGGTGAATGGATGTTCCTCAAACTTCAACCTCTTATAAGCAATGCGCTTTACATAGAAGAAACAATTAGAAGTTATTCCCTTTATTTTATGGCCCTTATTAAATTATGAAAAAAGTGGACAAGTGGCTTACAAATTATTAAAATGGGCAAAGTGGCTTACAAATTATTGCTCCATGAAGGATCACCCATTCATCCAACATTTCAGGTGTCCAACTCAAAAAGTGTACAGCTGAAGGACAATAACTTCGACCGCTTACCAGCAATAGTCTAACTCATAGACAGGATTCTTAAAGTAACATTTGGGTCGTAGACTTATTAAGCATCGTAATAAGCCCATAACACAAGTCCTGGCACTGTAGAAACATATGGCTTAGGTGAAGAATCAACTTGAGAGTCATTATTTCAGCTACAAAAACACTTCCCACACGCAAAACTTGTCAAAATTTTTTAAGGAAAGAACTCTGTTACGAAAAGAATTGAAGAACATGGGAACTAATGGTTACTAAGGTTTTTAGTAAAACACAGTCGTTAGAGAAGCAAAACAAAGTCGTATAGGAACACAAAGACAACAATAGTCCAGATATATATACTTAAATGTTATGTAATCGTTGTAGCCTTGGCAGTTTTATATTTTCGCAACAACTGACATGAATTTCATGAATTAAATCATATTATCTTGTCCTTTCTAGACACTCTCTGCTTCATTCTCTCTCCCACCCTTCTGGTCATCTTCTTCTTACGTTTTCTTCATACTAATCACATAAGATCGCCACCATTTCCATTTTTCCCGTAACATGATCATTATCAATAATTTCTTTATCTGCTTCGCTGAAGCTGAATATCTACCTACACCATTATATTCAGACAATGGTGTGCACTACAAGCTAATATTTATGGCCCATAAGCCATCACTTCACTTGTTTTCCATCCTAGTAATTAGGGTTGTCCAAATGTTGGGTCGGTCGGGTTTGTGTATACAAATATCGAGTTGGCTCATCTCTATTCTGTTCAAAATTCCAGAGAGGGACAGGACAACCATATTCTTCTCCCGTGCTGCAGGAATCAGGAACTTATGAAATGCTAATCTTAAATGGATGATGGAGCATACAACTTTTGATATATTCTTCACCACATGATCATTGCAGGGGAATTCCCGTTACAAGGGGAGGGAACATATTTTAAAATCCAAAAAAAACTGTTCGAATGATAATTTTAAACTAAGAAAGGTACATAAAACTAAATAGTACAATTTGTTGCTTACATTCCTCATTTTGCACGTAAAATTATCATCATTTCTAGTATTTCTCATGTACAACAATCACATATATCGTCTCTCTTGCTATCTGTCTCAGACTCTTCTTGAAATAATGAATATTTGAAATAAAAATAAAATTTAATACTTCAGCATCTCTAATCAAATGAGGATAGGACATTTGTGGAAATGGGCCTCACAATGTTCCTACGTTATATTAAGCAAAGCTTGTGAAGGTGCAGCTCAATATTTTTTCATTTTCTTGCTACGACATGGTCACTTAACAATAAGAATGCAGACCAAATTTCATAATCCAATCAACAGTGCAAGTGTTTCTGTATAACAATACGTTGGAACTTTTTGCATCTGTTAGAGTTTATCGTATTGACTAAACATGAAAATATTAAACAGTTTATAAATGGTAAGAGTTAGCTAACTAAATGACTAGTTCTGTTGATAATAATTGACCCAAGTTCAATTATTATTAATGAACTCTACGCTCTGTTCATATTAAAACTTCTAATAGTATCAACTATCAAATCCAACGAACATGTAAAAATGGTGATCTGGCCATACTCCTACGTGATTGATGGGTCACAAAGAAAGCCCAAAAGCATTTTTTAATGAGCCCATATTAACGGGGAATATGTGTACAAGATATAGTGGAAGTGAAGCTAAAAAGTATGGGTAGACTTATAAGATTTTCAATTTTTAATAGGTAAGTTCCTAATGTTTTATGTTTGACATATTAAATTTTACTGTCACTAAATATTCATAAATTAATTACTAAATATATAAAATTTAAGAATGCATCTCTATTTTTATAAATATAAATAACTCGTTACACAAATAATTAATTTTCGTGTTAAATTCTGTTTTAATATGAATTGTTTTATTTAATTTTTTTTATGAAAACATATTTATATTCTAGCTTGCTCTAAAGAGTATCAGACGCTCATGCAAAGCAACGATGCCCACCCCTAAAAAATGCTTGACGTTGATTTGCCAAGTTGGGAATTGCTCCAGATCTCACGAGGCAATTCCTGATAAGCTGCATTTTGCTCTCTTTCAAGCGACACCATCTGAGAGGGAAGCTAACGAGCGCCTTAAATAGTAAGCCCACCATTGCTCGTGCGGAGCTAATATATATAGGAATGGCATTTTCTTCATGGAGTTCAACATTTTTCTTATTTACCATTATAAGTTCTGAACAAATCCCGAGTGTAGTTACAACCGAACAATCAGATGTTTTCAAGCTTCTACAAACCGAGTCTCAGCAATCTTTGCATGAAGCAAGAAAATAAGGATGTGTTTCGCAGGGTCAATGACTTTTTATGAATTTCATGACAGAATTATAGGTATCATTACTTACTAATTTTATTTTATTTTTTATAGATTAAAGGACGACTTTTGATTTTTTTAAAGACTTATTTTCAGTGATATTCTCTTTTATCCGTATGCTTTTAGAGTCGAATCTTATATCTTATAGTTTTGGAAAATTTTAAGCCGTCTTGGCAATTAAGTAGTAATTATAATTTATAATCGGATAAA
Organism: Erythroxylum subrotundum; assembly: GCA_027563845.1. Classification (NCBI taxonomy): domain Eukaryota; kingdom Viridiplantae; phylum Streptophyta; class Magnoliopsida; order Malpighiales; family Erythroxylaceae; genus Erythroxylum; species Erythroxylum subrotundum. The sequence continues at coordinate 5,362,377 of JAOQMQ010000006.1, forward strand.
CATCTGCCTATCAACTCTCATTTATACATATGAATTAATTGATTAAATTTTTTTAATTAATTTTAATTTTTATACTGTTAAATAATTTGCGTGAGCAACATGCGAGAATTTATTATCATATAACTATTACTAATATATGACATTTTGACCAATGGATCGATACTTGAGTAGATTTTATATGTTTTACCATAGGTCATGTCTCATATCTTTATTATTCTTTAATTTCATTTGTTTCATAAACTTTATATGAGCTATCAATCAAAATAACCTTTTTCTATTCTAAATCTTCTTGAATTGTGTTTAATTTACTTTCTTGAAATTACTCCACAAGATTGCATCACATATGATTCTTTAATAATACTTTAAAATGACAAATCTTAAATTTAATTCTTAATAATTAGACAAGAGCTATAGGTTATATTATGAGGCTTATTTAACTTATTGGGTCTCACGTAATATAAGAAAAAATCTTATAATTTACATTAATCCTTTTTTATGGTTTATTTTATATACATGATACAGTCATATATTATGGTGTTAAATCTTTTTCATTTATAGTGATGTCTCAGATTTATGAAAAATAGTACAAATGTTAGCTTAAGCATACTTAATATTTAACATGACTTCACTAATATAATATGAAATTCATCTTCTTATAACTTACATATGACACTTAAGACATATATAGTGACCATCCAATCGATCCAAACCTATTTCTCTTTGTCTTTTAGGATTTATGGCGATATTTATGCTTTAATCTTCTTGCTATCAATTTTAATCAAGATAAAAAAAAAATTAAATATGCCTTATCTCTATTTATAACAAACATTAGAAGCAGTTGCTTATGTGATAGGCCATTCTCTTTTTTTTTTTTTTTTTTGACATACTTTTTGATTCATATTCAAATATTTCACATAGTGGAAACATGCTTTAGAATTAAGTGTTGCATAACTGTCATTACATAATAAACAATGCCAATATGTATTATGCAATTATACACGACAATACAATGAATAAACATATATTAAAAAGTATTGATTAATAATATATCAATATTTATGTAATCCTACTAATTTCACATGCCTTATATTTGCATCTCTTGGAATGGGCTTTGTTATTAAATCTGGCCCATATCCCATATAGATATATTCTTTATGTTTACTTCAACTTTTATAAGTACATCTTTAACATAATTATACTTGGTCTCTATATGCTTTGTTTTGCAAAAATTTGGAAGCTTTTGTATAAGCTATTGCTATGTGACTATCACAATTGATTAATAATGGATAAATTTTAGTTCTAATGACTTCCAAATGAACTAAGAAACGTCTAAGTCAAACATCTTTGTGTACTATAACTAAAAATGCCATAAATTAGTCTTCCATTGTAGATAAAACAATAAAAAATTATTTTTGACTTATTGATATACGTCATTAGGCATATACAAATTGATACCTTATTCATACCATTAGTTAATTAACAACTTAATATAAGGTGAAATAAGAGTTGATCTCATAAGGAGAGTGTTGTTTATTAAAATTTCATTTTAAATGCAAATGAGAGTATTAATAAAGTAAATGTATGTAATTATAATTCCAAATAAAGTAAAATTCGTTTAGAAAATTTAGCCGACAAAATAAGATGAAACACATATAATTTGATGTTTAAATCATCTCAAACTTATGCACAACTTATACCTATGTTATTTACCAAATTTCAGTCCCTTAAATCAGAAAATTATGATCATATAACCTAATAAATCATATATGGAATTTGCACACTAAAATAACATGTAATTCACTAGTTTCACCTCATTAAACTTCAAATATTGTATTATACTTGAATCCTTTAATAACCAAACACGAGAGCTGTCATTTATAATGTTCTTGGCACTTAAAACAAGCTAAAATCATGTTAAAACTTCATAAAATCAAAACAGAATGTACAACTCAAAAACAAAGAGCAAACAACGCAAATTCAGATTCTTCGAACATTTAAGATTGCTTCTTTCAAGTTCATTTAATCTCATCATCTTTCACTTGGATTTCCAAACATATTAAACTTAAACGTATGTAGAAATCATGTTAATTAGAAAACAACAGTAAACAGTCAGCTCTCAAATCTGATTGCATAAACAGTCTAAGGATAACACTCTCATATTCAAGTTGCATATTTCTAAAATTCTAGTTTTAGGAAATTAATTTCATGAATTTTTCTAATTACATTCTAGCATTCAAATAACTCCCTAAACATATCCAAATACAAAAAAAGTATAAATGACTAGTTCCATGACATAGATTAATCATAATCTAGAAAATACGCAAACTATACGCAGCAAGACAACAACCTGCACATCAAATTAGATTTTGTATTTTTGTTGTTTCTTCTTTTCAAAGATGTTTTAGGCCTTCAAATTTTAACCTTTGAGAATTATAAAATCAAGAAATATATAATGGCATGCAGGAAAATCACATGTAAACATGTAAACACAGCTGAAATAAAATCGTTGGAAGTTTTCTCGTCAATTACTTTACTATATATCCTAAAAAATCTAGCTTCAATTACTTATTTCAATCAAGATGTTCTCCAATTAATTTTGTAGACCTTAGTCGTTAAAATCCTTTAACTTGTGGCCTCATCTAATAGGAAAGCATAGTAGACCAAAAACCATACCACACACACGTAAAGATGGGAAGGGGGTTCAATCGGAAATTATAACTAATTAATGAAAATAGAAACTTTTAACACTAAAAACATAACATAAACAAAATTTGAACATGCATATTAATAAGTGAGTAGTCATACATTAAGCCATAAATTTAGTCATCTAAGTTTAGATTTTTATCATCGGCATCCCAAGCTATAAAGTAAGCAAATTGTAAAGATGCTCGCCAGCTGAGTTCTCCCTATTTGCCTTTATTATTCTAGAACCGAACCAACCTGACTCTAAATTGATTAATGCAATTCTTTCTAAGAAGACATCATTAGCCCTAAGAACTTCAACCAACCAATTAACGAAATTCCTAGATCATGCGATACTCTAATTAAATCTCAGCTCTTTGACCAACTAATGATTTAATAGTTGCTACTAAACTCACTAAACTCAATAGCAATTATGGACTAAAGACAAAGTGATAACAATCAATTCACATTCAAATATATCAAGACGTTTCTAAATTTTATAAGAGCATGAATCGTAAATAAATTGGCTTCAGCATCGCACAAATACTGAAATACTCATAATGTTAAAATTAACTTGAAAATAATTGTCTCAAATTATCCAAAACAAATAACTAAACTAAAATTCTAAAACTTTTAAGCAAATTAAATTTGAAGAACTAAATATAAAGAGAGTAAGAGTGAGAGAGACTCATTCGATTGATAGGCTGGACTCTACAATTCGACGATCGCTTTGACCTGATAGCTCAACTTGTGAAGTCCTTCTCCCAAAGGTCTTGATCCAGCTCAATTCCAATGGACCGACTAGTTGTCTTTGAAAATTTTGAAAATTTGATGGTCTTGCTCCATAACTAAGGTTGGGTGATTGCCCCATCTTAGGTTGTAAATGTTGATCATATTTCCTTTATAGTAGACCTATAAATCCTCCAACCACATTGATTTGCTCTTGAGTGTCATCTTAATGTTAGGCACATGCCGATTAGCTGGTTAGAAGCGACACAAATCCTATAAGCTTTGGCTTATTGCATCTTTCTCATAGCCATTTGATAAACAAGAGGGGTTAAATTAGAAAATTTTTGTTTAAGATTAGAAAATTTTACCTTATTTACTCTTCTTTAAGATGAATCTTATTTAAATCCAAACTATTCAGAATTGGCAACTATAGTGGAGATTAAATATTTAGCGGTTTAAGGAGTTATGTTCACTATAACACCTCCACTAGCTGCATCCATCATCCTCATTTATATTGGTAACAATCCTTCATAAAATTATTAAATAAGGAGTTGTTTATGAATCACACGTGGAGGGTAGCTTGCATATAATTTCTTTAATCTTTCCTAATGTTTATAAAGGGTCTCAACATCTTTTTATTTTATTCAACAAATTTCCCTTCTTATGTTGGTAGCTCTTAAGGTAGGAAAGAATTTTTCAACTTTTTTTTTTCATATCTATCCATGTAATAATGCACCTAGGATCTAAATAAAATAGTCAATCTTTAATTTGATCCTCGGGTACATCTTGTGGTTTTAGACTTGGCATACCTCATAAAATTCGTTCAAATACTTATGGGGTTTTTCATTTTCAAAGCCACAAAAGGTAGGTACCATATGAATTTGTCCAAAATTAAGCTCAAAATCTACATTCTAGTTTGGATATTCGATGCAAAAAGTTTTTTTAATCAAATTTAGTGTTGTTGATTCTCTCAATGTTTTCTCTTAATTAGTCATTATTGCTTCAACCTTGGAATTATTAGAGGATTCTATCTAATCAAATGTTGGTTCTAATTCGAGATATAAAGAGGAAGTTGCTTTTCTTATCAAGTGATTTGGTTTCCTTCCTTAATCTCCTAGTTATTTTCTCAATCTTAGGATCATATTTAAGTTATTTGGTTTCCTTCCTTAATCTCATAGTTATTTTCTCAATCTCAGGATAAAAAAATAAATTCTTTTTGACACCAATCCTCAACAGTGGCATCACAATTTGGTAGGTATCAACTCCAATAAATATATCCCCTTTTTCTAAATCAACAAAACAAAATAAAGGATGGGGGTATTTTAAAATATAATTTAAAATTGATTAAAAGCAAAGACAAAAACTAATCAAGAATGCAATTTAATGAAATGAAACGAAAAAAAAAACAATTAGCACAAAATATAATTTCAATATTAATTCTTTAAATTGATCATCAATGCAAAGATAAACCATTTTAGTTTTTAATAAACTGGGTGTTGTTTTTAATAAGCTCTAACAACTTATTTGTTTTTACTTCCTCATTAACCAAAACAAGCTCTTTGATTAATTATCTTATCAACAAATAACCCTAAATATGCTCTTAAGAATTAATCTATTGACAACATTAAAAACTAAAGAGACCACTAATTCTATTAGACAAACACACACGCTCAATTTATATAAACTAAATTGTAATACATATAACATGAGTATAATATCTTATATTGAATCACATTATTTCACCACTAAGCATTAGAACAATCAAACAATTATGATCACTCCAATTTACAATATATTATTTTAATAATTGAACAATAAGCCTTTTGTATTAATCAAATAAAACAACAATATTAATAATCTTAGAAAATATATAAACACTAAAGAATAAAAGAGTAAAAAAGAATAATTAGATCTCACAATTCTTAAAGAATCAAACTTCAATTAAAATTTGGCTACAAAAAGAGAGAGTTTAGTTGCACATGGTTCTTAATGACATCATAAAAGCAAAATAAAGAACTATTCTAAGGGGAAAAAAATGATGAACCAAGTTGATATAGAGACATGCCATTCCCTTTTGCACCTCCTTCCTATAAATAATTCCAAAATCCTATATAATCTTCCTAAAAAAAAAGAGATAACTGACAAAATCAAAAATAAATCTAAAGAATCCCTCTTCGATTGGGATTATCCTTCCAAAAACAAGTGCTTCCTATTCAAAACTTTTAAATAGACCAAAAAAAGGGTAGAAATAACTAGGATCCACTGACTTTAGATGGGTCTCATCCATTTAATCATGTTAAATTTTGGAGTAGTCATATTGATTAAGGCGTAGGAATGCCTTATGTTCTCTTTTAGAACTTTTCTTCTATAGTCCTTCAATCTTTTTCTAAATTTATGATATTATTCCTTCTTTGCTAAATTGCCATCTTTAAGCTTATTTTAATCCAAATCTCCAATATCCTCCACAAAATGCAAAGTATATAATTATAATCCATAATTACAAGCGTTTTTTAATTAATATATAGGGAATTAATATGAAATGTGTGTACTTTATGCATGCTATCATAGTAAAAGAAAACAAAATGTCAATACTTTGAAGTAATTAGCAAAGCCATAGAAGGTTAGAAGTAGTATAAGTAAGCAATCAATATTCAGCTTTAATATTAAATTAAAAGATAATTGTTTGCTCCTTAATACACCAAAAGATAAGTGAATCACCAAGTAAGAAGCAACAATAAGTAGTAAATCAATTTTTGTGGGGTCATAAGCCCAATCAATATTTGAATAACCTTGTAATCAAAGAGAAGATGAGTTGGAGTAATGAAGACCATGAAATAGGATACCTTTGATGTAATGAAGAATACAACGAAAATCCATATAGTAAGTGGTGTGAGGTGCTATCATGAACTAGTTAATAATATGAATATAATAAGTAATATTAGGACAAATAATAGTAAGATAAATAAGACTACCAACAAGCTAACAATAAAAAGTAATGTTAGGAAGAGGAAAGCCATCAAAAGCATAAAAATGAGCATTATCGTTAATATGAGTGCTGATAATTTTATCATTAATAAGACTTGCACGAGAGATAAGATTGGTAGCACACTTAGCTTGAGATAAATGATACCTTATAGAATAAAAAATAACCTCAAGACCCAATAATAATGTATATACCATCACTAATAATGATTATGTCATTAATATATAATTATAGAATAATAATGCATGGTAATTATAAAGAGTAATGTTATGTTGACTTATACAAGAATCAAGAAGAAGTGGAGGATCAAAAAAAGACTAAACAGTATAACAATCAAGTTAAGGATCCCCAAAAGGAAGATCATCAAGCCCAAGTAAAGGTGGATCAAAACTTGTTGAGCAATCTATACCTGCAAAAGAATCATCAAGAAATAAGGTAATGGTAGGATTAACAAAGAAGGTAAGAGATGGAGTGACTTTAAAGATAGATAAAGAAGAAAACATCTTATGTTCCTAAAAAATGACGTTACAAATAGTACGAAGATGCTGAGAAAGAGGATCTCAACACCAATAAACCTTATGTTCAATGCCATATCCTAAGAAACAATATAATTAGACTTGAGATTCTAATTTGGTGAACTTATGTGATTGAATATGGATAAAACATACAGAGCCAGAAACTTAAAAATTGTGATAATTAGGAAAATAAACATAGAGACATTCATAAAGAGAAGTATTATTAATTTCAGCATAATGGATATGATTAATTATATAAATTTGTATAAGAGAAATTTAAGATAAGAAGATGATATAATGAGAGATCAAACAATTTCCAGAGTATGCATATGTTTATGTTCTACACAACCATTTTGTTAAAAGGTACCAAGATAGAAACTTGGACAACAATTTCATGACTAGCAAAAGATTAACAAAGTGTAATGTCTTGGTGTTCCGCAGCATTCTTTTTTTATGGTAAGAAAATTGAGTTTTAATCATATTAGCAAACTGAATAGAAATTGACTCTAAACCCTAAAAATTGAAGGTAACTCACAATGATTTTTTATCAGATAAGTCTTTTTATAGTGAAAATAATCATTAATAAAGATTTAAAAATTCTAGAACCACCCATGATAACATTAGGATCAGGACCCCAAATATCACAATGAATGAGATCAAATGGTATAGAAGAAATAACTAATATTAATTAGAAAAGCATGATGTTTTGAAAATTGACATGAAATACAATCAAATTGATCATATTTATCATATCCTAGATATCCACTAGAAATCAAAGATCATAATTTGGAAGAGGAAACATAACTAAGATGCAAGTGCCAAATATTAGTAGAACTAATAGCAACAGTAACTATGGATGGCAACTAGCTCAAGCAAAAGGCTAGCTTTTTGTCATGTGCTAAGACCGTTACAACCATGGCTTAAAAAGGTTACATTAGTACCAAGTTCATATAATAGACCAATAGAAATAAGATTAAGAGATATTTTTTGCATATAGAAGACATCAAATAAGGATAAATGAGATTTAGAAATATTGTCTACATTTTGAATAGGTAAAATAGAATTATCAGCGGTATGAACAATTGGTATATGAGAGGGAGTGAAAAAAGAACTAAATAACTCAGAGGTTACGTGATTATAATAGATAGAATCAAAGAACTAAACTGAGAGTGACAAGTAAGATAGGAGTAATAGTACAATAACTAAGTTGTATCTATTGAAGAATAACCTAAATTTCTTTCAAGAAAAAATGAGAAGTATCTTTAGACGTAAAACCCTTAGTGGCAGTAGCAATAGTAAAATTACTCAAAGATCAAGACTTATTATGAGATTTTGTTATATTATCTTAACCATAATTCTTGTTTTTAACTTCAAGTTTGAAAAAAAAAAACAGAAATATAGTGCCTATAATTTTTACAATAACTACAAAATCCCTTAAAAGAAGTTGAGATGAAAGTAGTAAAAGGAGCAATAAGTACCACATCTATAAAAGGGATAGATTACTTGGCACTGAGAGCACTAAATCAAATTTCCTCAGAGAGTACTTCTTGAATAGTTATGTCAAGTTTAAGTAGTAGAATGCAATGAAGAAAAGCAACACTAATTAACTCCAACTTAATACAAATAGTTATAAGTAAATGACATACACATTACCATATGAAAGCCAACATAAATTTTTGTAGAGGTTATATCAGGCCAAATTATATCACAACTATGAATGGTCTGATAACGTTGTTGATGTATATAATAAATGTGATGATAAAGTTGTTATTGACAAATATCATTCAAAATTATATAAAATGTCTATAAGAAATCCCAAACATCTTTATCATAGTCAAAATGACAAAAATTTTAGCTTAATACTATGTTGACATTTATTGCAAAACCAAGTTAATATCTGATGATTTTTGATATCCTACTAATCGTTCCTCTTAGTAAATTTAGTTTTTATATCATCATCATATTGGATGAGTTTGGTAAATTGACCATAAACAATTCACCAAAGAAGTCTTCTTTTAAAAAAAAAAAAAAAAAAAACCGTACATCTCTTGAGCCCATAAATCATAATTTTAGCCATTAAAAATAACAGTAATAGGATGGGTGATAGAGTGATAATTTACATAAAGCAGTTATGGGAACTAAAAAATATAGTGTAGAAAATAAGGTGCTCAAACCTGAAACTAAGAGATAGAGGTGAAATTTGAGAAAACATACCTCAAAAATAAATCTAGGAGGGCCAAAAAACCTTGGGAGTAGATCTAGATTGCAAGAAAACTAGCCCAAAAAAAAAAAAAGATTGAACTTGCTAGTCAAAATTATCTATATTAGTTCAGTTTAACTAGGTCAACTAGGAGAGGAATCACCAACGTGATCCTCTGTAATTGGACGCAAGATGCTGACATGGTGCATACACACGGTCTCAGTGCTTGCAACATATTAGAAGAGTGACCTAGAAGGCAGCAACTGATCAGCTGGCACGTACGGGTGCATGGAGGCTCCAATAAAAGTCCGGTCACCGAAGTTGGAGTTATGTTGATGAGAAGAATATGTTCAAGAAGAAACTGAACAATAAATCTTGTGTACGCTGAAGATTAATGTAACAAAAGGAAAAAGGATTAGCAAGAATAAAATTAATCAAAGAAGGTGTAAGAATCACTAGACAACAACCAAAAAAGACCTATATCTAGAAATCAAAACAACATCATAAAGATCATCTCTGATACCAAATAAAAAGCGATAGAGAATTAATTATTTCATACAATATATTGTATGTATTATAATAAAAAGGATAGTTCTATTTATAAACAAAAGTATTAGACTAGTTTAAAAAACTTAAATAAGAAAGAAAACTTAAAATTAAATTACAAAACCTAATTAGTGGCTAAATATGTTTACATTGATTATAACGTATATTATCATTATCACCTCTATAATGTCGCCAACATGTATGTGTATAATTTATGTACGAATTCTTAAAGAATGGTCTTCCAAAAGGCTTTTAAAGAGTTCCCTCTGCCAACTTGACCACCCAGTAAGAGGTCAACGTTTCCGGTCCTTGATTAGTTCTCTCTGGTTGATGACAAATGGTAAAATTAGGTGAACTTCTCAGTAATGCGGTAGCGGCAAAAACAATTCATCTTATTTTAGAATCTGATAAGGAGTGAGCCAATATTTCCTTTGAACTTCAAAGATAAACAAACAAGCAATCGGACTTTCCACATTATCATCTTATTATTGAAGATGGATCATCTCAATTGATGCTTACATGACTTCTATCTGGTTGTGTTTTAGAACAAAAAGGCCATATGATTACTGGATTTTTTGCATTCCCTTCTGTCTCAACTACTTAGTGTACTCAGTCATGCCTCCATGCTTATTCAAGAGGTTGTAAATTGGAAAACTTGCAGAGACTAGTTAATAGTTTACAAGTGCCTTAACCAAATGACGAGTCATTAGGATCTGGATTGAACTTCTCTGTCTCCATCCTCTTGCTTTTGTGATTATTCTCAGCTTTACTGATAACAATATTGACCAGCTTACAAGGTTGAGCATCTTCCAGCATTTGGACCACGCTTCTCATGGTAGGTCTCAATGTGGGAAGTCTTGCAGTGCAGAGAATTGCAATTCTCAATACACTGATAGCATCTTCCTTGAAAACATCGGGAAATCTTGAGTCTAATATGCTAAAGACTTCCTCTTTATTCTTCAATTTGCTGGATACCCAATCAACTATGTCTTTGTTGTCTCCATACTCTGGCTCTATCGGCCTCTTTCCACTCACCAACTCCATTAGTACCACCCCAAAGCTGTAGACATCACTCTTCTCATTCACTTTGCATGTGTATCCATATTCTGCAAAATCATATTATTAATTTAGCAATCCTTAAAACTACCAAAGATTCTACGCTAGGAACACTAGAAGAAAATAATAACAGGTAAAATAAACTTACCAGGAGCTATATAACCATGTGTTCCAGCAATTACTTGAGTGGAATCCTTTCCACTATTGACTTGAAGAATCTTGGCAAGTCCAAAATCAGCAATTCTGGGCTTGAAAAACTCGTCCAATAAAATGTTACTCGACTTCACATCCCTGTGAATTACTGGCTTTTCACACCCATGGTGTAAGTATTCCAACCCTTTAGCCGCTCCTAAAGCAATCTCATATCTGGTTTCCCAGTCCAGCTCCATTTTTCTTGAGGTATGGAGCCTATCCCATAAGCTTCCATTAGGCAAGTACTCGTATACCAACAGGCTTGAGTCCTCACTGGCAATGCTACAAAACAGCTTGACCACGTTTACATGCCTTATTGAGCTCAAGGTCTCCACCTCTGCATCAAATTCTTTGGACTTCCCTCCACTTTTGCTGATCATTGGGGTACTGCTCCAGGTCTTTTTCCTGCCGCCACAATCCGTATTCCAAATATGTTTCACAGCAAGTTCTTTACCATTTGCAAGTGATACTTTGTACACGTTTCCTGACCCTCCTTTTCCAATTAGATTGTCTTGTTTGATCGAATCAAGAATTTCATCCTCGCTAAAACTCAACACATGGAAGGACTTTACATCCCATGAATCTTCCTTTAGGGAACATTCATGACCCTTTTCTCTCCTCTTTGAGTACAAAAAGCATGCAAGTGAGACAAGCAGGACCATTGAACCTATAGCAAAGCAAAGAATCAGCGTTCGGATATTTCTTGGCATCCCAGATTCAGGCAAGCATCGGTTAAAGGAGCTGATTGTTTCGCTGCAGAGACCAGGATTTTCAGCAAAACTACCATTGTAAGCTTCAATTGAGAGAGATTCAGGTATCCGACCAGTTAATCTGTTGCGGGAAAGATCAAGCAGGCTTAGTCTCAAAGATGACAAGCTATCCGGGATTGGACCTGTGAGCTGATTCTCCGACAGGTTCAAGGAATTTAGAGTGCGTAATGATCCTAAGGATGATGGGATACTCCCAGAAAATGAATTATGAGCGAAGTTCATGTCGTTCAGAGCATCACAAGAGCCCAACGACTTTGGTATTGAACCAGAGAACATATTATTCTGCAAATAAAGGCTACCTAAATGCTTCAGCTCACCAATAGTCTCAGGAATTCTACCTGAGAACTGATTGTCATTTAACTTCACCTTGTACAACAACGTAGCTTGAGAAATCTCCTTTGGTATTTCACCGGACAAGCGATTGTTTCCAAGCCACAGATCCGCAAGAGCTTTTGCCTTCCCAATATCTGGCGTTATTGTACCTTCAATAAGGTTGAACTCGATATCAATTATCGTCAACTCAGGCAATACGCAGATTCCAGAGGGAAAATTCCCAGTAAGTGAGTTGTCGCTAACCCTGAACCTCTGTAAGGTGGCACAATTCTCGTAACTAGCGGGAATATCACCGGTGAGATTGTTTTGAAGCATGAGAAGTGCGGTCATAGTCCCTTGTTTGCACATATCTGGTGGGATAGGACCTGTTAAGTTATTCTCTGACACATCTATGAAATCGAATTTGGACCAAGAGCCAAGTTGTAGAGGGAGAGACCCGTTTAGCTTATTGGTATACAGAGAGAGATTTACAAGTTTCTTGAACTCGCCGAATTCTGCTGGTATTTCCCCAGAAAGCTCGTTTTCAAATAGTTGCAGAGTCACTAGATTAGTCAAGAACCGTAATTCAGACAAGTCTCCTTCAAGATAGTTACTAGAAGCATCGAAATTTTCCAGCTTTGTTAGGTTTCCAAACCCGATTGGCAACTTTCCCTTCAGGTTGTTGTTGTACAACTCAAGCTGCCAAAGATTTTTTAGTTTTCCTATCTCTGAAGGAATCTCTCCAGAGATATAATTATCAGAAAGCTCCAAATTTACGAGCTCGGTGAGGTCTCCGATGCCAGGTGGGATTGTTCCTTCGATACTGCAATTCGACAAGTATAGCCATTTAAGTTTGGTTAGCTTCAGGATCTCATTAGGAAATGGAGTTCGTGGGAACGGATTGTCTCCTAAACTCAACGTTATAAGACTCGTCATGTTTTCCAGTGACTTCCATGGATATTTACCAGAGAGGCCACTTAGGTTTAGGTACAGGTGCTGTAATTGACTGAGAGATGATATGTCAGGAAAAGTTCCATTGAACATGTTGTTTCCCAGATCCAGATACTGTAAGTTGGTGCACTTATTCAAATCAGCAGTGATCTTCCCGTACAAAGAATTAAAACCCAGAGAAAGTTTCTCCAAGAATTGAAGCTGGCATATTGAATCGAGCGGAAGGACTCCAATCAAGTTCTGATGAGATAGCTCAATTTCCTTGACTGAATTGCGAGAATTACAAGTGATTCCTGTGAAGTTGCAAACTGGATTATTAGAACGCCAAGAATCAAACACTTTGTTGTCTAGATTTTGAACTGCGGTTTTGAGATGCAATAGTATTTGAAGCTCGTCGGACCGAGTCCCAGAGAAGAGACAGAGCAAACAGAGAAGAAACAGGGGAAGGTTGCGACGATGGGAATACGAAGCCGTTGACATGGTGGCCGGTGTACCAGAGAGAAAGGGTGGAATTTGGGGTGGTTCGATTTAGTCAAAGAAGAGAGAAAGTGGTAATGTTAGGACAAGATATTGCCATTTTAACCAAGACGGCTGGCGTTCACATTGCCGGATGGTTGTTTGATCTGGTTGATGTTGTGTTATTACAGGGTTGTTACTTGTCTTCGTGCTTATTTATACTATCCGATCTAAGAATTACTTTTTCTTTTTCTTTTTCATTAGTTTCATAGTAACAGTAGTAGACGTAAGCGTTTTTACTTTTTTGACTCGGAGAACCAAAATTACCTTTTCTTTCTCACTTCCTCTATTACGTTACTACAGGATATAAAATACTTGCCATGTAATTACCTCTTTAAATAAGACAAAAAGCGTTAATGAAACATCATTTACAGTCGCGAAATGATACATCCAGGAAGAAAATGACACGTAAAGAACGATCAGAAAGTGAACGAGCATGGTAGAATATCTTCTTTTGGGAAATAGCACTTGTCTATTTGTTTAGTTGATTTGAGAAAGACCAAAATGTGGAACTAGTATACTTAAGCAAGAGGAAAGTACATAATGAGTCTTCGACTACTTCCCAACTACAAGGTTTTTATGAAAAGAACACGCACATTTTCAGGTGCTACTTGCCTTTGAATTGACAAAATTGAATTTATAACATTAGATGTATGATATCCCGAGGAGCTTATAATTAGTGAGATGTACTTAAACAATGAAAATGATTTGATAATGCAGCATGTTTTGCTTTCATTGCTTCCCTTGTAAGGAAAGTTCCTTTCCTTTTTTCCCACTTCTGCGCGTGACTTGTAGTGTTCAAATGGAAATACCTTTGAAAAATTAGAATAAGGTAAACAAGTTTAGGACATAAAAACATTAAACATCCTATTATGTTTCTCGGAAAACAGCTCCTTAATTAACTATATTTGCTCCTAATCATCAACACTTATCGGAAATCTTGTTAAAACGCAAGGTTTGAAAACAATTTGATAATACACAATTTTATGTTACTTAATAAAGAGCTAATTTATGATATGTAATATTCTAAACAAATATTTGTATTAACCTTAAATTAGGAGATTCCAAACTGGATTTCTCTCATCTACAGTATATTTAATTGAAAGTACCGTCGATAAGGACACCATTTCTTTATAATAAATAATATCACAAGTCAGGCCGCCGATGATGACTTGAATCTAGTTCACACATCCAACAGCACGTGGATAACGTCATTCATCTAGAACCTCAAAAGGTAAGTTTTAATCCATCACGAGCGCGTAAGAACACTTTCCTTTATCCGTTGGCTGTGTGAGGCTGAAGTTCCACTGACACCCTGGGGAGTGAATTCACGCGCGTCAACAAGCAAGCCTTGTGTCGTTGGATATTTGGTTTGTCTTTCCTTACTTTCACTTAAGAGGACAATAATTGGCAGAATCCTCTAAACCCTGTGGATTTGTGTTTGGCCTGTTCGCAAACTGAAAAAGAACCATTTTCCAAGTCTCGATGCCCGAACACGAACCGTGTGGTTCCGATTCGGGGGAGTGGGACCCATTGTTTTCATTTCTACGAGCAGCCCATTATGCTGCTGACTGAGATGAGTGAGTGTGGGTCCCGTAGGAGTCAAAGCTGACCATCCCACAGTAAATCAAGTGGTCTTCCGTTCCAACTATTCATGGTCTAACTTGCTTTACTATCCCGTCAAAAGGTTTTCCAACGAGGACCCAATTGCAATATATGAATGACATGATTCAGTCTTTCTTATTGTACAAAGCGACTTAATATGAATCGGGTTGGACCCTATTTTCCGTGACCAAAAAACGTAAAAGTTCGAAGATTAAGAGCTCTAAGAAAAGCTACTACTACATATGTCACGGACCTACTGTGCGCTCTATAAATTCATTTCATATGTTGTATGTATGATTTATTAGTCTTTAATCACTATCAAGCATGATAGCATCACCTGTACCCAAAAAGAGAACAACAAAAGCAAAAACACTGTCAAGCATGTGAAATACTTCAATGAATAGTTTGTTCTTATGGATAAAAACGAATCAAAACCATGTTATTGGTATAAACTTTCGTATTTAAGGATCAAAAACTAGATGTTTATTTCTGTCAATTGTTGGGATAGGGGTTGAGAAAAGCCTTCGGTCGTTGGCTGATAAAAAAGTATCGACTTTGATTGCGTAGTGCGTTTTCTATATGGAAAAGCAAAGGAAGTTGAGATTGCCAAAAAAAGCTCGGTACCACGTTTTTCTTTCCAAGTGGCGGAAAAACTAACAAAAGTTAAGATAGGACAGCATTAATAAACTTGCCAGACTTTTATTTTTCTTCCAGAACAATGTCATAATCTACCTTGCAATGACTCCGTGTGAAATACTTTTTAATCTTTATGCTAATAGGTTAGAAATTCACAATTGGAGTAAAATTACATTGAAAATAGATATAAGGACAAAATGAGTTATGTACAAAGATAAGACTCACAACTTATTATCTTAAGATTTTAGCTTAAGATATAATGTTCTCATTATATATGAGCTCACTTATAGATCTAGTCCAATTTTTCTCCAAACTCTCTCAAAAACTTTTATTGGTATCAAAGTTTAAAACTTAGGGTCAGAGTTTTGCTTCCCGCAAGGAACCTACCCGGTTCGAGCGGGGATTAGCCTGAGTGTGAATGGCTTAAAGATGTCTTCCCATAGTTGGGACCTTCCTAGGATACCCCGTAGGAAACCAAAAAAAAGAAAGTTAGATTGGCTTGTAAGGGGAAGATGTTGGAATTTCATAAGTAAAGTAATCACACATTAGAAAGAGACATAAAAAGAAAGTGAGTTATATACTTGTGAGGGGAGATGTTGAAAATTCACAATAGAGAAATCTCACATCGGAAAGAGACATAAAGATGAATTAAGTTATATACAACAATAAGACTCATAATATGTTGCCTTAAAGTTTTGAGTTGAGCCATAATGTCCAGTTGTATATGAGCTTACTTGAATCTAGTCCAATTTCTCCTCAGGTCCTCTAAAAAACCTTCATTTGTATCAAAGTTAGGCTGGCTTATGAGGGAGAGATGTTGGAAATTCACAAGTGGAGTAATCTCATATCAAAAAGAGATATAAAGATGAAGTGAGTTATATACAATCAAGGGAGAGATGTTAGAAATTCACAAATGGAATGATCTCATATCAGAAAGAGACATAAGAATGAAGTGAGTTATATACAATCACAGGGCTCCTAACCCATTGCTTTAAGGTTTTAGATTGAGATATGGTGTCCTGGTTGCTCATAATTGATTGCTTTAAGGTTTTGAGTTGAGATATGATTTCCTGGTTGTATATAAGCTCACTTGGATCGGATCTAATTTTTCCCCAAATCCTTTAAAAAACTTTCATTTTGTTGGAAAATCGGGTCAGGATTTGATCCCACATGCAGTAGAATAATTATAAAACTTTTCGTATTTTAATTTCTTGAAAATACGATCACTTTAAATTATATAAAATGATTAACAATTAAATTATAATAAAGCATGAATCTCAATTAGTACCTTGTTCGAAAGTTTGATCCTTTTCTTATCGTATCCCTTGAATCGTTTATGAAACTGACTCATCTTAACCACTATAGTCGGACAAGTGTTCAATCTCTAATGATATTTATAGAATGAGTTGAGAGAACTCTGCAAAATTATGAATTTTTGTTTGGCCTGTTCGCAAACTGAAAAATAACCATTTTACAAGTCTCGATGCCCAACACGCACCGTGTGGTTCTGATTCCGGGGAGTGGGACCCATTGTTTTCATTTCTACGAGCAGCCCATTATGTTGCTGACTGAGATGAGTGAGTGTGGGTCCCGTAGGAGTCAAAGCTGACCATCCCACAGTAAATCAAGTGGTCTTCCCTTCCAATTATTCATGGTCTAACTTGCTTTACTATCCCGTCAAAAGGTTTTCCAACGAGGACCCAATTGCAACGTATGGCATATACTTGAATTATCAGTGTAATTTTTAACAGGGCATAGCCTTCACTATGAATGATATAATTCATTCTTTCTTATTTTACAAAGGGACATAAAATGAATCGGGTTGGACCCTATTTTCCGTGACTAAGAAACGTAAAAGTTCTAAGATTAAGAGCTCTAAGAAAAGCTACTACTACACATGTCACGGACCTATTGTGCGCTCTATAAATTCATTTCATATGTTGTATGTATGATTTATTAGTCTTTAATCACTATCATGTAACACTTAGGATAAACCTTATTACGTGTCCTAGATCGTTCATGAAAGGGTTAAAAATGAAGGAAATGTAGAATACCTGATTTCGATTCTATCTGATGTTACGAAGCAATTTTCGAAGCCAAAATGAGCTCCAATCTCCCTGTACCTTTACGGAAAGTAATCACCGACACTCAGTTAACGTCTTTCAACAATTTTCTTAAGACGTAAGCACTCTTAACGGATCAGAGGATCCGTATACTGCTGAAGACCTTAACCTTTATATATAGCTTCCATATCGAACTTTCCCATTACAAGCTCGACATGGGTCTGGTCCATACTAATCAGGATCTATTTTCCTCCCTTACTTCGACCTATTAATTTAGATCATTTATTGGACCACTTTATTACCTTCGTTTGGATCAAATTACGTAGCTTAACTAATAATTTATTGAAAAACCGAAAAATGTGATTAATAGTTGTCCAATATTATGGGGAAGGACAAAATTGTCCAACATTCTCCCCCTTGTGCAAGTATTAATTGTAGTTTTGACTCAAGTTTTAAAATAGTTTAAAAATCGGTTAAGTCACGCTACTGTATTGGTACCAAAATTTAAAAATTAAAACATTCGATCTAAAGGTAATGAAAGTCCAACATTCTGTCCCGCAGGGCTTTCGATACCGAAAAATATCAAACACATGTGTCATGTGCGACGCAGGTTCAATATAATCATGAATATTTAATACCTCACTAACATGAATAGGAAAATGGAGTGTGACAAATTAGGTTGATACCTGCATCATCTAAAATGTATCATCTTCGTTTGTAGGTCTCGATTTCTCCAATTTTATGCTAAACTGCATGTGCTAAACTACAGCAGAGAAATCTTGTTTTCTCTTACCGAATGCTAATAGCATTACAGAAAACTTCTTCTCTCACTGAATGCTAAACAGCATAAGAGAAAACCTTTATGTTCTCCAACTGAATGCTAAACTACATTAGAGAACCGTTATGGGATTTAAAACTTATATCCCTTATGTCATGTTAAATTTATGAATATCCATACTAAACTGTATGTGTCAAAATGACGTAGGCTCAAGGTCAATCTTTATATATGCCCAATGACCTTTAAAATGCTTAAGATCAACACAAATCTTAGGACTTTCATATGTGTTATGGCTATACACAAGAATAGTTATTACTGAGGATAAAAAGATGATCATCTATATTAATAAATATTCATAATGTCATAATACATCAAAATGTTCAAACTTTTAAGGAGCAAATACAATGATCCCTAACTACTATTGTCTAAGGACTTTAACATGCTTATACTGGATACATATCTAACAAACACTAGTGGGTGAAGTCCTTTAGCCAATGGATCAACTAACATCTCCTCAGTCCTAATGTGCTCCACTTCAACGTCACCCTTCTGAATCAACTTCTTTATGGTCAAGTACTTGACCTCCAAATGCTTAAACCCTATGATATTCTTGTTGTTGTTACTGAACAACACTGCAACAAGGTTATTACAATATAACCAAATGGGTCTAGCTATCAAATATACCACAAGCAACTCAAAAATCAAGTTTATGAGCCAAACCACCTATATAGCAGCTCCAAAACATGCAATAAATTTTGTATGCATGGTCGAGAAAGTTACCAGTGTCAACTTAACAATCTTCCACGATATTGCACCATCTGCCAACATAAAAATGTACCCCAATGTGGATTTGTGATCATCTGGATACATAGCAAAATCAGAGTTTGTATACCTTGTGAGGATTAAATTGTTGACTTTCATGTATGTCAACGTATAATCCTTGGTACCCTTTAGGTGTCTCAACACTCGCTTAACTGCATTTCAATGGTCCACACCTGGGTTAGCCAGATATCGACCCAGCAGTCCAACAATAAATACAATGTCTAGTCTAGTGCACACCTGGGCATACATCAGGCTACCAACTGCACTAGAGTATGGTACATTCCTCATAGCCTTTCTCTCAAATTCATTCTTTGGACACTGTGCCAAAGATAATCTCTCACCATAAGAGATAGGTATTACAACAGGTTTATAATCAGCCATATTAAACCTTTGTAGTACTTGCTCAATATATGCTCTTTGTGAGAGGCTCAATAAGTGTTGAGATCTATCATAGCGAATCTGCATACCGAGAACAAAAGATGCTTCACCTAAATCCTTTATGCCAAAGTGTTTCGCCAAAAGTTGTTTTACCTCATGCAACATGGTCAAATTATTTGACGCGAGCAAGATATCATCCACGTACAGTAATAGAAAGACAACTTTGCTCCCCCTGACCTTATAGTATAAGCATCTTTCAACTATGTTTTCTACAAAGTCAAATGAAGTCAAAACCTCATCAAACTTTAGGTACCATTTTTTAGAAACTTATTTCAGACTGCATATTGATTTAGTCAACTTACAAACTTTGTCAGTTACATCTTGATCTTGAAACCCTTCAGGTTGCTCCATATAGACCTCCTCATAAAGGTCACCATTTAGGAAAGCGGTCTTAACATTCATCTGATGTAACTTCATATTATAATGAGCTACTATTGTCATAATCACTCTAAATGCATCCTTCGAAGATATAGGAGAGAAGGTAACATTGAAGTCAACTCTTTCTCTCTGATAGAATCCCCTGGCAACCAAACGCGCCTTAAACCGCTCAACTTGACCATGTGTGTCCTTCTTGGTCTTAAATAGCCACTTGCAACTGATAGGTCTGCAATGTTGAGGTAGAGCAACAAGCTCCCATACCTTATTATATCTCATAGACTGCATCTTATCCTTCATCGCTTCCCAGCACATATCTGCATGAGATCCATAAATAACTTCTGTAAAAGTGACTGGATCCACAACATGTTCTATGTCATAGTTTTGCTCACCCAAGTAGATTATGTAATCTAGTGAGATAGCAGGTCGTCTCTTTCTGGTAGATCTGCGCAACTACATTGGTTCTTGTACCTCAAAAACCTCTTCTTGAACAGGTATATGTTCCTGTGCCTACATAGGTATAGTACTTAGACCTACATCCATCAAACCTGACTGTATGAGAAGCAGATACAAAATAATCACAATATCTGTCCTACTATCTCCTGAAGGATGTGAAGATCCTCCCTCTTCATGGACATCATATTCCAGAAACTTAGTCGTCTGTGATTCCACTATTTTGGCCCCTCAGTCTCTATAGTAAAATTTGTAACCCTTAGAGTGGTCAGGATAACCCACCAAATAGCAACAAATGGAAGGAGATTGTAATTTGCTCTCATAAGGGTTATATAACCTTACCTCAGTAGGGCAGCCCCACACACCAATGTGTGCAAGACTTGGCTTCCTTCCAACCCAGAGTTCAAAAGGCATCTTTGGTACTGACTTACTTGAGACTATAATCAAGATATACAATGTCATCTTGATAACTTTGCCCCAAAGGTATTCAGATAGGTTAATCCTACTCTGCATTGACCTCATCATGTCCTTTAGAGTGCAATTGTAACTTTTGGCCACACTATTTTGCTCATGACTACCTGGCATAGTGAATTGAGCCACTATTCCAACTAATTCCAAATACCTGACAAACGGACCCTTTTCTTGTCCTGTAACCTCATGTCTACCATAGTATGCCCCTCCCCTGTCAGATCTAACTATCTTTATTGATTTTTTCAATTGGTTCTCTACCTCAGTCTTAAAGATCTTAAACTTATCAAGAACTTCAGACTTTTCCTTAAGGAAGAACACATAGCCATAGCGGGAATAATCTTCTATAAACCTCAGAAAATATCTAGCATTGCATAACGTGACTATATAGGGAACACTAACGTCTGTATGTATAAGGTCCAATAAACCAGAAGTATGAGTTGACCCCTTTTTCTTTATCTTGGTAAACATACCCCTACAATAATCGATACATGTTTCCAGATCACTGAAGTCCAGAATTGGGAGAATGCTATTCTTTATCAATCTCTCAATCCTCTTTCTAGAAATGTGGCGAAGACGTTTATGCCACAACATGTACGATGTTTCCTTTATAAAGGCTCTCTTTCGAGTAACAGGTTCAGCAATATTAAAAGAGGCATACATTTTGTTTGGAGTAAGACACATTCTATATAATCTATAGGATAAGAAGGCAGTTCCGATATATCGTGTATTGATAGAAATATTTACAACTGAAGTACCAAATACAAAATGATAGCCCTCTTTATCTAAAACTGATATAAAGATCAAGTTAGGTCTAAAAGGCGGTATATAAAATGTGTCTCGTAAAACTAATACAAACCCTGTATCGAGGTTTAATACTACATCTCCTACATACAAAACATAGTTGTATGAAGAGAACTCTTAATCTTCTCCTCCACTGCAGCACATCGGGAAATCAAGGCATTTATGTCCCAGGCCTCATCCTGAGAGATGTAGGAGGTAGCCAACATCTCAAACTCTCGAGGGAGAGTATTTAGTGCTTGATGCACTATGAGATTATCAGGAATTGGAACATCAAGCGCCTTCAGCCTAGTATGAAGGTGTACCATCTTGATAATGTACTCTCGAATGCATCCTTCTCTTGTATACTTTATGAAGAATAGCTCCTTAATCAAGGTGCTCTGCTCCGCATGAGAAGACACCTTGTATCTCTGGGAAATGTTATCTATGAACTCCTTCGCTATGGTTGTATCCGGTAATCTACTCAACATATGATCTGGGATCGACCTTTTGATGGTCAAATAGCACGTCCTATTTGACCACTCCCAGATTGTCATAGTTGCTTTATCACCTTCTGAGCTGATATCTGTAAGTAGAGAAGGTCTCTCGATGTGCATCGTCATACTGACGTCAACCATCTCTAGTGCAAACTCCACATCCTTCTTCCACTTCTTGAAATTGAAACCATTTAAGGT
This sequence comes from Erythroxylum subrotundum, assembly GCA_027563845.1. Taxonomy (NCBI): domain Eukaryota; kingdom Viridiplantae; phylum Streptophyta; class Magnoliopsida; order Malpighiales; family Erythroxylaceae; genus Erythroxylum; species Erythroxylum subrotundum. The sequence goes on from JAOQMQ010000006.1 coordinate 5,384,942, forward strand.
CTCAATTGTGACAACATTTTTATTTAACAAAAAAGATGACTGTGAAATAGAAAAAATAATTCAAAGATCAATATAAATGCAGGATAACAGTGATACTTAAAGCATTAAAGTAGCATCTCTATTGAGAATCCGTTCATGCATCTTATGAAACACCTTTGGGTTAAATACATAATATATGTAATTAGACCCCCACATAAAAGCGATCAAAGTACAAACTATCAACTCTCATGACACTACCACCTTTGGGTGAATAGATCATTTAAGCAACGACTTTCCTTCATCTAATGCCTTTATGAACATCTCAAAACCCTATGTAAGGCCAACACCTTTGAGCAGAATAACCAAACATAAGGCCAGAGGCATCTCCCCAACATGTGATCAGAACAATTCAAAATACTGACTTGAAAAGCCACTTTGGTGACCACATTCTCATCAATACCCTAGAAAGTCCACAAACATAAGGGATAAATCTTTATGTCATCCTCACATTCTATATGGTCAAAATGTGTGTGAAAATCAGTTATAAATGCAAAAACCAAATGCACAGTTAATTAATCACATATCAGTAATGAAGACATTATCTTTAAACTTTATTTAAGACTTTTATTTAAAAAATTCTCAATGAGAGTGACTACCATGCTTTCTCAAATACCGAACTTACAGCACAATACTTAAAACTTTAGGTGTCTCCCTTATGTGCAGTTCGGAGTACGAAAATGAACTCAAAATTAACTTTAAAAATGCTTTAAAAACTTTTCTGGAATCCAATTACCAACGTAATAAATCCAAAAAATTTGAAAAAACACTTTAAAAATTCCCCCAACCTGGAAACTAACCCAAAAAGGACCCAAAGCAACCTTATGGGAATTCTAAAAGTTTTACTTTTTTTTTGGCTCGTTTTGACCCGTTTTTCATAGCTAGCCTTATTTATACCACTTTTACATAATCATATATGCAAAAAAAAAACTAAAAAACGAATCAAAAATTGATGAAAATCATAATGAATGGAAACCGAAAAAACTTTCATTTCCAACAACCCGATTACGTAACAGCTATGATACCACGTATAACACGTAGGATAGACCTTATTACGTGTCCCAAATCGTTCATGAAGGCATTAAAATGAAGGAAATGTGGAATACCTGATTTCTGTTCCATCTGATGTTTCGAAGTAGTTTTCGAGCTTCACGGAAAGTAATCACCGACACTCAGTTAATGCCTTTGTACAGTTTTCTTAAGACGTGAGTGATCTTAATGAGTCAGAGGATCCGTATGCTTACGAATTACATTAGCAACTAAAGGAGACCTTAACCTTTATATATAGCTTCCATATCGGGCTTCCTCATCATAAGCTCGATATGGGTCTGGTCTAACTAATCAGAATCCATTTTCCTCCCAAACTTTGAACCATTAATGTAGATCATTTATTGGACCACTTTATTACCTTCGTTTGGATCAAATTACGTAACTTAACTGATAATAAAAAATCGAAAAATACAATTAATAGTTGTCCAATATTATGGGGAAGGACAAAATTGTCCAATATATCAAGCATGATAGCATCACTTGTACCCAAAAAGAGAAAACAAAAACACTGTCAAGCATGTGAAATACTTCACTGAATAGTTTGTTCTTAAGGATGAAAACGAATCAATACCATATTATTGGAATAAACTTTCGTATTTACGGATCAAAAACTAGATGTTTATTTCTGTCAATTGTTAGGGTAGGGGTTGAGAAAAGCCTTCAGTCGTTGGCTAATAAAAGAAATATCGACTTTGATTATGTAGTGCGGTTTATATATGGACAAGCAAAGGAAGTTGAGATTGCCAAAAAAGCTCAGTACCACATTTTTCTTTCCAAGTGGCGAGAAAACCAACAAAGTTAAGATAGGATAGCATTAATAAACTGTTGCCAGATTTTTATTTTTCTTACAGAACAATGTCATAATCTACCTTACAATGACTCCGTGTGAGATATTTTTTAATCTTTATGCTAAGCTGTTAGAAATTCACAAGTGGAGTAAACTTATATCAAAAAGAGATATAAGGATAAAATGAGTTATATACAACAATAAGACTCATAACTCATTATCTTAAGGTTTTAAGTTTAAGATATAATGTTCTCACTGTATATGAGCTCAATTAGATCTAGTCCAATTTCTCTCCAAACTCCCTCAAAAACCTTTATTGGCATCAAAGTTAGGTTGGCTTGTAAGGGGGAGATGTTGGAATTTCATAAGTAAAGTAATCACATATTAGAAAGAGACATAAAGATGAAGTGAGTTATATACTTGTATGGGGAGATGTTGAAAATTCACAATGCAGTAATCTCACATTGGAAAGAGACATAAAGATAAATTAAGTTATATACAACCATAAGACTCATAAAATGTTGCCTTAAGGTTTTGAGTTGAGATATAATGTCCTGGTTGTATATGAGCTTACTTGAATCTAATCCAATTTCTCCTCAAGTCCCTTCAAAAACCTTCATTGGTATCAGAGTTAGGCTGGCTTGTGAGGGAGATATGCTGGAAATTCACAAGTGAAGTAATCTCATATCAAAAAGAGATAAAGATGAAGTGAGTTATATACAATTTAGGAGAGATGTTAGAAATACACAAATGGAATGATCTTATATCAGAAAGAGATATAAGAATGAAGTGAGTTATATACAATCACAGGGCTCCTAAACCATTATTTTAAGGGTTTGGGTTTAGATATGATGTCCTAGTTGCTCATAACTGATTGCTTTAAGGTTTTGAGTTGAGATATGATGTCCTAATTGTATATAAGCTAACTTGGATCCAATCCAATTTCTCACCAAATCCCTAAAACCCTTTCATTTTGTTGGAAAATCAGGTTAGGATCTGATCTCACATGCAGTAGAATAATTATGAAACAATTTCTTGAAAATAAGATCACTTTAAATTATATAAAATGATTAACAATTAAATTATAATAAAGTATGAATCTTAATTCGTACCTTATTCGAAAGCTTGATCATTTTCTTATCATATCCTTTGAATCGTTTATGAAACTGACTCATCTTAACTACTATAGTCGCATAAGTGTTCAGTCTCTAATGATATTTATAAAATGAGTTGAGAGAACTCTGCAAAACTGTTGCAGAGAGGGTAAGTCTGTTTATAGTAGGTTTTGGATATTTTAGTAATTTAATTTCAATTAAAATTTAAATAGACTTACAAATAATTATAATTAAATAACAATTATGCCCAAATAAGATCTAATATGTCATATTAATCATCATTTATTAAATATCTCATTTTTAATCATAAAATTTCTCAAACTTTCCAATCAAGTCCATCTTGATTAAAATATCTTTACTCTCTTAACCCTTTTTTTATGCGTAACCCATTAAGTTCTCAAATATGTTGACAGTAGATTAAATTATAACATTAAATCATATTTAGGATTAGATAAATTAAAATTCTTTAATTCTTTAATTAAACAATTTATATCTATAGATCAAGATTGGCGTCTAGCAATACATCATGACCACTCAAATATTTAGGAATGTCAAATTGGTATTGACTAACCTTTCTATTTATGATTTTTTGGGTGTAATTTAATCCTTTCATCATAAACTGTTTTGATTAAACATAAAGCATGAAATTAATATCTAAAGCATGGAATTAATGTCTACTACATTTTGAGTCCAATCATATTAGTTCTCCACCATTATATATTGCTTCAATTAGTGACATTTGTAAACTATTTACAAAATGTTATTCCACCTTGGCCAAGGAGTTTTTGAATCAATAATAATTGAGAACAATGAAACATTCTCCTAATTACTTTAGGGTGATGAATTATTTCTTGATCACTCAACTACCTTCATATAATTCATGTTACATCAAATGACTTCCGACTGAGTTATCTTTGACTAAAACAAGTCATAAGTAGTATCAAAACATAACAATCCCTATATAAGATAACTTTGGAGATCTCAAGTCAAAAGATCACTTATACAATCATCACAATGATAATATCCATAGATATACAAGTAATGTTCCAAATAGATTTCTCATACGGAGTCAGTTCAGTGAACTTGTTCTCTAACAAACACCTACACATTTGTTTAAGTATCTCTATACTTTAGTCTACAAAATCGACTACTTCCTTTATAAGGAACAACATAATGTGTGGTAGTCTTTTTATATTCTATTAATCTTCAATCTTAGTAGAGTAATGACAAGAATAATTTAGAGATAATACATAATGCAATATGAATCTCCTAATTATAATATCGTTATAATTTTATTTGCAATGTATAATTATCCCATGAAATTTATCATTTACATCTAAACATGTTCAAGATAAAGAATGTCTTTAAATTATTTTGGTACTAAACTACAACCAACTGATTGGTTGTTTAGGGCACAAGCCAACATAATCTTGAAATTGTGAGTTTAAAACTCTCAAAATTAGGATTCATAACATCATAATTTGGGTAAACTTTCATGAGTAATATCTACTATCGTATCAAATGTTATTTTAATGGAAAAAGGTCAATTTATACTTTAACATTTTTAATAAAATTCATTTTTCAATCTAAATGTTTTTTAACATTTAGAATAAACCATAAATGTAACATCCCAGGTCACCCGCTTACAGATATTGTCCGCTTTGGGCTTTGGCCTAGCCAAGCTCTCATGGTTTTGCTTTTCCCGAGGCCTTCCCAGGAGGTCACCCATCCTAGAACTACTCTCACCCAAGCACATTTAAC
>JAOQMQ010000006.1:5389790-5407589 GCA_027563845.1 Erythroxylum subrotundum
AAGTTCTGTCATGCTAAAAATCATCTAAGCAACATCCACACTTTAAAACTTCATATCTTTCAATCTCCACACCCAAACATAACGTATTATACATCATTTTAAAGCTATTCAATTTCTCTATAACTTTCCTGAAAGTCATTTTATCAAATCTGCCTAAATCAAAAAGTCAACTATTCATCCCAAAAGGTCAAACACAAAATTCAAACTTACAATTCTCCAAAATCTCACACTTTCATTATTCACTTCTTGCTTTTCAACTTCCATTCAAACCAATTCATCCACTTTACTCTCATAACTCATACAAATTTACTCAAATCTCAAAGCCATCAAAACTAATCAATTATTTTCTCATCAATTTTCTCGAAGAATAATTCCATCTATTGCACAATACATATACAAAAATACACATTTTTGTTCATTTTATAAATTTTAAATTTCACTCAAAGATCGGGGTCCAACAATCTTCCTTTAATAAACACTCATCTAACATCTTAACTTATCTCCCAAAAATATCTAAAACACCCTTACTTTCATTCACTACATCTTACCTAATCAATCATCAATCAACCATCAATTTATCAAACAAATTATCTACCATATACACCAACACAATTCTCATACAATTAGGTGCACAATTAACACAATTAATGCATTTAACAAAAAAACAAGCCAAAAACACAATCTTACCTAAGCAAGCTTCAACTTTCCAAGTCTTCAAAATAACCACCACAACCTTAATTCCCTCCAACACATACAATCATCATCTTCTTTGAGAGCTTAGGTTTGGCATATTAATGAACAAAAGAAGAGCAAGCCAAGTGAGAGAAGGTAGAAAAGATGAGCAAAAGTGCAAAAGGACGAAGTGGTGGAGGAAAACTCACAAAATCACCTAATATCCCTTGCAAAGAAGAAGCACCGAGAATGAATAAAAGGAAGTGGGGTTTTAATAAAAGCAAGGCAAGATGGCATGTTAGGCAAGTGACAAGTGTCACTTGCCACATGTCATCCTAATAAAAAAAAGAACTCACCTAGTTTCCTTCCAATTTACTTCCAATTTTCAGTCCAATTTCTCCCCAAAATTCTAATGGCTCAAAATTAGTAATCCTACCTCATTTAACTAAATTTCTAGTACCATTGGACAGTACTTTTTACTACCGATAGCCAGTCAGTCTGCCACTTGACGATTTTTTCGGTTCAGAAAATTTCCCCAAAAATTTCCAGAAAAATTCCTAAAATTTCCCAAAAGTATAAAACACACAAAAATCACTCCAATTAATTTTTCAAGCACAAATACCACATTTTTCACAACAAAATCACATTTAGGCACATATACCGGGAAATGTCATAAATGCATGTACAGTCATTTTCATGTGCAAATTTCACTATTCACGTGCAAGGGTGTGCATGAATATTTCAAACCAATCCTAAACACTCTCATCCCTTTCCAAATTACTATTCTACCCTTCCCATCAAGGGTGAGATGTTACATTAAAAGAGAAGGGCGATTACAAAATATTAAAAGTTGCCTATATTTTGAATATTCTAGGGATTGTAATGATAAGAACTAGCTTAAAATAATTCTATGTTAAAAATAATGATTTAAAATATTAAAATATATAATTATCTCATTTTAAAATGATTTTATTAAATTTATAATAAATTAAATTTCAAGTGAATAATTATACAATGGTAATTATTACTATATTTGAGTGAATAGAGATGCCTATAATTGACATTGTTAAATATATCATTTATGATTATTTATTTTTATAATTAATATATTTGCCACCCATTTAATTTGAATTCAAATTCTAATATCCAATATAAATTATCATATTAATTATCGATCAATGAAACTATAATATATTATTAGAATTTTATTCTTATTAGATATGTATTAATTATTATCTTTAAAAATTAAGGTTAAATGAAGAAGTGGTTTAATAAAAGATCTAATTAAGTGAGTTTAAGTCTAATGAAGAAAATGACACCTTATCCGTAGAGTTGTGTTATTATTAAGCTTGTGATAGAGAGACCCAATAAGATTACTATAAATAGTTCCTAAATATCTTGCAGCTGCTTAAGTAAGTATTTCAAATACACAATTTTCTAACTCAATAAGAGATATGTGCATTAAGAAAGATCGTGCAACTATATTTAATACGCGATATCAGAATAGTTCTAAGTATCACAAATACACAATTTACTGACTCAATAAGAGATATGTGCATTAAGAAAGATATAGAAAGATTGTACAACTATATTTAATACACGATATCAGAATAGTTCCATGATTAATAAATTAAATGGATCTTTTCTTATTACTCTATAAGAAAATTAGACATTAATTTGTTTTTTTCCTTAAATACACAGTATATTTGTTGTGTGAAATGGTTTTAGTTTGAAAATTATAGAAAAAATCACCGAAATGAGATTTTTAGGTGATTTTCTAGTGAAATCCACCAGAAACAACCGTTCATTTACTCTAAAAGTTGGAAGGAGAGGTAGGATACCCTTTAATTGTCTATCATGTGATGTCTATGTGCTGGACAATTAACCTATGTAGGTGAGACACATCACATACACACAGAGCCGTTCCTAGCATTTTATAGCCCTGGGCAAAATAAAAACAAGGGACCTCGATAAATTGGCGGCCCTAGGCAAAGTGTAAAAGGGCTTTAATAAATCGATAATATACAAGTTATACATTGTATATTGTTGACACTATACAAGATATATAAATCAACAGTACATAATTCATAATTTAATTTAAGTTATAATTTAAATAAATTTAACAATAACATAAATATATTACCAAATAAAAATGAGAAAATATTAATACTTATTTCTTAGAAAAATAAAAAAAGTTTAAATAAACAACCTAAGAGTAGGAATATCATTTCCATGTAAACATTATCAGACATTGTATGTATATATTGTTAGAGGAGACAAGTTAATTATAATATATTCAAGTATTTAGTAAATTGAAAAATACATAGAAAAATTAAAAACTTTACCTTTAAATTATCACTTCGAATCATAACCGTGAAAAGAAAATTCTTGAGTTGGAGTATCTTAGATTCATATGTCGATAAAAAAAATATAGGGTAAAAAATACATCCAAATGCTTGAAAGAAACAATAGACTTTCTCACTTCTTAGCCTTCAATGTCATTGTGCATTCATAGGAGTGAGTGCACATGGAAAAGCATTGGGATGCCTTCGTGAGGGTGAGAATGAGTCTGCATGGAAAACTCTTGAGATGTCTTTATAAGAGTGGGCCCCTTATGAGAGTGGATTGAGACTGCGTACACACTATAAAGTTAAATTATTAAATTTTTTGGTATTGTTACGTTGGAAAAATTAAGGTTTAACTTTAGAGAAATTTGAACAAAATTTATAAAATCATAATTAAGAAAATTTTCATGCAATTGACTTGAAATAAAAGAGATAAATGTTGTTTTATTATCTCATATATTTGTTTGCTGTTATTAATTGTAGGATTCACCACTTTTTGAGATATTTATAATGTGAATTATCAAACAAAAGTTATTGATAAAATTTTGTAGCACTATTATGTGACAATGAGTAAGTGCATCAAGATAATGTTATAAAATGCTAAGTTTGTCATAGGTTTATGCTCATATAGGAAAATGTGAGGATAACATAGGTGTATATTCCTTATACTTGTGGAATTGTTTGAATGTCAATATGAATATCGTCACCATAGTGGCCTTTTAGGTTAGTATTTGACTCTTTTTCTTACATGTTAAGGGATGTCTTTAATTTTGTATTTAGATATTCTGCCCACAAATGTTAACCTTATATGAAAATTTGACATACGTACAAAGGTATTTGGTGGGAGATAGCCATTACTTAATTGGTTTATACCGCTACGAGTGGTAGAGTTATTAAAGTTGATGGTGCAAACTCTAAACTACTTTTATATAGAGATGTTATCCTTATGTATTACTTATTCTTCCCATATGTATTCCATAATATATTTGGTAAGATATATACTATTTAAGGCTTTTAATATTGTTGTTATTCTACATTTTTTCTGATTATATACAATATATATTTTATAGTCACCTTTGATGTAAATAATAATAGTGTTATCGTTGAAATTATAACTAGTTTCAATTCCAAGAAATGGAAGGAAGATGCAAAATCTGCTTTAGAGATGTCGAACATTAACATGGCTATGGTTAGGGAAAAGCCATATATTCCAACAATTGTTAGTATAGAAGTTGAAAAGTAGCCACTGAAACTTGGAAATATCAAATAAAATGTGATATTCAACCATCAAAAGGTATATACCTAATTATCTTATTAGCATATTACTAAAAACAACCATAGTTAAGGACTTCCTTAATAATGTTTCTCAAAAGGTACAAAGCTTCTTTTAATGCTAAGATTGAAACTATTATAAAAGAATTGTATTTTATGAGAGACACTAAGGTTGGGGAGACCGAATATATAATCAAGATGGTTCGTTTATAGAGTAAATTGAAAGCCCTAAACATAGTAATTTTTTATACTTATATTGTTCGCCAAACATTCAATATACTTTGTGATATGATTATGTGTATAAAACAAAATACAAATAATACCAAAGAAATCACCTAGGCAAGTAGACCTATTGTTTCCTACATTATAACTCAGTGAGTTATCGATTCTATGAGGAGTAGAATTATTAGCATTAGCGATCTTTTTATTATCCAATGTAATGAAGTTAATAACTGATTAAAAGAAAATAAGCAAAACCTATTTAATTCCCCGAATTAAAGTAATGAATACGGTTAAAGTAATCAAAGGTAATAAGATCGAGCTAGACTTCTCCTATAACTTTTCTTATGCCTTTAATTTATCTTAGCTCAATGATTAGGAATTCTAATTTTATAACTATATTCTAACTCAAGCAATATAGTTCATATCTTTAAGTTGATTTACTGAAATCTCTTTCTAATCAAAACCCATAAGAATGCATTACTTCATTTTATGACTTCCCATGATATATTTAATTTAATCCTAGAAGATTTATATAGCTCTCTAAGTTTCTATATAACTCTCATTGTTTATGTTGTAATCTAGAAACTTACAATTGTATGAAATTTTAAATTGAAATAAAACATTGAAAAATTCAATTTAGTGTATCATAATCATAAATAATTCTCAAGAAAACTGAAACATTTTATTGAAATAAGAATCAATTTAAAACATCAAATCCTAAGGTCTGTCCCATCTAGATCTATATTCAAATTAGTTCATAATAACAACAAAGAAAGAATAATAAAGAGCAAAAGAAAGAAGTTTGAATTCTCATGACTTGAACCTTAAATGTTCTTAATGTATCTTGATGATCTTCTTGGTTTTTTCTTTAATAGTAGCCTTTCCTTAATTTTAGTTTCTTTGATCGAATTCTAAATGATGATTTAGCTTTAAATTTATTCTCTAATAACTCCACCAAAACTTTAAATCTATTTTTTCAATCTCTCTCTTAAAACACAAACCTTGGAACTTTTCCTAACAGAGTCCAAATGCGAGATCGTGTTGGGCTTTTGTGTTACCTAAAAATCCTTATGAAATAAAACATTGAAAATATGAGTTTGGACATAAGTTTGTGTTTCCCCCTTGTTGGTGAATATAGGTAGAATACAATAGGATGTTATTATCATTTGGAGAATAGAATTGCACCTTATTGAATGATGTTCAGACACAGATTCTTATTAGTACTATATTAGCCATTCAGAAAAATTTTCCATAAACAGAATGTGGTAGGTTTGAAAACATGTAACAACACAGTACCATGCTAGTACCATGTTTTTAGTCCTTCACTTAAAATCTACCAAAGTTGCTCCAACTTGACTCAATTCTTCCCATCTTTACTCCTTCATTGAGAGACTGAAATAAGATCTAAAATCAAATCTAGGTCATTTTTTGTACCAAATACATTATATATATCAAAACATAATCATAATACTCTCTAAATTCATTTTTAAAATATAGTACAATTAACAATTATCAAATTCCTTTATACTTAAGTATTTGATTGTCAATAAACAAATTAATTTCATTACTTAAACTCAAATAGGAGTTGATTCTGAGAAAGTACTTAACAAATCAAATATATCTACCAAGATTCTCCACTATTCATCCAATTCATAGTTCATGAAATTATTACAAATTTAGCTAGTTGCGTTAAATCATATATTAATTTAATATATTACATAATCCTCAAATGTCAACTCAATTTATAAATTTTAACTTAATGCATAAGATGAAAACACATGACAAAATATGTTTTAACCTTCAAACATCTTCATAACTCTTATTGAATGATAAGTAAAACCATAATTTAAATTAACATAAGAGCATTTGGAGCTTATTTGAAAAGTCACCAAACCTTTTGAAGTGATATTAAAAACCTTGTCATGAATATACTCAATTATATTTTCGTTTCAAATGGATAATGGCATAAATTTTTTCCTTCAACCTTATTGCTTGGGTTGAAGCTAGTAAAGTGAATTTATTTATACTCATTTATTCACTTTTTTTCTCATGTGGGATGATGAAAATGAAGAAAAAGAATTCATATTTAACTTAACGTATATACAAAATATATAAGAATTATCCTTATACAAATCAATTATCCATTCTCAAAATTAATAAAGAAAAATTAAATACCTTAATCATTAAAGCTCATAACTAATTGACTAAACATTTTGAATCATAATAACAATTAAGCTCGTAGTCAATTATCTCAAGCAATATGCTTTCAAAGTTAAAAATTTATAAAATTGCTCCTATTAAATTAATCATAAAAAAATTGACAAGCATGGTAAGTCCCTTCCCCATACTTAAGTTACACTTTGTCCTCAATGTACAATTCATGTAAGAATAATAAAAGTAAACAAACAAAAGGAGGAAAATAAAATAAAAAGAACTAGTACTTCCATAACGTAAATTTGATGAAAATTGAATGAATTGTTAAATTCCCTTAATATTCATTAACAATAAACTATTTTCCTATATAGTCATGATATCACAAAGATTAAAAGCAAAATAACGAGATGTAAGAATAATAATAAAGGTGTCATTCTTGGGATGGTAGATTCAATAGAGGTATATAGGTAACTATTATGCAAAAGTTGACCATATCATTAATCAATATCATATTGACAAAATTGCTAATTGATCAATTCCCAATTGCTAGCTTAATATCTACATATGGATCAATCTCTATAATTACTAGTTATGTCTCTCCTAGAGCCCCAATCTCTCCATGACTCTTGACATCCTACCTATGCTCTATTGTCATTGGTGTGGTCTCTTTTGGAGCCTCTGTCTCTAGTACATGCTTTGACACTATTGGTTGTGGTAGACAGATAGGTGGTAGTAGTATTTTGACCCTATATGATACATTCAACCTCATTAGTTTATCTTTAATCTAATGTATATACTCCTCAATATATGTTATAGTGGGTGACAATTTGCTTAAGGCTTAGGGTGGTGTGACACTTTTAATGGCTCCTTAACCTAACCTGTTCTCTCTATACAAGAATATACTCTGTTACTCTAGGCAGGGCCCCAATTAGTACAAAATATTGGCCTCATGCATTATCCTAAAGTTTAACCATCCTCATCGTTCTAAAAATTTTTATAGTGATCAGGATGGGAGTGAAAACCACCTTTGACTCTTGCTCATCACCTAACACTCTCAATCTCCTTGCTAATTAGGTGATGATTAAGCCATCATTAATCAAACTCTAGTTTGATTAATTCAAGTAGACTCTATTTAACTAAATAATGGTGTACCCCAAATGGCATTACATCTAACATCTCAATGCAAGAAGAATAGATCTTGGTAGTTGTCTATATTAGTATTATCCTGTCATGCATATGAAGAATGTATGAGCAACTTATGCACATACCTTATGAAAAGATAGTAGAATCTAATGGCCTTAGATCAATGGGCGAATAACGATGCATTATGGCTACCTTATATTAATAAATTGTAGAATGACCATCTGATAATTATCAATCAACTAGAGCTACATCAAGATGCATTGTGTACACTTGCTCTTTGGAGTAGGATCCCACATGGACATCAAATTGATTGTAGCTAAAGTGACGATGACTACCCCCATTATTAGAATTAAATGACTAAGTCATCATTCCTAGACATTTTCTTCTCATCTAATTGGCATATACACATAAACTCTAGTATTAGCTTCTAATACACTAGCTCTTAGATATTCAAGAATTCAAGCCAATTGTGAAAGTATATCACCCACCATATCATGGTCTCTAAGTTCAGCTTTATTGAGACTTCCTAATCTATGTACCATAATACCTCAAATTTCTTTTACTAAAGAGTTTGATATCATTTAAATTGAAGCTTAATCATGAACTGAAGGAATGGATGAGTAGGTTGCTCTATAAGTGGCATATAAGAAGGGATATTTACAAATGGGATATCAACCGCAAGCTGGTGCTAGGGCTTAAGCTTCCTAGGAGTAACTGTGCTTGACATAAAAGCTATAATTCTTGACTTTTTATGACATAAAAGTAATTGTATTTTAAAATAAATGTTAAATTTATTCAAGAAAACTATGGGTAATAATATGACATGCTAAAGGGACCCATGATTAACCAATTCCATACATGTAATAATCAACTAACCCTTCAAAACCATAATTTAAGCATTAAATTATACAAATTGTCCCAAAAAGTTTCTCTATAATAGAATTCTAGAATTTTAAAATCCCAATTTACACAAAACCTCTACCAATCGATCCACAATTAAAGCCCATATAGAGAGAATGCACAAGGAAATTTTGTAATTCCACTAAAAGCCTTAACTCTGCAACAATGGTTTTATTTAAGAATAACACATAAAATTTAAACTTCTTAGTGTTTGGTAAGTGAAATCAGGGAGAAATTGAGTTAGGTGAGTCATAATCTGTGACAAAACTCTGGAGAAAGTGAATTAATCCATAGAAAATTAAGAGAGATAAAAAAAGGGGGAAAAAAGTCTGTTGTGAATTTTGTCTACAACATTAAATTGGACAAAGCACAAGCCTTACACTATAGCATGTTTGGTGTTGTTTTTTGGACAGGGATGCGAAAGATGGGTTAAAGATGGGTGGTGTATTAATTAAATGTATAAATATGGTTAGAACACGAGCTAGACACAGAGGAAGGTCCCATTTTGGTTTATTAAACTTACACTTTTAAAAAAATAGAGACAATATAAAATGGACACAATCAGAATATAAGTCTATGTTAACTAACTTTTGATATTCATTTTCGTACTAAATAAAAAATGGGCAGCACATACTGATGTGTTAAATATCAAGGTAGTCACACAGGATCGTGTTACACCTATGTTACAAAAGGGTATTCTCCATATTATACATCCAAGGGATTAGATTTTATCTAATCCAACAAAAGGGCTTGTCTTGTGTTCATTTTTATTGCTCTTAACTTCTTAATTATGATCAGAAGCTGGGCAATATGGGGCAAGAATGGTACTGTCTTTAGTATTATGTTGCTTGTTCTCCTGTAAAACTCACATGACACCAAAACCAAAAAAGATAACTATGATAATAAAGTTAAAAATTTATCAAAGTGTGCTTCAATCCTTAAGTCTAAAACTATTAAATCATCCTAGAATTATGAATAAAGATCTCAAACAATATAATACAAAATAAAAAAATTAATCATTGGAATGCATCCTAACAAATACTTCTTTCTACGTCATTTGATTGGACTTTTTACTCAAGCTTTTTAGTTTGGTAGCTCCTCACTTAAAGGCTTGATTATCTTTTTTGGTGTTTATTTACTACCTCAACATTCTTTTACTTTTTCTTATACCCATTAGCTTTTAAGGTGCCACTTACTTCATTAGGGTAGGGTTATCCCTCTCCCTTGCTTCTTTTTTTATGATACACATCTATGTGGAATCATATATAAGTATTATATGACAATTTAACGTCAATCACATTTAATATTTGAAATGAACGTTAGGTATAATGATAAACTTAGCTACAAGATCCTTAATATTCAACTGCTTTATCTATTTATTATTATTGAAATCTAAGAGGAGATATTGGTTTTTGTTTTCTTTGGGTATTCTATGAAAATTTTGGATGGTTCCTTTATCCCTGATTGCAGGTGTTGCTGTACGGGTTATTTTGAGGTTAATTCCTATAAAATTACCTTACTCCAATTGATGTCCTTTATTGTACGTTGATTGGAACTCATGATTGGAATGATCCCCACCAAAAATTTCATAATTCATGATATGTTCCAACTATGCTCCCATACTCATTAGATTAATCTTCTTACTAAGAGCTTATAATTTTGCCTCTAATGTTGCCACCAAATCAACCCTATGGATGCCACATATCTTAGGCTTTAGCCTCAGATTCCTCCAATGATAGTTATTCATAATGATGTTCTTAATAAGCTCTTCCATTTTCTTAGATGCCTAAAGGGGATGGTCCTCCCTAAAGATGTATCTATCAATTACTTGGTTAGATAGCTCAGTACACTATAGAATGTTTGCATTTGCATACCTAAGTCAAGGTTATGGTGCAGGCATTTCCTTAATTAGTCCTTTTATATCTCTAAAGTGTCATATAAAGTCTTAGCCATTTAATTATTAGAAGGATACAATATCGTTTCTAAGCTTTTTTGTACATGCTGAAGGATATTATTTACCCAAAAAACTCTCGGTCATCTTATTTCATGTAGTAATGGATAATAAAGGCAACAAATTTAGCCATAATTTAGCTCAATCTTTTAATTTAAAAGGGAATAATCCCAAGCATTTTCAGAAATTTGACAATATGAGCATTAGGATCCCCATCTGGTAGACCATCAAATTACACTATCCTAAACCAGTCATTTGCCTCAACCGTTAGTTTAGTAATGTTAGACTCCATCCTGGGTAGTGATGGTCTAGCATAATCATTCATTGTGCAATTCCCTACTTGACTTACTATTGTGCCTAGTAATTGCATTCGCGCTCTTAAATTTCCTTCTCTAATTTTCTGAAGCAGTGTATGTTTGATCTTTAGATCTGACTCAAGTGGTACTTTCATACACCAAAGACACTTGCCCTATAATACAACCACAACCACAATATCAAGAAAAGAATGTTATAAAATAAATAAATAAAATAGTGATTATACTAATAAAAATAAAGCTTTCCTAATATTCCAATTCCCCAATAATGGCATTAAAACTTGATGGGTGATATAAATATATGTATAAAATGAAACACAAAATAATACTAAAGAAAAATCTAAGTAAGTATGCAAATTGTTTCTATACTATAACTCAGTAAGTTAAGTGTCAATCCCACAAGGACATAGATTACTAGTATTAAATATCTTTTTGTTATCAAATCTAAAAAGTTAATGATTGATAGAAAGAAAATAAATAAAAATAATTTAAATCAATAAATTAAAGCAACGAATAAGGTTAAAGTAATCACACGTAAGTAAGATCTAGGTAGACTTCACCTAAAACTTTTTCAATGCATTAAATTCATCTTGACTTGATAATTAATCTTAGTTTCTTAAACTAGCAAGAATTCCAATTTTACAACTATATTCTATCTTGAATAATACAAATCATATTTTTGAGTTGATTGATTGAAATATTTTTCTAAGCAAAACCCTAAAAAACGTAATACTTAGTTTTTGTAGATTTATATGATAGGTTAACCTTAATATAAAAGATTTATGTGTCCCTATCTCTAATATTCCATGTAACTCTCATTGTTCATATTATATCTATCCATACAAATATTCTCTCGATCCAATTAAACAAAATCTAAAATTAAATCAAAACATTGAAAAAATTGAACTTAATGTAATATAATCATAAACAATTCTCAAGAAAACTAGAACCTTTTATTGAATTAAGAATAAATTCAAAACATAAATTCCTAAGATTTATCCCACCTAGATCTATATATCGATTAGTTTATAATAACATAAAGAAAACCCATAAAGAATAATAAACAACACAAGAAAGAAGTTTGATTCTTATGGCTTGAATTTTAAATTTTCTTTATATATCTTGATGAATCTTCTTATATTTTTTCCTTTCCAATAGTTCTCTTTCCTTAATCTTAGTCTTTTTAATCAACTCCTAAGTGATGTTTTAGTTCAAAAACTAATCTCCAAGGACTCTTTGAAAACTCTAAAACTATTCTTCACTACCATTCTCTTAAAACATGAAACCCTAAAATCTTTACCTATCGTAGCCTAACTATAAGACCGTATTGAGCTCTCGTTTTGCTTAAAAACCCTCTTAGCTTCTTTATGTAATAATCACTACCAACATAGGTGTAAACAAGGGTCCATGTTTATCCTGTTTTGAGGAATATAAATAGAACATGGTAGGATGTCACATACATATAAAGACTATATTGCCATCTTATTAAACATAGTTAAGATACAGGTTCATGTTAGTACCATCATAGTCATTTAGGAAGCTTATCTAGGAACAAAATGTGGTAGGATTGAACACAGGTATCAACAAGGTATTATGTTGGCATTTTGTTTTAAGTCCTTCACTTAAAATTTGCCAAATTTGCTCCAACTTGATTCAAATCTTTGCAAATCTAGTCCTTCTTCATTTAAAGACTAAAATAAGACCCAAAATCATATATATTTTATTTTAGGTACCAAATCCATTAAAAAAACATCTAAACACAAGTATAATGCTCTCCAAATTTATGATAAAAATGTAATACATTTAACACTTAAGATATATCGCCGTTACCACCTAAAACTCATAATATGAAGCCTAAAACATTAATTCTTTCTATTAGTCATTGCATAACGAAACAAGAAAAAAAAAACAACACAAATAACACTAATAGCCACTAAACCAAAACCTAAAGCCAAATCTAGAAAACTCAAAGGTAAGTCTCTTAGAAACTCTTCATTTAAAGAACAAGGTTAAATTCATGTTGTAAAGGGTCTTACAGATGTTATAAAGAATGTGAAATGTTTCTTTTATAAAAAGAAAGGTCATAAAATATAAAATTGCATAAAGTATAAGACTTTAAAAGAAAAATAAGAACTATCAAATAACACTTTGACTTACGTAATTTATAAATCTAATGTTGCTATAGTCACATTAAGTTCCTAGTGGCTAGAATTTAGATGTCACTTCAATAATACAGAGATTTATATCAAGGATATAACCAACTAAGGATGAGTAAAAACTGATGGCTAACAATAACAAAGAAGTGGATGTAGATTTTATAGGACTTATTTGTTTAAACCTTGATGATGTTAACTTATTTTGTATAACACATTTTATATGTCATTTTTCTGGTGAAACTTGATCCTTGTATCTATTTTAGATAACAACGGCTATAGATTTGTAATTGAAAACTCCAATGTACAATTATCCTTTGATATAAAATATATTGATACAACTTTCTTGTCATATGATTTATGTAAAATATGTTTAAATTCTTATAGAATCCATGCTTCTTTTTTATATTATTAGAAAGATTATTAGTAAATGACTTCTGATAACAAAAAAAATAATATGGCATTAAAGGTTAGGTCTCATGTTTAGAGAAAATGTTGAAAGATTCACAAAGAAAACGAATCTACCAACTTTTTATTTTGGTCAAAATATTTTTTACTATGTTTTCCACTCTTTCTCAATTATAGTAACAAAGACCTTGGTTATAGTTACGAGTTCATATTTAATATGTAAGAAATATACCCAAGTAAAATGTGTAAATTGATCAATGGATTACAACAAAGTCTAGATAAAGTAGGTAAGGGACCCATAAATCATAATGTACAAGATTAAAACACTTTGATAACATTGGACATAAGCATATACTCTAACCTACTAGTATGCGGATGATCAAGAAAATAATGCCATAAATCCCAAGTATTATTTAGAAAACATATGTAGATGGACCGACCGTAAAACATATTGAAGAGTCCATTATATGGTCTAAATCAAGATTGAAACAAAATGATCACGTACCCCATTTAAATTTCCTACGCGTCATAACTAAAAGGAAATTTTTACCAAACAATTTGATCAGTTAAATAAAATCAAGTTAGCTGAGAAAAATAAAAAGTATTAGGAAGGTAAAAAGAGTTTTTCGATTTAGTAGTTAAATAAATAGTATCAATTTCTTTAAATGGTATTTTTCTTCCGTAGTAAAAAATTGATTTTAAAACTTAAGGTTTGAATTTAGAAAAAGGATTTTTTTTTCAAACATATATATGATTAAAAGTGGTTAAGTCTAAAAACCAAAGAGCATATTCAATTCCTCTACTTGATAACTCAACAATAGAAAAAGTAGAAGAAATAACAGCTAGAATAGTCAATTGCATTAAATCTTGATCATCTTCCGAACAACCTCCTGTTGTTGTGTGTAAGGTCTCATTATTATTAGCATCCTTTTGGTCACATCGCATAGTAACATACATTGCTGGACTATACTTATTCTTTAAAGTTATACAATTTAGAATGATATATCCTGACTTTTTTGCATTAGATACATATATTACGCTCTTGACAGTAAGATTGCATATGTTCAAGTCCATCAAAATATTTACACTTTACTTTGATGCTTTTATTTTGAATTAATTTACCATTTGAAGTGATAAAGACTCCATTAAATAAATTTGATACAACGTCTAGTTGATCTTGTGTATTCATTTGAGTTTCGTCATGAAAATATCGCTAAAGAATTACATACTTAAATTCCCTTTATTAATTAAATTGACTTGTGCATTCTCAAATTTAAGTCAAATATTTATAAAGAACTATATCACTTTTCTACTATCAATTTACTCTAATTAAGTCCACAACTGTAGTATTTCAACATATATCTCTATCTTCTTGTTTGATGTGGGTTATTTCATATTCAAGTTAAAATTGTCTTGATTGATCTATTTGACAATAAATCCTTTTGAAAGACCTGAGGCTTAATGCCATAAAAGACTCAATTGAATTCGATATATGAGCGTTCTTGATCTCCATTATTTTCTGTATCACCTTCTTCCTTTTAAAATCCATCAAGAATAGCAAAGATTCCCTTTCCTTCAATAAAAAATATAAAGTAAAATTTTCAAATAGTATAATTTGACATATATGGACTCATACTTATTTCCATCCGTATTATTGTCTTAAAAAGAAAACAAATCCTTTAAAGGATAATAGAAAGGGAGAAATTCTTAAAAGAATTTATTAAAGGAGAAAAATTTAAAGAAAATCAAACAAGCTTTAATACTATGATAATTTTGTATCTATATTTGGCTTATCTAGAAAATTAAGAAAAAAGAGATATACAATTAAAATCTTTAAATATAAGAAAATATTCACTCTCAAATAATAGTCAAACTTAACTCCATATTTTGTTTTATTCTTAGAGGAATTTTCTTCTCTTGATCCTTAATATCAGACAAAATTTTCTCCTCTCCATTACAATATTGTGACAATCTTTTGTTGAAAAAATCAAGGCAGTTTTAGATCAAGTGCAACAAAATAATTATAAAACTATTTCATATTGATTTTTCAAAGTCAAAATCACTTTAAATTTATAAGATGATTAACACATAAAACATAATAAAGCATGGATTTTAATTCATACCTTATTGTGAAACTTAATCCTTTTCTTGTCGTTTCTTTGAACCATTTCTGCAATTACCTCATCATAACACTGTAGCTGCATAAATATCTGATCTCTAACAATATCCATACAATATGTTGAAAGAACTCTGCAATTATTGTAGAGATGATTAGGCAAGGAGTGCTAGCTCTCTTGGAGCCTAGGTCTATTTATAATAGAACTTGGACTTTTTAGTAATTCAATTAAAATAAAATTCTAATTTTAATTAGAATTACAACTAATTCTAATTAAATATCAAATGGGCTCAAAGAAGATGCAATATCGTATATTGTTCCTTATTTATTAATATCTCATATTTAAATCATAAAGTTTCTCAAACTTTACAATAAAGTCTCACTTAATTAAACATTCTCTCTTCAACTTCTTCTTTGTGTGTGACCTATTAAATTCACAAATATGTTGGCGATGGATATAAATTATAACCCTAAATCATACTTAAGATTAGATAAATTAAACAAATATTTATATCCATAAATCAAGATTAGCGCTATAGTAACCCAAATATTTAGAAATGTCAAAGTAGTTTTGATTAATCTTTTTGTGCATGATTTTTCTATATAATTCAATTATTTCATTATACAATGTTTCGACTAGACAGAGGGCATAAAATTAATGTTTACTTTATTTGAGTCTAGTCATGTTAGTTCTCCATCATCATCATCATCATCATCACCCAGTCCGAAATCTCGCAATGAAGCAAGGTCTGGGGAGGTCCGATAGTACGCAGCCTTACCCCTACATAGTAGAGAGACTGTTTCCGCTGGACCCATATACAAATGAGACAATAGAAGAATGATACAAGTTACAGAAACAAAGCATTAAAAGAAAAAAAAATAATAATAAAAACAATAATCAAGGAGAATACCTGAAGGAAGCCAATCTGTGACACCCTAAATAGACTACAAAGTCCACCCCTCCTTGTCACGCAGTAAGTAAGGGGACCTCCCTTAGAGACCCTGTCAGAATGTCACCCTACTGTCCCCCCCACACCTACCGAGCAATCTGCACACATGACACGGTAACTCCTAGTAACTGATGTACTGATCTTGGAAAACTGGACGGTTAATCCTTTACCCTGATCCGATCGCGTCAAACTTTTCTATTGCTAGTGACTACCTCATTTAAGGCCAACTCTAACATATCCTCCTTGATCACTTCCCGCCAATTCTTGTAAGGCCTCCCTCTCCTCCTCTTATATTCACTAAGTATTATTCCCTCATAGCTTCGTACTGGAGCATCTGAGGGCCTTCTCCGCACATGCCCATACCACCTAAGCCTAGTCTCTCTCAACTTGTCGGCAAAGCGAGCTACCCGTAGTCTATCTCTTACCACCTAGTTCCGGACCTTATCTCTCCCGGTAATATCACACATTCACCTAAGCATACGCATTTCTGCTACCAACAACTGTCGAATATGCCGACGTTTGGTAGGCCAACACTCTGCCTCATATAACATGGTTGGACAAATTACCGTTTTATAAAACTTCCCTTTGAGTTTTAAAGGAATCTTCCTGTCACATAAAACCCCTGATGCACTATTCCATTTGGTCCAGCCTGATCTAATATGATGTACAATATCAGCATCGATATTCCCATCACTCTGAATGACCGACCCGAGATACTTAAAACTCGTCCTCTGTGGTATGACGTCGCTACCAATTACTACCTCCACGTCATGCTCCACCTAGTTTCCTGAAAAGTTGCATTCTAAATACTCCGTCTTAGACCTGCTCATTTTAAAACGTTTCGTCTCTAACGCATCTCGTTAGCAAGCTAGCTTAACGTTGACCCCTACCTTGGTCTCATCCACTAGGACAATATCGTCTGCAAATAACATACACCAAAGAACCTCTCCTTGAATATGTTTGGTAATCTCATCTAACACCAATGTGAACAACAGAGGGCTTAACGCAGATCCTTGGTGGAGACCAACATTGATAGCAAACGCTTCCGTGTCCCCTCCTACCGTCCTTACTCTAGTCAAAGCTCCGTCATACATATCCTTGATTACTTTAATATAGGTGATAGGAATGCCCTTGGCCTCTAAACACCTCCATAAGAGGTCTCTAGGAACCCTGTCATACGCCTTCTCCAAATCAATAAA
>JAOQMQ010000006.1:5411344-5432499 GCA_027563845.1 Erythroxylum subrotundum
GATGTTTTGAAAGTCTTAGAATTCTTTGCACAATTATAACGTATAAGTAGGATTCAGATAGAATTTTTATATCGAATATGTATGGTGAAATTGTCTTCTTCCTAAAATTTTACAGATCTTGCTTTCTTGATTGGTTTTGAAGTATGTAACTGCTCCTTGGATGTCAAAAGCTTCGGTTCCTCTTAATGACAATTCCAAGGTCTCTTTTTTTCTTTTTTCATCTCTCTTGGCAGCACTACACTGTGGATGTTGATCTTTCTAAAGAGCAACTGGGCAAAGGTTTAGAAGTCACTGGAATTCTAGAAGGGATTCCTTCCCCAGCAGAATACCTGGCAGAATACTGCTCTGCATCTGTAAGACTCATTGCAAAACTTTGCTCTATGATGTGATTTGTATGTTGAAATATTCCCTGGGACATGCTCCATTTCTTTTCAATAAAATATTTTATTTTTATTTATTTTTATAAAATTTTCATTTTATTTATTATATTCTGGTTTGATAGCGGTTCACTGCCGGTTGAACCTCTAAACTTTAAACCTTTTCTTCGATCGGTTCGATGTCCGGTCCGGTTTTTAAAAGATTGATAATTATAACGTCCGGCCCGCCCGAATTTCAAAACCTTGGTCATTCCCGTCTCCTCGCTTTCAACTGGAACTCAGCTACCGCCGCCAAGAACCTTATAGTTTGACTCGGACTCAAAACCTCCACCACATTCATCGCCGTGATCGTCCGAAGCGAGTCCGCCTTCTCTAACACCGCAAGCGTCGTCGATTTCATCTATTCCATCGCTATCTCAATCTCCGACACTTGTCCATCCACGAGCCTCTCGACTCCCCTGGCTAAATTCATGAACGGAGGCGACGTCACGCTCTCTTGAATCCTCGCCATTGTCTCCGACAACTCCCTCTCCTCTCTCCTCGTTGACGGCTTCACTTGTTCCATTCTTCCACGTTGCTCTTCCGTCAAGTCTCTGATGGAGCCGTTAAGCAAGCTGAAAATGACTGACGGCTTGAACCCACCAAGCCACATGAGACTTCGCTCGAAAGTGGTGAACCACGGAGGAGAAAAAAAGAGGAACACGTTTTCATCGGCGGCCCTCGATTTCTATTCGTAGTAGCGTGTGTAGTGCGACATGACTTGCTCAATCAAGGTCCGTTGCTGTTCTTTGGTGAGTGCGTTGGCGACGAGTAATTGTTCAAATAGATGATTCTGGTGGTTGAGCCAGTCATGGAAAAATACCCTGAAGGCCTCACCTACACTTGAGTTTGCTGATTGGAAGTGAGACATTTGAGGATTGATAAGTACACGACAGGAGTGAAGAAGAGTTTTGTGTGTGTGAGGATTGTACTAGACAGTTTATATAGTTTTGGTATAAGCAGTAGGCGATTAGGGGAATGGAATTCCTTAGAACTAAAGGAGCAAAGGTCCAAGAGTGTGTGTTGTCACGACTCTTGTAGGCTTCTAAAGTAGTGGTTAAGTAAACGGCCCATATTGGTTCAAATAGAATACAGTCAACCTAAGTATCGACGAAGTTTTGCTTATGGATGAAGGAGAGCAGTGAAAAGAGAGGACAAAATCCAAAGCAAGCGGTGCCGTAGATGGGAAGTATAGCAGGCTGCCGGAGTTACGCTGGCGACATCTACTGCTCCTTCTAATTCTATAGTCCCGTCCCGTCGCGTCCCATGTGAATAAAAAAAAAAACAAATAAAACGTTTTTGTTAAATTGGGCACGGGAATCTAGAGGATAACTATCTAAATCCCAATGGTCTGGTCTGCTCCGGCCACCAACCAAACTCGACCGCTCAAATCAAACTGTACGTGCAATGGGCCCAATCTGAGCCGATTGAAGGCAGAAGCTTAAAACGGATGCTAAGGTTAAACAAAAGTTTGATATCATAAATTGGCCTCCAGCAGGCACAGCCTTTCTATTTTAGTCGTCTTTTCAAGCTGGAGGATTAACGCACGTGTACCAATCTCCTTGCCTTGCATTTGTATTTGTCATATCAATTAGACAATCTCAATCTCAAACTGATCGTTATTTTTGTCATCCCAGATTTTACACTAAATGCAACCTTTGAAGTTGCTTTGCAGGTTTAAACTCTTTGCTCTACGAATATAAGCAAGCCCAGTCCAGATACAACGTGGGTCCTAAGGGGATGGCTTGATTATTGAAGGAATGATTTTCGAGAAATCGTCTTGAGCCAAGGGTATGAGTTTGAATTTTAAGAACCCTTCATAAAGGATTAAAATAAACTTTACTGAATTGAGCTCATTATTTTACTTTTAAGTTATTCACTTCCAAAAGTTTAAGAGTCCACGGGATTCCCTCCATATCAAACTTATAATACAAGGTGACAGCAACTTAATTAAAAACCAAAAATTGTCTCCAGGTCATACGCTTGGAACCTGAGGTGTCTTCCTTACAAGAAAAGACATCGGAGGACTAACCGAGTTCGTCGGGTGAAAGTTAGCACTAGCGGATATGAAGGGTCATCACATCACATACTGACCAGGGATCTATCATATTACGTCTGTTAAGCGATATGTTGGCTACTGGTAATTAACTCATTGGATTGTATTCGCCGTATTCTATACACTATCCATCTCCATCACCCACCATGTACAAGATTGTCCTTGCCTTAATAAACGTCCAAGCCCTCAGAGCCCTAGACGACTACAGTAACTGCCTTTTTTCTTTTTCTGAGTTCACCAATCGTGGAGATGCCAATTGTTTCACTTCAGCTGTCAGCTAAATTCTCTCCAACCTAATCACTTGCCTCTCGTGACTTACTGAAGCTGATTAGGACAATCTCAATGATACAGCATTTGACTCGTGGTTTTGCTCTTCTTATCTGTATATTATAGATTTAACTTTTATAAATGCGTACAATGACGTAGGACCGCTAGTCACCAGATGTAATAATTAAAACTAAAAGAATTGATTTTTGGAACCATATAAAAATTTGTACAAATTTTCTTGTCTTTATGCCTGGAATTTAAGTTAATGCCTGCCTCGCACTTAGGTGATATCAATCATGCAACGTGAAAAATTAACAGCGTGGGACTAGAAATCTTATCTGATTAAACAAATATGAATCATGACAAAAGCAGTTAAATCGAAGATGTGACCTCCTATATAATTAATTGCGTTGTCATGAATAGAACAATCCACTCACAAAATGTGTAACGTAAGAGAAAATTATAACAATTTTGCCACTGTTCCAATTATTCTTACTATATCACACACACACTACTACATTAATGACAACGACCAAGGCAATGATTGATCTCGTCTGTAAAGAAAAGAAAATCACGTGAGTAATAATTTGATATTTCTCAGGAAAAAGAAAATAATCAGTTTCTTTAATTATATATGTAATAAAACAACTTAATTCAAATTACTACTACTGCCGAAACGTTTTCACGGGACGGAGCCAAGTCGATCCTCCTTAAAAGGCAAAATGTGTAACATGGTGAATAAGTACTTCAACAACCACACAAGGAAAGGAGGAATAATGTATGGCAAAAAGTCAAAAACTTTAATGAAGTGTTGAGCCTAGCAGGTGGGCCCCTATTAACCAAAAAGTAAAGTAAGCCGATGTTGGACAACTAAGCCCTCTCTGTAGGCTCTAACACGCCGAAAGTCACCACATGTTTTTATCGCTTCTATTTTGCCCACCCAAAACAGGAAGACGTCTTTCTATCTTTTAAGCTCTTATTTACTAAAAACGACCGTGTCGTTTTCTATTTTACAGGGGCGTCTTTGTCTTTTCTTCATCGATTCCCCCAAATTTCAACGTCACTGGTGTCGACTTGGCAGTTCAAAACTAAACAAATTTATTTTAATAACATCGTCACTGCATAATTGCCCTCGGCTTGACAGAAATTTCAAGCTCGCGCCATTGACTCTCTTCTCGGTTTCACCATCTCAATGGCATTGCCGTAAAATCGTCCATTATCAGGTCTGATTACATCAAAATAGCACTCTCTCAAACCGCCAACTTTCATGTCTCGCGGTATTCTCTTCTTCGCTTCTTCAACACTTCAGTCTTCACGAGTCGAAATCAGAGCTCTGAAAGATCGTAAACCGGGGTCGCTTCGCTAACTACCAGTCATCGAGACGCTGCGGTTGCACTTTTCTCTCGAAGTTGAAGAGAAGAGATGCCAATCCACGAAGCAGAGTCCCACCGAGCCAGAAATCGAACCGCGACTCGACCACCGGTACCAGCTCGCCGGCCACCGTTACGGCAACTACTGCGTGTGACATCGATCGCCGGCGGAATACAATTCGGTTGGGCTCTGCAGCTTTCTCTGTTAACTCCGTACGTGCAAGTGCTCGGAATCCCTCATGCGTGGGCTAGCATCATATGGCTCTGCGGTCCATTATCGGGACTAATAGTTCAGCCACTTGTTGGCCACATGAGCGACCGTTGTAAAAGCCGATTTGGCCGCCGGAGACCGTTTATTTTGATCGGCGCTGCGTTGATATCTCTTTCCGTCTTGGTCATCGGCCACTCCGCTGATATCGGGTGGCTTTTGGGCGACAGAGGAAGCTCTAAGCCTAGAGCGATCGCAGTTTTTGTTTTCGGGTTTTGGATATTGGACGTTGCTAATAACATGACTCAAGGTCCTTGTCGAGCTCTTCTCGCTGATCTTACCGGTAACTGTGGAACTTACTTTCCTTTTCTTTTCCCGTTAACCATAATTCAAATTATTGAACTTTTATTCTGCATAGTAATTTAGTTTGAATTCGTTGGAAAACAATCTTACTCAATCGAGACTGAGAGGATGATCTTGCTAAATTTTGTTATTTTTTAGAAAATAATTCGTAATGCTGAACTGTGATTATTATTTATTAGTACTATGTATTCTGATAATTATTACTATTTTGAAGAAGTCCTCAGGTTTCTTAGATTGATGTTGCTTCACCTTTTGGTTTATGTTAGTATCCCACATTTCCGGTATTAAATCCTTGTAGAGAAACCATTTTTTCACTCTGTGGCCAATTACGTCCGTACGATATGATTTAGCGTGTGATATTTTTAGTTGTTGTCGTGCGTTTTTGGAAGGAATTAAGATTGTTTGGTGGAGTCGGACTAGTTGGTGAACAAATTGGCGTCCCCATCAGGAATTGTTTTGGCCTTTGGTTGAGCCAGTTCTTTGATCAGTAATATTATTAGATAAGATTGTTTGGGAGCATTTGCATCACATATAGATGGTCTTTATAGCTTCTGAATGTGATTTACTTTAAACTCTATGATTTTACTGAATAGTTCACTGTCTACTGTGATTGTGGAAAAAATCTGCCTAATAATTAAAATAAAGAATGAACTTCAACAATTTGCAATCTCACATTTAACAAAAAAATTTACAACCAGGGATAGCATGAGTATTTATTTTATCTAATTTATGTGTTGAGAACATAATATACTACAAATTTTGACTTCTTAATTAATCCAAATATTTGTAAATTCCTATTTGTTCATATTAGATTACTTCAGAAGTTCTTTCAAATTAGGTATAGTTTGTTTGTCATTTCTGTTTGATGGTCTAGACTGATTTGCAAGTATACATCTTAGTTTTTTTTATTTCATTTAGGATCTCTAGCTATTCGGGTCTTGTTCACGGCAATAGACACTAGTAATTCATATTATCTATTATTATGAAACTTCCTTTGCAAAGAGTTTGGACCACAGTCTATGTGTCTGCCTATTCAGAAGCTAATAGTTTTATTTTTCCTTGACATTTTGATTTAGTGTGAAGAGATATTTTTAGATTGGTTCTTTTGGTAAATTTTGTATCTGCAATCCCTTCTTCAAGCATTCATTCTTGAGACCATGATGCATTGAAATTGGTGTCTTTTGGAAATTGGTACCTTTCTAGTCAAGCTAGCGCAGTAGTCTTGAACACTGAAGACAGAAAGGATTGACCAACTGTCCATCATGGTTTGAAGTTGCAATCCAAACTTTCATTAATTCTATTGATTTTTCTAAAAGTAGTTGACGATTGGGCACTTGATAAGTTTTCTTCAAGAAGTTCTCCAATTCCTTCCACAGGTGCTTTTTTCATGTGACATCCTGTATTTCATTTCTTTTTTGGATTTTTCTCAAGACTAATCCCATTTCAATTGTTTAAATTCCTGCCGCAATGTTTAATTGCTTTTAAATAAATAGAGAGCTACAATAGGTCGATATGACTCTTTAACTGGGAATCACCGGTGATATACAAACTCCCAGTCCCCAAAACTACATTAATTTGTAAATAAATTAAAGAATGATATCATGGAAAGAAAACAGGAAGCTTGAATTTCTTGTGCCAATAAACAACAGATACTTATTTTGACGGGGAGAAATAATTCATATGCTTTTGGCTAAATGTTCCTTTGCTAGAGCTGAGTTCAATGACAAAAAGAATCTGTCCAGTTATTTCAAACATATTATTTCTTTCCCTATTATTGAATTTTTTGGTCAAACCAATTTACTTGGATCTTGTTATTTTTCGCAATGCTTATTCAGAATTTCAAATCCTTTGCATAAAAAGATCAAATCAGTATCATTCAGCTAGGGTTGACATTTGCCTTATTTAAACTCCTCTTCTGTTAGGGAAGGATCATAGAAGGACTCGGGTGGCAAATGCATATTTCTCATTATTCATGGCAGTTGGTAATGTACTTGGTTATGCCACTGGGTCATTCAGTGGTTGGTGCCGGATTTTTCCCTTTACAGTTACCTCTGCATGTAATGAGGACTGTGCCAATCTCAAGTCTGCGTTCTATCTTGATATTATTTCTATAGTGGTTACTACATATTTAAGCATCACAGCAGCTCAAGAGACGCCTTTGGGATCCATGCACACGGTGGAAGAAGCTTCAGGAGAATCAAGCCATGCACAAGAGGCCTTCTTATGGGAACTATTTGGAACATTTAGATACTTCTCATGGTCTATTTGGATAATATTAGTTGTTACTGCTCTCAATTGGATTGGTTGGTTCCCATTTCTTCTCTTTGATACGGATTGGATGGGCCGAGAAGTCTATGGTGGCAAGCCGAATGAAGGAAGTAATTACAACTCTGGAGTCAGAATGGGTGCATTTGGCTTAATGATGAATTCAGTCATCCTGGGTATAACATCTGTGCTCATGGAGAAGTTATGTAGGAAGTGGGGAGCTGGTTTTATATGGGGAATTTCGAACATACTTATGGCTCTTTGCTTCCTTGCTATGCTTATAGTCTCATACGCAGCAAAACATATGGGCTATATAGGGCACCACCTGCCTCCAAATGGAATTGTGGCTGCTGCACTAATTATTTTTGCAATTCTTGGCTTTCCGCTAGCGGTAAATATCTAAGTCCTACTAAAAGGTGCATTATACTTTCTGTTAATATGTTCCAGTTATTATACTCAATACTTTAAGCAATATGGATTTGAAGCTATTGGCTTCTCGGTGGCCTTTGTATGTCCATGATCACCTTT
The DNA here is from genome assembly GCA_027563845.1 of Erythroxylum subrotundum. Taxonomy (NCBI): domain Eukaryota; kingdom Viridiplantae; phylum Streptophyta; class Magnoliopsida; order Malpighiales; family Erythroxylaceae; genus Erythroxylum; species Erythroxylum subrotundum. The sequence goes on from JAOQMQ010000006.1 coordinate 5,418,818, forward strand.
TTAATTGAGCTCAGTTTCTTGATTGCTTAGTATAAGTAGTATATGAACTACCTTATGTTCTAGTGTCTGATGGCTTGTTTTGCCCACAAGTGGAGTACATCTTCTGTGGAACAATCAAGATATAAACTGATATCATTGGGATATTTTCACTGCAGATCACTTACAGTGTTCCATATGCCTTAATTTCCTCACGTATTGAATCTCTGGGACTTGGTCAAGGTGGGAAAAGTCTTTGTTTCTTTCAGGAAATTTTTTTAGTTGACGGCAAAGGCTCTGTAACTGCTTGTATTCGTGATTGGTTTTTGCAGGGCTATCAATGGGTGTTCTCAATTTGGCAATTGTGATCCCGCAGGTCTGTCTTGACCTACACTTGATACTGTGTGTTGGGGTGGGGGTGGAAGCAACAATGGATGCTTGGTTCTTTCTTAAAAAATGAAAAGAAAATTTAATTATTGAAAGATCTGATGATAAGAAAGTAGAGTGTTATACTCTTATGCTGGTACAAAGAAGGGCTAAAAGGATTGTCTATTATTTAATATCTGATCATTGGATGCCAAATTTTTTAGTGGAAGACTTTTTGAATTCCATGAGACGCTATATACATACCATTTCCTCACCTGCAATTATATGGTGCATGTTAAGAGTCCAGGATCATATTGTTTATAGAAGTGCAAAGCAGCTCATAAGATCTGTAGAATTCTAGATTTACATGGTCCATTTGCTATTGAGTACAATGTCATCAAAGGTTTCTTGGGTAGGTTCATCAGATTAATTGCAAAATGCATTCAGTTTTCTGTCACTTAAAAGTGCAAAAGTCAGATCTATATTACCAGCATCGTATGTGAATTTTCTGTTGAACTTTATTTTTGTTTCGTTCAAAATTTATCCTTCCAACAATTTTATGATTGGGATCTCTTGTCAACATAGGTTATTGTGTCCGTGGGAAGTGGGCCATGGGATCAGCTATTTGGCGGTGGAAACTCACCAGCTTTTGCTGTTGGTGCCGTTGCAGCATTGGCTGCTGGAATTATGGCCATCTTGGGTATTTCTCGATCTAGTGCTCAGAAGCCCAGGACTATCAAATGAGGTATTTTCTTGTACCTATTCTTTTCAGTTGCAGTAAGATTGGAAACCATGAACGGTTGCAGGAATTTGTGCGAGTAGCTATATTCATCTCCATTCTCCAAACAATATAGACTTCTAAATTATTGTGCCCTTTAGCCAATATAATTCTTCTTTCTCTTTCCATAATTTTCTTCTTTTTTATACAGATTACGGGAACTTCTTTGTTGTAATTTTATTTCATTGAAGTTGCCAGTGGACTGTGAGTAGAATCTGAGCAGAAGGTGATCGAGTTTACAAAATTGGAGGAGTTTTTGAAAAAAAAAAAAAGAGGATTTCGTGGAAATTTGTCAAGCTTTGGAACTTGTGAAGATTTAACGAGGCCAATTGCAGATCAGGCCTTCTTTAAGTTGACGAGGAAGGTCCTTATTTGAGGCTTAAGAATTCATTTTGTAGTTCACTCTACATGTCTTAGAAACGATATAAGCAAATTAAATGTAAAGCAAAGGCTGCAATAAGGGAAATATTGCAAATACCTTAGCTGTCAGTGGGAGATGGGAAATATGGAAGAGGCTGTCAAAGGTCAGGAAGAATTTATTCAATTATGTGCAAAAGTTAACCTGCTTCATTGGAAAGTAGAACAAAGCCGAGGATTGCTTCCCAAGAGTATTATATTAACAACCAAAATAAGTTTCTGGCGATTGAGATTTATTCCGTATGGAAAATAAAATATCTTTCTGAGCCCTTTTATTGGTCTTCTGGTGGTCCAACTGTCTGAAGCTTGGTGAATTGGTATCTCTTGCATTGTGTGCCTGAATATTGCTGTATGAACGTAGTGGATAGAGCTTCGTGCCAACAGTTTGTATGTGAGCTGTGCTGATTGAAACCTTGATGGAGACATGTCTTTCGATGCTGTGTTTTCTGGAATAGCTTGATTGATTTCTATCGAAAACATCTTTTATATTCATGACCTTGATTACCCCTGAATCTAAGAATAAGTTCTTACGTTTATTGCACCTATCAGTATCTGTGAAAGCCTGATTTGCTTTCACTGCCCCATGCACTGTTTTCTGTTAAGGTCTGAGAATCATACAAAAGACTTGGCTGAGGTCCTCACAATTTGAGTTCCTTATTTGCCAAATCATAAATGAAGACATGGCCGGGATGTCAAGAGGTATCCTATTGCCAAACTAGCATATATCATTGAATACTAGTTTTGGTGCCCCATGTTTGAGACCATGAACTGCTTGGGTGTGTGCATGTATGTTAGAGAACCAGGTGGTGGGAACTTTGGGAAGAAAACTGTTATAAATAATTGAAAGTTTGCAGCTTACCTTGCAAAAATATCAGGGCATTGAATCTAAGCTAGACAAGAAGAAAATTTTAAAATTATTGTGGTTAGAGAGATCTCTCCGTCTCCCCTTCGAGGACAGGACTCGTTCTGGAAACGAGAATCAGACTTTTTCGGTAAAGAAAAGAAGGGAAAATGAGGGGGATGAATCCGAGAACTTATTCGAGATTCTAGACAAATATAATCTTTTTTATTTTCATAAATGTCAAATCCCAAAGGTATCTTGTCCGTGTTTCACATCCTTTTCCTCATGAAACTTGCATCTGAGCATTTGTGTTCTTTTTTGTTTCTTATTATCATTATTCTATCAATAAAAAAAAGTTCTGCTTGAACTCCATTATGACAACAACTTGGTGTACATAACATGATTTTCTGATTGACTGCGACAGCGAGAATAGCATCGCCATGTGATCCTAAAATTACTTGATTTCTTTCTGTTTAGAACAATCTCTTGGGATCTTTCCTTTGGTGAAGCCCACTTTCCAATTAAGATGCCAAATTCGAAATTGGGTTTGATGGTTAACTTCATACCCTGCAACTGCTAGTGCTCTTTCTTGTCTTTTGGAGTTTCAGTTTGGCAGAGATTTTTTGGCCATTGGTTCTGTGTCATGACACGTTGCTCTCATCCACAGCAGCTTATTATGCTGGAGACACATGGAATCTGACATTGAGGGGGATTGGCTATGGATTTCAGAGAAGTCTTATATCTCTTTTGATTATATAGAAATAAAAATTTTAAAAAATTGAAGAAGATAGATACTGCGGTCAGTGTAGCAAAAGTTGAAAGATTTTACAAAAGCTGGAATGCAAGTGCAAATCCATCATTAATTGGGCAGGGTAGTGCTACTGTTGTCTGAGGCTCAGCTGTCAAAAGGCCTCTGCTCTGCTCGCACCCCCCGCAGAGAGACAGTCGCTCATCACTGTTGTGAGAAAGGGGTTACAAAAGAATTAAATGGTTGCAATTGTAGCACGTATTATTTGCTCTCTCACTTTGTTCCCTTTCTCCCGTCTGCCGCTTGTCCATACCCTCCATCAGCAACTCTGTGGTCCCATTCATAAGACCACTACGTGAATGTACACTCCACAAATCCCATGAATTTATTATTTATTGCAAACACTTCCCATTTCATCCCAATCTGTTGAGCATAATTGTGCTTATTACATTGAAGACTAGACTATGAATAAGCCATTCATTCACGCAAACCCAGACAGACAAAAGCAAAAAGAGAGATGAAAAAACAGATGGGGCCTGAGCAGGTTTTTACCGAAAGTTTTGTCACCTTTCAAATTGGGCAAAATAGTCGAGAGATGTTCCCATGTTGGAGTGGGTTTCAGACAACAAAAGATCATGCATATGCTCTAGCTCTACAATGGGTTTAATCACGTGGGTTGTGTAAAGAAGTGGCATATAGCATATGGATAGCTGCCTTAGAACCTGAGACATTTCCCCTGCCCACAAAGCCTGCTTAACGAGTGACAACTCACAAAATATACTACACTGACCCAACTCAACTTGTGCCATTGCCCTTTCACTAGCCACAGTTCCACTTGGCAACTCTGAGACAAACGTTTTGATTTTTGAAACATGGGGAGAACTGAGAAGGGGTTTAAAACATTATCCACTCATAAAGCTCAACCCAAAACCAGAAGATCTCCATTGATTCAATAATTTATTGATTTCACTCCATTAACACAAAAATACCTAATTTAAGCTAGCCTTCCCTACCACCATTATCGTTCCATAACAACTTACATGGACAAACTTACTGTGGCGGTTAGTCATAAAACAAAGGCACCAATCCCTGGATGCTTTCACCATCTTTTTGTACTAGGAAAACACTTTATTTAAAGCCGCTTGTCATCTGGATTACACATCTCCTCTTTGAACTAATATGCACTAAGCCAAGAATAATACTAATTTATACACCTATATGCACGGATGGACTATCCTTACATTTGTTAAGGGAGGCATGGAATGAGGAAGAGGATTGCCCCACAAACAAAAGGGCCTAAGAATTTTCTTCACAGCATTTACGAACTTAATTATGTATTATGTAGAGCATAAGTAGGACCCAATTGCTTCATGTATATATAGCCTACATACCCTCTTGCCCCTCCCACCAGGTATCCCAACTCTTTCCCACCCAACCCAACACACCACACCACACCACACCACACCCAGGGTAGTATTAATTATCCCAGTTAACTTCTTCTACCTTTCTCTTTATCCCAAAACAACCTTATCATAGGAAGCACAACAATGGTTATGTGTAACCCAAAACCCTCTTCTCCTTCCTCATTTCTGTCTCCTGCCACAACCCATCTTGCTACACCCAACAAAGCCATGGATCATTATACTGATGATCAGGAGGGGCTACGTAGATGGCCAACCCCTTCAGAGGTAAAACAAAAACCAAACACGATCAGGACCCATTAATTGTTTGTATTGTATGAACATGTAACCAAAGGACATATATTTCTGATTGATGAGATATGTTATGTCTTCTAAAAAGGATGACTAAACTCTGTAGTATATATCTCTCAACCGTGTCCAACACAGATCATTTCTTTATAATCTTTTTTGCTTTTCCATTCAGGCCTTGGAGGAAATCAAAGCCATAGGAAAGATCTCTGGCCCAACGGCAATGACCGGTCTTATTCTGTATTCAAGAGCCATGATCTCCATGCTTTTCCTTGGCTATCTTGGAGAGCTCGAGTTAGCTGGTGGCTCTCTGTCCATCGGCTTCGCTAACATCACCGGTTACTCTGTGATTTCTGGACTAGCCATGGGAATGGAGCCCATTTGCGGACAGGCTTATGGGGCCAAACAATGGAAGCTTCTTGGCCTCACCCTTCAAAGAACCGTTCTTCTCCTTCTCTCTGCCTCCATTCCGGTCTCTTTCATGTGGCTAAACATGAAGAGAATTCTATTATGGTGTGGCCAAGATCAAGAAATATCATCTGTTGCTCACACTTTCATTCTTTTCTCCATTCCTGACCTCTTCTTCCTTTCACTTCTGCACCCTATTCGTGTATATCTTCGCACTCAAAGCATCACATTACCATTAACCTACTGTTCAGCCATCTCTGTTCTCCTCCATGTACCTTTAAATTTCATTCTCGTTATCCACTTCAAACTGGGTATTGCAGGGGTAGCCATAGCCATGGTTTGGACCAACTTCAATCTCTTTCTCCTGCTCATTTCGTTCGTATACTTTTCTGGTGTATGTAAAGATTCTTGGGTTACTCCCAGCATGGATTGTCTTAGAGGATGGTCATCTTTGCTAGGTCTTGCAATTCCCACATGTGTTTCTGTATGTCTTGAGTGGTGGTGGTACGAATTCATGATAATGTTATGTGGTCTACTTCTTAACCCCAGAGCCACTATAGCATCAATGGGAATACTTATTCAGACAACATCTTTAGTTTATGTCTTCCCATCAGCCCTCAGTCTCGGAGTCTCAACAAGAGTTGGTAACGAGCTGGGGGCTAATCGGCCTGCAAGAGCCCGCATTTCCATGTTTGTGTCGGTGGCATGTGCAGTGGCGCTTGGTCTCTTGGCTTTGTTGTTCACAACATTGATGAGGCATCAATGGGGCAGATTTTTCACAAATGATGCTGAGATTTTAGAGCTCACTTCTATAGCATTGCCGATTGCGGGGCTCTGTGAGCTTGGAAATTGCCCACAAACAACTGGGTGTGGGGTTTTACGTGGCAGTGCTAGGCCAACCATTGGAGCTAACATCAATCTGGGGTCTTTCTACTTGGTTGGTATGCCAGTGGCAATATTAATGGGGTTTGTGTTCAAACTGGGATTTGCTGGGCTCTGGTTTGGGTTGCTTGCAGCTCAAGCTTCATGTGCCATGCTCATGCTCTATGTTCTATGCAGAACAGACTGGTTAGCTCAAGTAGAGAGAGCAAAAGAGCTTACACAAACTTCCGTAATAACTAGTACTTCTCCGCCATTATTACCGCCATCATCAGCCAAAAAGGCCAACCTTGAAGAGATACTCTGCATTAGCGATGAGCATGTGAAGTCAAATTCGCACGAAACAGACCCACTGATATCTACTGCGCAAACCGTGCACTGATTATAGATCACGTCCGCATTTTGGCCCCCACCATTGAGGAGCTGGTGTGAATTTCATTTAAAAGTTAGCATTGCCCACTTTGTAACCTTTTTCTCCATGTTGTGCTAATAACAATGTAGAAACATATGATTCCTAACTAAGAATTCATTCTTCTCCATGTATATTAATATTTATCGGAAAGTATAGAAGGAAAAGGATAGAGAAAGAGAAGAGAAAAGGGTTAAGCTGTCGGCTGTTTCTATAGCGAGAGGAAAAGAAAAGGATCTTGGGTTCCCTATCCCTAACTTTCCTGTCGTCCTTGTTCACTTCCAAGTAAGGCAGCAATCTCAAATACTTAAAATGGATAATTGGCATAAAACCCTACAACCATTTCATACCAATATTCCCTATTTTCGTTATTAGGCCCATGCTTGTAACTTCAAGCAACCTTGTCTCTCTTTCATGCCCACCATATTCCTTTCGCTTCTACTTTAATTGCTCCTCCAGCTTTCCTTCAAATGTCTTTCATTTTACCTTATATAAAATATTCTCCAAACCTCTTAACATTTCTTAATATCTTCCTGTCCATGTCATGACCTTTAACTTACAATTCTAAAATATAAATTTTCTGTAAAAATAAAGGAGGTTCTCCTGTCTACCCCTTATTCTGCAATGAGTTGATCCATATCTTTCACCTTTTGAAATTGAGGGAATTGGATAGCCCCTTAAAGGAACTTGCTCTATGATGCACTATTTTCGTGTGTTCGAAGCACTCTGCGTGCACGTGCAATGCAACAGAGTCCATTACAGGATTATAAAATTGTGTTTAATATTACAAGCGAATATACAGCCATGATGAGAAGTGCATTTCATACATTCTGATCCTGCAAGTTTTGGATTGCATTTGTCTGGTGCAGATTAAACTGCATCACTATAAGACAACTGATTGAAAATTTCGAAAACTAAACTTAAAAGTAAGACAGACACACACGAATTGGCACGAATAAAGAGAAAGGTATCTGCAGTTATGGTTATGGACAAAAGAGGCAGTAAATTGAGAATGATGATAATGGAGGACCGTGTATTCAAGTATGCATATAAGTCCTGAAGAAAAAGAGGGGGAGAGAGAGGTTTGGATTGAATAGGGCGGTGGGGTTCCTGCAACAAAAATTCAGCTATAATTATGTCTACTTCTCAGATGACAAAATACGACCAGTGCCTCTGCTATTTACCCAGTTCCCCACCTCCACTACACCAACTCTGATCTGTCTGTATATATGTACGTATACACATCTTTTCCCCCTTCTTCCTTCCACCACATTAAATGCTCTTATTATTTACCTTCCCTACGAACACATCACATAATTCTGATGCTATAAAGAAAATCCTATTTGAAAGATTCATTTATACACAATTTTTATAAATTTTTGATATATAGCTAGGCAATATTTAAGCATCAAGAAAAGTTGGCCCTACCCACGTGATAACGTATAATCACCCATCCGAGGGCTGGAGCATTGAGTTGTACTTTTGACTCATACTGCCAGCTAGTTCCGAGTTGCTTTCACTTGCCATGCGTATATTATCGTAAATTCAGAAAGGTTTTTAAGATTTAAATATTACTTAGTAAAAAAATTATGCACTGAAGAAGTAATCGCAGTCATGCTTAGTCTGCAATTTGAAACTTGAGTCACTATTTTATGTCAGCGTTCCTGCACGTCTTCACGTACCTGATTAATTAGTTTGCTAAAATGGGGAGTGTGCAGTTCATCAGAACTTGCACGAAATGGATTGGTTGATTGCTTGGTTTTGAGCTAACGAATCGATTTTTAACTGATAAATAGGTCGAACTATTTACAGCTTGGCTGGTTGGTTCTTTAGTTAAACGAGGTCACAGGAGTTATCAGACATGGCATATTGGCATGCCCTTGGATCACTGGTTCAAGATGCCATTTAGTACTTGTATTAATGAAGCACAGCGTACTTTCAGAACCTTCAAAATTACAGACTACAGTATTGTTTTGTACATCACTGTTCGTTTGAGCAAGTTGGTTTTACTATGATTGCATATTGCATTCAAAACGAGAAACAGTTAATGTATATCTGTCATATTTATGACAACCTTTGTAGTTCTTTTCCAAAATTTCATGCTCGACCGAACTTTAGATTACACACCCCTAGAGAGGCCTAGATGCTTTTTAATGGAAAACTAACTACATACTCAGCTCTGGTTAATGCAGCTAACATAGTTTATGAATTTTGATTAAGGTGCTGATTAATGCAGCTAACATAGTTTGCTATGCTATTGACATGATTAAGACCTAGCGTCATAGGATATGTAGTGGTGGTTAAGGTTAGAAGTATGAATTTTGATTAAAATATAGTTTATCTTCACAATAATATATATGGAGCAGTACCAAAACCAACATTGCATGTTAATCATTGTATATTACTTTTTTTATTTTTTTAAGGAAATTAAAAAATTTACCTAAAAACTCCATTAACAGGTCATTGTCAAACTCACAAGGAGAATAAATTAATGCGATAAATTATTAGGTAATGAATTTCACATTATGTCTACGAATCCCATCAAAGAAGTAGCACAATCGCCCACTTGAAGAGCAACATAAATCAATCACATTAAACTAACCTGAGAAGAGAATAGAATAGAATAGAATAGAATAGCAGGTTGCATCAATCGTGTTCATCTAATGCCTTTGCCCTCCATGGGGTACAGACCATTTTGTGGTGAGAGTATTCCTTTTAGAATAGAATATAACTTTCTAGTTCTGAATGGAATCTCTCTAAACTCGTGCTATTATCTGTCAAAACCGATCATTGTTGTAAGCTTTGAATCGAATAGTCTCAGCCCGAGTGTCCCCGAAAAGCAAGTTCCCTAGTTCTCATTCCATTAATGGCTGATGTGAATTTAACACATGTCTCGCATCTCATCCCACTTTTTGTTTGTTTTTTTTGTTTTTATTTTCTGTTTTTTGCAGTCTACCAATGGCATCACTTTCTGCTTTCCACAAGTACCGATTTGATAGATTAAATTAAGTAAAAACAAAAAAGCTTAGGTCCACCACAATCAAGCCGCCCCATTCTCATTGGTTCAAGTAGTGGGAGAGTTAATGCACCAAAACAAGTCGACAAAAAGCGACCTTAAAAAAGTATAATTATTTAATATACAGTTGCTTTAGCGAGTTTTAATCAGTACAGAAACCCCACTTGCTAGTGCTAATTAATCACATACCTAAACCTGGCATTGGCGTATGTATATGTTAATGTCCTGATTCCAAGTAAACGTCTTTTCAGAAGCCACCCAACCGCTCCTTAACTGGGTCTTAGCCACTACGCGTTTACCGTGACAAGTGTTGAAACGGAAACCTTTGTCACCTGGGTTTGTAGCCGAAAGTTCCACCTTTTCTGGGAGCCCTTAATATGTTAATTATATCACGTAATGTATATGTGTATATGTGATCAAACGATAAAGAAGTGGGATAGTCAATTCTAAAGTATGTTTTTTAGATTTTTCAATTTATTATTTAATTTTTAAAATTTTTAGAACCTTAATAATTCATATCAAAATGATAAATTTTAATAATGTGATTAATAGATTGACTTGATATTATCATCATCATCATCTTCATCATACCCCGAAGTCCCGCACTGAAGCGAAATTTGGGGGGTCCGATCGTACGCAGCCTTGCCTCTACTTAGTAGAGTGGTTGTTTCCAGTAGACTCACATGCAAATGTGACAAGATAATAGTGAAAAAAGTAATAGAACTTCTATTAATAAGGAAAAAAACGATAATAATAAAGAAACAACAAAATAATGACAAATCGTATCTGTGTTTAAAGATTGGGCTTTTGTATTCTACGTACTTACATGAGTGAAGACTGAAGCCTAATGAAAATGTAACTGTGTAGTTTCCTTCAACAATGACAATCATGCGGTTTTATATCGGTTATATCAATTCTGCGATTTTATAACCGTTATAAAATCGCCGGATTGTCATTATTGAAAGAAACTACACAGTTACATTTTCGTTAGGATTCAGTCTTCACTCATGTAAGATTTTAAAAAAATAATCATTTAATTAAAATTTTAAAAGTTGAATAATTAATTAAAATTTTTAAAAAATTAGATGTTTTTAAATATATTATCTTAAGTAGAATGCATGGTAAGTAAATAACTAATCCTTTATAATGTTGTCAATGATTTAGGTTATGGATTGCACAATACTTGTGCATTTTTTCATAGTGTTTCTAAAAGACTTGGTGGAATTCCACGAGTTAAATTATTTGTCTATCTACAGACATTTTTAAATATATTATCTCAAACAAAATGCATAGTAAGTAAGTGTCTGATCCTCTTCCAATCTGCAATAATGATGTCAATGATATAGGTCGTAGACTGCGCACCCTTTTGCCTTTGTTTCTGAAAGGCTTGGTGGAGTTCCAGGGCCTAAAATTATTTGTCTACCTACAGCTATATGCATGCAGTGTCTATACGACCAATAATATCTCTCTTTCCTGGTTGCCTCCCTCCAAAGATTCATGCAATTTCACACAGAAGCAGAAAGATTTTAAAATTATGCGTTATATATATATCAATGATGATCACTTCCTATTGGGCCCTGAATTTTTCTTGGAAGTTAGAACTATTAAATGAGAAATGATTGGCGATTATTCATGTATAAAGAAAAAAGAGAATTCTTGAATTTGAAGTGTTGGATTTTGGAAAGTGGAAGTCTGAAAATTTTTGGAGAATGAACAGTGGAGAGTTGGATTTTCGATCTGAAACTTTTGTAATTTTTCTGGGTTGATTTAGAGAGATTTTGATAAAATTGTCTTCATGAAAGTTGTGGCTTATCTTGCTAGCTTTCTAACGCTATAAAGTATGACATTTTTTGATATCGGGGCTGGAAGTTATGATTATTAGAAGTTTGGATGTTGCATAGGGTGAACTTTCAGGACAGCTGCCTTATTTCGAAATTTTGACCTTTATAGAGGCAAAAATTGTTTTTGAGGTCTTCATGGAAGTTGTAGGTATAAAAGTCTTCTTTAAAATGGTCTTTGAATGACCTTAATCCGATATTTGTAGTGACTAAAATAGGTTGGAGAAGAAAAGCAGGAAAGGAAAAGCGTAGCGATCGCGATCGCGCAAATGCGAGAGCGTGACTTTGCGGCCGCACGCGCGCAGGTGCATGATCGCGACCCGCAAACCCCCTTCAGACCTGAACACCTCTCACTCTTTTGGCCATAATTTTGTCGTCCGACCTCCAAATGACCTGATTTTTGAAGCATTAGATTTCTAAGACATTCCTCTATCTCTCCATGAAAATTTATGGATTTTTAGATTAATTTGAAAAAGATTGATCGGTTAAAAGAGTATGAGTTGGATATTTTACTAAACATGCTTCAGTATTTTGATGATATCTTGATCTGTAGAGATCCAAATGAGTTGATTCTTTTTTATATCTAAACTAGAGACATGGAGCTACAAGTTATTTGAAGGAATCGAATTTCAATTCAGTCCTTAAGATTTTCAATTTCTGGAGTGAAGTTGGGTATAGTGTACAGTCTCGGTTTAGTAACAGTCCGAAAGTGTTTGAGCCATAACTTTTGCTCTAGCTATCCAAATAAGATGATTCTTGATTTGGATTAAACTAGAAAAATAGAGTTACAAATTGTTTGATAAAATCGAGTTTTAATTCCGTCACTAAGAATATTAATTTTCGGATGGAAGTTGAGCACATAATATTGTTTCAGTATAAGAATAGTTCGGAAATGTTTGGTGTATAACTTTTAGACTATGGAACCAAATTGAATGATTTTGATGTCATTAGAAAATTGAGACAATGAGGAACATTTTTCTAGAAGGAAATGCTATCAAATTCCTTCAATTACATGATTAGAAAAAGGTCTTGATTTTGAAAGGAGTTAAGCATGATTTTAAATAATTTTGAGGTCTTGCTAGATTAATTATTTTATTTGGAGTTAATTATTATGTTAATGTTGGTTGGATTTTAAAATATGGTTTAGTTGTATTAAGTAGCAAGAGTATGTATGTATGAGGGCTTTTTGGGAAGACCACTTAAGCCATTTAAGTTATAAGGCTTACATGTAAGGGTAAATTGGTCATTTTTCACTCATTAATGGCAAATTTGTAATAAGACATGTAGGCTTGCTTTTAAGGAAGAAGCAAGAATGAAATTGAGAAGAAAAAAACAAAGAAAGGAGAGAGTTCGGTGGAGTGAGGAAAGAAGAAAGAAAATGTAGGTCTTGATTTTTCTAAACCTTCAAGAAGGATTTTGAAGTTTGTTCAAGGAGGAAAAAGGAAGAGGAGGATGAGAGCTTCCATTAGAGCCAAGAAACTCCTCATTTGGTGAAGGTTCAAGGTAAGAGCATGTTTGACTTGTTGAATTTTTACAGAGCTTTTGGTTAATATAGCTAAAGAAATGTATGAGTTTAAGTATTCTAAGATCAATTTTAGTGAATATGTCTTATGGGTTTCTCAATTAGAATGCCTAATGATTTGGAAATTTTGCCATTAATGAAGGAGATTAAGAGAGGCAAGAGGAATCAAGAAAAGGCAAGGGAGGCAATTTGAGTCAAGTTTCAAGCAAGAAAATCAAGGTAGGTTTCATGTTTATAATTTGAGTAATGAGCCATAAATGTTTTCTTTTGAATCAAGAGAGTAAAATGATTTCAATTACTTCATTAAATATTGCTTTTATTGCTTTTGATTGAGAAATTGCTACATGTTGTGGTGTATGAAATTTTGATGATGAATTGTGAATTACTACATGAACGGGTTTTTCGAAAAAAAATTGCATGTTCATGAAAAACAAGTTTCTGAAATGTTGCCATTTGGGCAATCTTTTTGCAAGTCATGATTACATGTTATGTGAGTTTGGTTTGATCCGTTCTGTTCTGTCAAGTAAACTTGTCTAAAGGCTTCTCTCGCCTACCCGTTAGTGGCATAGAGCTCCTTCATGGACTCCCTTACGACTACACAAAACTACTATGTGGGATTGTGTTAGTTCGTTCTATTCACGGCTACACAGGATCATTAGATGGGAATGTGTTAGTGTTAGTATAAGTCGACTTGTACATGTGTAACTCGACTTATGCATGCTCGGTACTTATAAGTCGACTTGTACCTGTATAACTCGACTTATGTGTGTAAAGT
>JAOQMQ010000006.1:5452401-5472417 GCA_027563845.1 Erythroxylum subrotundum
AAGGTTAAAATATTTTGTAAAATTACTAATAATTCTAAAGAATTATTAGCTAAAAATATCAAATTATATAATTTGTTAAAAACATTTTTTTCAACCTAAGCCTTAAAAAGACATTTACAATATATTTTTAAATTAAATATTAAAAATTATCTTTTCTTAAATGCAAACATGTCTTTCATCCCTTAGAATCATTTTCTAAAGCAACAGGAAACACATTAACATTACGGATAGATACGATACAACTGGCGTGATGGTTGCTAAGAGATGCTAAATCATTTGGAAATTGGGTGGCCCAGCCAGATTCTTGCAATTAGGACCCTACCCTGGTGTCCTCTTATGATTGGACATGGCGAAAAAGACTTCACGACCCAACAGATAAAAGAAAGTAAAATTTTAATGTTAAACTGAATATAAATTCACTTATCGTCATGTTTTCAAACTATTAATTATCCTTATCCTGGAAGGTGAATAGAGTATTTATATGGGCTTTCAAGTTTGTTGAAAAACGAATATGTTGAAAAGTTGGCATGGCAAGAAATTCCAAATTAAATCATCAGAGGGGCTAGTGCTCGAGTGGTTACACACACGATGACCATAGACCAGGACCGATTAATCTCTCTGTCAACACAAACATTTCCTACAACGCCTTAGGCATATCTGTTTCACTTTTCAACAGATAACCAGAAGAAATAGGCCAAAACCATGATACCTGATAGGTAGGGTTGCGTGGAAGGGATAATGCAATCTTCTATGGATAGTGATTTGCATTAAAATGATTGGTTTGTGCTTAGGTTAGGGCTGTGTCTCTTTCCATTTATTGCCTCTTTTGGTTATCCACTCGTGTTTAATTCTCTCTTATTCTATTCCACTTAAAACACTAATTGACGTCAACCCATGGTGTACTTTGTTAGTAGCAAACTGCTTATGGTTAGTAGCAATCCAAAGAACAAACCATGTGGACTTTGTGTAATTCATCGTCTCATTAGTTTGTTTGTTTTAATCATCCCATATCCAAGGAGTTGAGGGAGATTAAGATACTTTGCATAAGTTAAGAAACTGGTCAGTTCGAACTTACAAAGTGTTAAGAGTCTTCAATTTGGCTTCTCGAGAAGTTTATCTGAGGACAGAAGCGAGAGGACTTTTGACAATGATCACATTGTAGAGTCAAAAGCAGCCATTATGGGAAGAGATATGCATATAATATTTGATGATTAGACCAATTATTTCGCTAACCGATCCTCAATTCCAACCAACCCTGCTAAGTGCTAACCACTCCAACTCCCTATGAATCAATTATTTGTTTTTTTTTTAAGAGATGATGACGATCATTTAAATATAATTACTGATCTGCCTAACTCCCTTCAGCTTCACAATCGTATAGTATTTTATTACGAGAAGTGAGAAGGACATTGGCACGCTATTTGAAAATTTTTCAGTTGATTGTGAAATAAAGTAGTAAAACATGGCTTTTACAGCGAGGACGAAGGCAATTAGATAACTTAATATTGAATTACTATGGTTTTAGTCTTCGTCAATCATTTCAAAGTCTGTCGTGTTTGACAACAGGCTTTGATTTGGTCATCAAATGCCAGAGTTAATTAAAGAGTTCTTTAACTTCCCAGTCTTTTTGTCTCAATATTTGTAGCCGTAGATGCAGAAACGTGGTGTCTCACCATATTCAGATAGTAAATGGAAGAATGGGCATGGACTTGGCAGAGCCGGTTCATGGATTTGGGGAGAAACGGTCCTTACTGACATGGGCAAAAAAGGATGAACCTAATAGAATGATAAGAACCTTGGTTTTCTAACCTACTGTCCTTCCAGGAGGCAACCATATTTCAAACGAGATGATATGGAAACAAACACAAAAACATGGGACCTGAAAGATATGTGCAGGTCATGGGGTTTTATCAGAAAGTGTCCTCGTCAATGTGCATGCATTCTGTAAATCAAAGTCGGCAGGATCACCAGATCATCTCCAATATTATTGATGTCACATAAAAAACGCATTAAATGAGATGAACTAATCAAAGTTTCCAAGATTTCAGTTGAAAACTTTGAACACATAGATGATAATGTAAAATGATGTTTCCTGGCTTTATTCGAAGTCAGTAGTAGAAAAGGTGAAACATATGTCAAAAACAAGGAGACATAATTGGATGTAGATTATCTTACATTATCTGCTACATTCAACAACTGGATAAGCGTCCCAGCTCAAAGATTGTGGCAATCATGAGCACTAATTTAGCTCACAAACTTGGAATTCGAAGATGAAAATGTTGAAGAGTTCAAGCTGTTTCGGTGGGATTCAGATTTAAAAAATTGACAGACAACGTGGAAGCTCAAGATACCCATTAATTGTGGCTAATCAAAGCTTTTTGACCAGACTGACGATCAACTTCTGTCTCTTCCTTCTTTTTGAATTTGAAGTTTCTTGTTCTGTTCTGCCTATTCCTTACAAGTTTCCAAGAGATGGGCTCCCATGAGCCCGTATACATATCATCAAAGCTTGTGCTAGGTTTGGTCATTTGGCTAAGTTCCCAGACGCTAGAAGTTAAGGATTGAGAAGGGTAACTTTCTAAGAAATTTGAGATTCGAACGACTGTTTTCTTTCTATTTCTTACAGGGCTCAACTAAAAAACACCCAACACCTCTTCCTTGAACGATTCCAAGTATCAAAGAGCCCATGTATCGTTGGATAAGCCCTTTGTCATTCAAAATTTTCATAGATGCAATCTTGGAATTTCTATATTTAATTTCGAGCAATTAGACATAGGGTCTTCGGTCCAAGCTGCATGGCAATGGTAGAATATTTGAAGAAACTGACGAAAAAAGTTGATATCCTTTCATCTCCTCGGCATGCAATTCAGTACCATAAGAACTCAATTTGTCACATTTTCAGGCTCAGCAAGTCCGTCACTGTTCATGTTGATTAGATACTGACAATTGACTCTAGTCGTTCAAGTGTTGATCAAAAGGTCGAACATGTTCCTCGACGCTCAGTAGCTTCAATTTCATCAAATCATGGGACCTTGCCTGGAAGATATTGTGCAGACGAATAGTATTACCTCCATCACATGGATACAATTTTAAAAAGTTTCCAGTGAAATACATCCCGTTGATGCAACTACTTGTGGCTGCCCAAATACGAGTCCATATTCAATAGGCTCAGATCACTTGTTAACATCCATCCATTTATTTTCTTTGAGATCAAGGTAAATCTTACATTTACCCTCTATTATTGATGCAAGTGTAACAAGAATCAAGTAGTGGGTTGAGTCAGATTGTGATTTCTCTATAAAGTGAATGTCTGTACATTTTGAGCCCCTACAAGCCAACGTGTCCTCTCTTTACCAACTGGCAAGCATAAACCAATCAAATAGCAACTACAGCCAATAATGCACTGCTGCTTCACATGCTTTGCGATGAGTATCCTCCGACAAGTGTATCAACCAACCTGGCAATATCACCTTTTTTTTAAGCAGAACTCCTAGGCAACCTACGCACAGTTCAATTTGATATACTACAAAGCAATTCTTTAGTCCAACAGTAAACAACCACTTGACTATTTAAACAAGGAAATGCCTTAAATTTTGCTAATAACAACAATGTTTGACAGGGATGAGATTTAGCCTACAGAAGCATGTGGTCAGATTGGATACGTTTTCTCACCATACAAACACATACAAGAAGCAAGTGGTCAGATTGGATACGTTTTCTCACCATACAAACACATACAATTAACATAAATAATAAACAACGCACTTTACAAACTGTATTTCCTGCATTGAAGCAGGAACTTGTCCATACTCTGTTTTTAACACATAAATTGCAGTCTCACTCCCAAACAAAGTGGTCTATGGAGTTTTATGATTTTAATTAAACAGAGATTAGAACAAAGGAACCTTGTTGTAACAGAAACATGAACACATTAAGACAACTGCAGAAAGCAATGATCTCCCACCCAGTTCAGCAATACTTGATGCTTGCTCTCTAGTTCTCCTGCCCTGTTCCAGTTATCATCCAAGAAGCTGCTGAACGGATAGCCAGGATAATGCTCACTGCCGGCTAATTCCTGTTCTTGCATTTTTCTACAGCCCTTGGAGCTGCAAAACATTTAAATTCTCCCAAAATGAGTTTAAATAAACAGAAGCAAGAAGAAAATGACAACAAAGAATCAAACTACCACATTTATATCAATACACAGCAGCCACCATTCTCCAATAAGAATTATTCCAGTTCCTTTAATTGGGCATGTACTTTAATGCACAACTAGCAGATGAATCCAGAGGATATTACAACAAGATAACTTTCAAACTACATAGGCAGAAGATGGATATTATTAATATGATTACACAGCTTCAAAACTGTGCCTTCAAGGACTAGATCTTATCCATCATTTTTGAGATGGCAATAGCCTACATATATAACAACGGTTGTCATTTTTTATGCAAAACTTTGACGTCATGGACTAGATCTTATCCATCATTTTTGAGAAGGCAGCAGCCAACATGTACAACAAGGGTAGACAGCCTTACAGCATAAAAAATGACAGAATAACATGCAATTTTCAATTCAGATTATGAGTAACATGTTATTATGTGTAAATTGAGGGAAGCTTGGCAAGTTCAATAACAACAGTTTTATCAGCCCTGCGGGTCCTAAAAAATGCGTTAACTATACAATTCAAAATAGCAACAATGAACATTTTCAGTATTTGTGCCACTGCAAACAACATTCTGAATCTGCAAATTTCCTTTCACGCCCAGTTTCATAAATACGAATGAAACTAACAAGTTTCACTTTTTCAACATTAGATTTGGTTTATTGGCAAATAGACCAACCTTGCACTTTTGGCACTACTATTAAACATTAATCCTAGGGATAGAAAATACCTGCATTATACCATAAGTTACTCTATTAGACCCATGTATTCTCCTTCTAGTCGTCTTTTTGAATGTAAGCATACCAGAAGACAAGGTCTTGTGGAAATATGAAGAAAGAAATTCGGCTTAGAGAATGCCATTTAATAAAATACAGACCTAGGCCAATGGCATCAGAGCTCTTCATGATCCTTAACCTCTTGCAAGTGTCAATAAACATCCTGAAGAAGAACAAAAGTTTGGATTAGAATGCAGCTGCACCAATAAGTTATCAGATAACAATGAGAAAAAAAACGATGAAGTCCACGGATAAACAAAAATATTGAAATGCGGGAAATTTCAGAAAGTGGATAAGTAGACGAGCTAAAATGCAAATTTAGTTTCATCTCATAATGCCGTACAAAGCACAAAAAGTTCAGAGCCAAAAACAATGATTTCTAGTTTTACATGATAGGGCAATTATTTCCTTCAGAATTCCTGCTGCCTAGTGCTCATCCCACTCACATAAGATAAAATAAAGTAAGATCCTTGTGAGGAAAAAAGTTCAGACAAAAATGTAGAACCTGTCGGTTCTGATTTGTAATTCTCTCTGTGGCACTTTACTCACAGATAACATGTTATGTTTTTAAATATGCATCGAAGAGAATAAACCAGTGTATCAAAACTAATATCAATGACCTCTCAGGATTGGCTTATGGTGAAGTAATCCAAAGCATCACATAAGGGCACTAATGCATGCTCAAAAGAGTCTCCCAGCTCTAATTAAACAGCAGCAAAGCTACATCATGAAAGATAAATAAAAGAATCTTTTGTCTAACGGCATTATATAATGCCTTCCAGCAGCAATAGTATTTGAAATTCTTAAATATTATTTGCACAAAACTGGGAAACACACTGCTAACAGTTACATGCATAAAAGCTAACTCCTCTACCTAACATGAATTCACAGATTTTAAGAATGCTTGAAAATCAATTGGATAAAGATAAAAGATAATTTCAACATAATGAGATAAGAATAATACCCAGCTTTCTATGTGGTATTCATGGAAAGTTCTTTTTGGCAATTGCTGCCAATCCACTCCTCTAGAATGCACATAGAATAGATTGTTAACTACTACAGCTATGTAATACACATGGAATGTTCCTCAAAGTCTATGCAGAATATAGACAAATCCTCGACTACCCTACATAAGTATTAAAAGCACACAAAGTACAGATAATCACCAGATTTTAACAGGTAAGAGAAACATCTAAAGAGTAGTAAAAACATGAAGGAGATTTGAACCAATAAAGGAAAACAAACATGTGGAGCAGAAACACTACTTACTCCCAGGGAACATCTCCAACAAGCATCCAGTCACCATCTTTATCCTCGAATGTGAGAACATACTCAGAGCCATGCAAATCCTTGAGTTTGTTCTCACACAGTACCTCCCTTCCAAGAGCTCCATGAGACCCATATTGACCTAAGAACGTCACAACTAGCAGTAACTTGATCTGCAATAGAATTTTTACAGATGAAATATGAAGTCAATAGGCTCACCTATGGTAAAACAGCTGAACATCTTCTCAAGGGCAGAAGACAGCTCCGGATATGCAGAGTAATTTCTTAAGTCCACCTTCCGAAGATAAGGAGCACCATCCATGCTGACCTTGATGAACAAAGCACCAGCCCCCACTTTTCCATCTACTTCTTCAGTGTTCTTTGAAGAGGTAGCGAGTGAGTTCTTCCTAAATGATCTGACGGGTGGCCAACCCACAACCTGAGCCCTGCCAAATAAGTAAATATGAAGGAGGTAAGATAAAACATTTTTCTCATAGGTTCAATCAAAATCCCAGTACACTTACTTGGTAGCTGGGGCAATGTTGTTGTTTGATGAGCCGTTACGGTTTGGCCTGGTGTTATTTGAAGCATGAGGCCTCTCCTCTAATGTTTTTGGGGTTACTACCTCTTTTGCTTTATTTGGTTGAGCTCCAAGGTTGTCCATAGCAGAACCTTGTTTCAGCCCCAAGTTCGGGGAGGGTCTGGGAGACAACATAGCACCTACCTCTGAGCTTGCAAGATATTTACCCTGCACCGCATGAGTTGTTTCCCTATTAAACTCAGTAGCAGCACTGCTATTATTCTGTTCAATAAATTCAGATGTATTCACCTCTGAGAACCCATCCATAGCATCAGAGAATCCTCTCTTGTTACCAGCAACAACATTTTTCTGCATTGAAGCACAGTGGCTATCGGTTGAGGGACGTAAAGGGAAGAAGGGCTTCTCATCAAGCTTTATGGAGCTCAAATGACAAAGTTCTTGATTTCTTTCAGGAGATTGAGACCCTGGAAGTCCAAGGCACAATTCTGTAGCTTTTAGATTCAGACTAGTCTTGCCCTCTTTGGACACAGCAGAGATTATAGAACTGTCCACTGAAGAAGAATCAGACAAACCCATATAGTTACGCTCCTTTAGTTCCAATCCATTCTGGCACACACTTTCGGCAGAGGCTGAAGAAGCCAACAGTGTAACGTTACTCTGACCCTCCTCTTCCACAACACCTAGTGGTGGGGGAGACATTGATTTAGAGAACACTCAGAATTCCCTTCTCTAACCTGCTTATATTTGCTGTCAAAGCTAGTTAGAAAACACCAAATGGTCGAAGCTCCAATGACACAAATCAAGCATGCAGAAAGCCTTGGATCTTATGACAAGTAAGTAAGTTCACCAATATGAAATATCGACTCACAAATTAAAACAAGCTCGGCCAGGACATCAAGAAACGATAAAATCTTCCTATAAATAATGTAGTGTTAATTGGACCATAAATCCCTCCAAATTCCAAGGGCATGCGAGAAGCAACAAAACCTAAACATTACAAAATTCTCAAAGATTGAGAGTAGTTGATAGAAAACTCAATGGAATAACTAGTTTTCATGTAAAATTTTGCATCAAATAAAATTCAAGAGAAATAAAGCTCAGTACCAAAATCAAAGAACATCATCCCGAAATTAATCTTTAAAACTGAAGTACATTACCTGTGAACTAAAAGGGCTTTCTAAGTCAAATCCCGTCAAAATGAAAGAAAGAGTTAAAATTCCTTCAGGAAAAACAAAAAACTGCTAAAATCAACGCTCAGAACAAGAGAGACCCACATCTCGTTTCAATTTAAAGAATCAGTAACGAACATGTTGAAGTAGAAGGGAGCTCCAACAAGAGAGAGAGCAAGAAAACGTAGTTTTGAGAACATCAACAATGTGCAGCAAGCATTGAACAAGAAGTAATTGCAGTACAAAAAGGGAAACCCCGTGTGAGTATAAGGCCCACACGGAAACGTCACCCCGATAACAAATTGATTTTTGATGAGGAAACGTTATCAATATGACTTAATACTAGTAATGAAAATCTCTGTGAAAAAAGAAGAAGAAAAAACCCGGGCTAAACCCAGCTTTGGAAAGGATTCACTGTAGCGACAGACAAGCTAAAGTTTCTCACTTCTGTTTTTAACATTTCCAGCTATCGTCTCACTTCTGTTGTCCAGAGCTTACACAGAAACCAAACAGAGAACTAACCCAGACACGCGCAACGACCGAATCGTCGTGTACACTTAGTAACCCAGGGAGCATCAAAAAACAAAGCGGCTTGTGCAGTAAAAAACATGAAAGAAGAAGAGGTTTTACCTGGTGGATTTTTGTAGACAAATAAGAAGATCGATTGGGGGTTTCGTTGCTTAGCTGAGAACGGCTTCTAGAGAGAGAAAGGAAGAGAGAACTAAGGACCCTCCATTTGGCAGGAATAAGGGTAACAAAAGTTTATTTGCTGTCCTGATGTGAAACTCTATGCATTTAATATAAACCTCTCTCTCTCAATTATTCAAACTCTTGTCTGTCTTCTTCTTTTTATGAAAAATCACTTTTTCTTCTGTTATTATTATTTTCATTCACAAATATTTACAGTAAAAAGATAAAAATGAAGAGCTTACAATTCTTAATATAAATAAAATTATTATTATTAATAAACAATGACAACAGCCACCGAAAGCTAACTTCATGAATGAGGTTTGGACTTGTAATCTTGGGTATGATAATTGTTTAATTTCAGTTCTCATATACAAAAGGAAAACGTCCTCGAATCCAACCTACGTTCTGTATTTGAAGCCACGATCAGATACATGCATTCCCACTCCAATTTTTACTTGCCCAAACTGGGAAAAGTTTTTTATCTTATCATGTTAAGCATCTTGATGGCACATTTCTTAAAAATCACAGCCACTCGGATCAAGATAAGCCCAACGTCCTAAAGAAAGCTTTATGGGCAGGTGATTCCGTTCCCAATCCCCCCCCAAACTCTCTTTCATGTAAAAGCATGAACCCCAATCACAATCGCACCATGGCTAGACTTTATTATCAACAACAGTAAAGGATTCTCTCCTACACTTAATGTTCAATTATTATTCTCCTTATCCCCTAAAAACTACAGACAATTCCTAGCTATAGTCAGTTTTGCAAGGACAAATAAGGCAATGACGGGAATATTTCTTTCTTTCTTCCCCAAATACAACAAACTCAACCCTCCCTCCGTATCTAATAACACAAAGATTCCTCTTCTTAAACTGCCCCAGGCTACTTAAATTAAAGCGGCACAGAAGCACCATCCCATCCGCACCCGCATGAGTGGGTTAACTCCAAATGGAACCCGCCCACCAACTTATCACATCTTCACATGTTGGCAATAGAAGGGCAAATGTGGAAATCCACGCACCTGGCGAGAATAAATTTCCAATAATGCTACGACACGGATGATGCGTTTTAGAAGGTGTTCTTGGCAGTTATTGGGGGGTAAAAAGGGGATGATGTTAATAGAGTAGAAGTTACGTAGAAGAGAAAATAGGGCAATTTTGAGTGGAGGAGTGAGGTAGACAGGGGACAGAGAAAAACAGGTTGAATAGAGATGATGTGTTGGGGGACAAGAAAGCGGCTTTTAATTTTGGATTGCCGGCTACAGAACGCGACATCTAACACCCTTCATCACCTTCCTTTCACTCCACGCGCTTACTCCCTCGTCCGTCACACGCCCCCAACTCAATTCTAACACAATAAACATTAGTGGTAAAATTTACTTTTATCTAATTAAAAATTTACAAATTTAAATTACGAAAATAATTTTTATCCTTTGATCTAAATTAAAATTAGAAGAATATTATAATTATAATCATAATTTCAATATTTAGTTTAAATTTTCGGAGAAAAAAATCTCTCCTTGATTCATTGGTGTGTTCATGAAATCTTAAATTTATGGTTTGCTCAATTGTGATGTTAACTTTCAACTTTTGCTTTCTTTCAAAAGGAGCCCATGTCCATTGTCTATATGTATTCATTACCTTTCACTTTGTTATGCCAAAGCATCCCACTTAACGTAGTTTTTTAAAAAAGTCCATCGTCGAAGTGCCTGTGTGTGTTACTTTGTTACGTGAGATGTTCCAGTAGTCCAATTATATGATTATGAATTTGATGAACGAAATGGGAAGGGAAAAAAACGAGGAGAAAGACTTTGGTTATCATTATTACTTAAATAATATAAAATTAAACTACATTATTTGAGAATCTAAAAATATATGTTAGTATCTGTTTTATGTTTAAAAATCTAATATTCAATATTATGGGAAAAAATAAAATAAAATAAAATAAATGTTGGTGAAGTTATGATTACAAAAAAGATGAGGATGGAATTAAAAATGGTAATGATAAAAGGAGGAATGAAGGGAGCACTCAAAAATCTCAAGGAGCAATAATGATGTCTCATTGGTGACAGAAATTTGGGTACACGCGTGTCGATTTTTTTGCTTTTATGCAAGGGAAAGCTAACCCCAAACACTATTTTGCAATTTTAATAAGGATCGAGGGAATTTCATAACCATCATTAACTGCCACCACCTTCGCACGCTTTGCTTTGCCCTTTACAATCTCATTTTTTCATATATATTCCAAGCAAGCACACAATTAATAATAATAAATACATGGACAGCACTTTCGATGATATTTACTGATCATCCTCATCATCTGTCTGCTTACTTGCCCACATCACCCATACGTCATTATTTGGTGCCAAATCTTACTGACCTACCTCCCATCTCGTCATTATTTGGGCCTTCTATTCAACTGCTATGGGCCATTCTCTAGATGGGTAGTATGGATTTGTTTCTGTTATCACTAGAAGCAAAATAAATTATTAAAAAAAAGAAAGAAAAAGCATTAATGTTACCTAATCCTGATATATTATAGTTAATTGGAGATGTTTTAGTGTGTGCCAAATTCATAGAAAACCTTTTCTTTTATAACTTTTTGAGTATGCTTAATATAAAATAAGGGTGAATTTTAAAGTAATTGATATTCTTTATAAACTGTAAATAGAAGGTTGCTTATAATTGACGACTCGCTCGTAAAGCGGAGAGCTTGTGCCTTAGAATTTGCCAAAAAAAAGGAAAACAAAAAGAAGACATTATAGCAATATATGAATATGAAATTCTGGTATGTGATTATAATAACTTATTACTACTACTAATAAGTTCCATCAATCACATTTTATGAGTACGCGGTAGAAAGCTTTGAGCCTTAAGCAAGTATTTTTGTTGCATTTGACATCATAATAGTTAAGAGGATTACTTCACCTTATACTCATCAGAACTTTAACTATGAGGACAAGAAATATACACCTTCACCTTACCAGCGGACCTAATAGGAGACACGTTAGGATTTAGCATTGACCAACCTTTC
Organism: Erythroxylum subrotundum; assembly: GCA_027563845.1. Classification (NCBI taxonomy): domain Eukaryota; kingdom Viridiplantae; phylum Streptophyta; class Magnoliopsida; order Malpighiales; family Erythroxylaceae; genus Erythroxylum; species Erythroxylum subrotundum. Next base: position 5,464,042 of record JAOQMQ010000006.1, read on the forward strand.
ATCCTCCCTAATAACCGCACAGGAAATGGCTCCGAGGATGTTACCTTATCATTTACGATAAACCAAACTGAAAATAGATCATAATTGATCATGGGATTGTCTGTTCTTCCTTTTGTCTCCTCCCCACTTTTCCTATTCAAGAACAGATCTTCCGGGATATTGTCACTGCGTCGGGCCCCTCGACCGGAAGCCCTCCGGCTTTGACGCTAACAGCTTAACCGTAGGCATGTGTCAAAACCTCCTCTCAATCTCATTAGGTCTCCAAGGCAAGCTCCATAAATATTATATCATGGAAACAATACAATAGGTCCATTAGACGTGCGCGATCCAAGACAATAGCACAAGTATCATGGGACGACGATTGCTATCAATTATGACAATTTTAACAACCTCATTAGCGGCCTTCAATTGGAATTCAATTGTAAGAATTTTACACTAGTCGTTCGACTCCTGATATGTATTGGTAGATAAGCGAGTTACGTAAGAATATGTTACACTTAAAAGTTTATGGTTGGTAGTGTTGACTGTCTGGCTATAGCATGGACACGTCCATGGCAATACAAAAGTACGGTCAATTTAATTCTTCCCAGTTCAATCCCTGCCGTAACCTGACATTTTACATGAGAAAGCATGTGAAGAAGAAACCAAATATGAGTAATAATGAATGTGACATGTCTGACCAGAAACAATTAAAAATTTATTTTTAGTAATCCCTGTCGCTAGCTGGCTAGCAAACACCATCCAAGCAATGCACACGAGTGAATTAGGAGTGATACTGATAGTTACGTTCTATATTATATATATATTGTTTATGTTTTTAGTTCTATTGCTTTTACCCTTTCTCTCAGATATTTTACCCAAATTCACTGATGTATGTAGGGCAGCATCGCCATGAGCTTTCTCTTTCATTATCTATGACAATTTTCAGAACTTTTGTTTTTAGTATCGAGAACAAGATTTTGGTGTCAAACTCAAAACGGAAGGTTGTTTGTATGTGTTTAGAAACAGTTGCCAAATCGAATAGGTGATTAACAACTCCAACCACGAGTTACTATTATGAATCCCAAGGCTGTAAAAAGTCAAAAGTTCTCTTCATGTCAGAGGATCCATCTTGTAATGTGCAATTGCGTCTGGATATTATTGGATGGTTCGAGTTTGACTTGTAGTTTCCTCATTAACAAGTCAAAGTTCAAATTTTCAAGACAGTCCCCTGCAAAACTTTCTATGACCGAATAACAATACTTCTTCATTATGTTAATAAAAATAGCTTAGACAGGTACTGTGGTGGTGAATTTTTCAAGTTATATGGCAAACCGGGAGAATCAATAGATAATGACAACGTAAGAGAAGGTATATTACAGCACACTTTTTCAGCTCAATTCAAGGTTATTGCTTAGACTTGTATTTATACAATTGTTGAATTGATGTGTACCATACATTGTTAGAAAGGACAGAATAAAATAGAGGGTGGAGATTTATTTTGTTACAACAGATTATACTAGTCCAGCTGATTATTATTAAATGTCCAATCTGCCCTTAATGTCTTATGCGTTGTTTGTAGCTTGGCAGAGTCACGTGATTTTTGTCCATAGCTTTCCTCCTTCTCTTTCGAATCTTCTTCTCCATCACCCCCACTCGAACTGAACCTAGGACTTTGAACTAGGTTTAGTTTGCTTATCAAAATTTGAAATATTGTTGAGCTTAGGGGTTTAGTGTGAATGTCGGCGAGTTGATCGTCGGTGTTAACGTATTTAGTCTCTATTTCTCCTTTCTCCACTTTGTCTCTTATGAAGTGTACGTCGATCTCAATGTGTTTTGTTCTTGAGTGAAAGAGAGGATTTTGAGCGAGAGATCGGGCTCCGTTATTATCGCTCCATAGAATGGGTTTGTGAGTGAGAGAGAAACCTAGCTCAGACAGTAGAGATGTGGGATAGAAGAATTCTGTCGATACCTTAGATAGGGCTTAATATTCACCCTCAATGCTGGATCGAGCTACTATCGTTTCTTTCTTAGAGATCCAGAAGATTAGGTTTCCCACTAAAAATACACATCCTCCGGTTGTTGATTTACGATCATCGGGGAGCTGACCCAATCAGAGTCACTGTATGCATAGAGATCAAGAGGCGACGATGATGGTTGGAAGATCAGTCCCAGATTTGAGGTTCCCTTCAGGTAACGCAAAACTCTTTTACATGCGATCCAGTGTATGTTTAAAGGATTTTGTAAAAATTAGCTCAATTTGTTGACTGCGTAGCTAATGTTTGGTTTTGTGTTGCACAGATATTAAAGAGCTCTTATTGTACTTCGGTAAGGCTTTGGGAGTTCAAATGGTGTGCCATTTTGCAAAGACAACTTGGTTGTTGGAGTGATGGGTGTTGATGAAGGCTTGCACGAGGACATATTTGTTCTGGTAAGTAGACCTTCAATGTATTGTTTCTGTGAAAGGTATAGACCATTTCTGTTTCTGTATGCTTTAAATCCAAGGAAATGATTTATGCTTCTGAGTCTTTTAAGTGCAAATTGAGACTGCAATTGACTAATAATTGCATGAATTGCTTGTGTTGAATTTCCTGTGATCAGAATGTCATCTACATAGACTAGTAGCATTGTAATAATTCCATTTTTGTTTGAGTAAAATAGAGAGGTATCTGACCTTGAGTTATGAAACCCCCATTGAGACAGTGCACATTTCAGTTTGTAAAACCAAGCCCTAGGAGCTTGTTTCAGTCCATAAAGAGCCTTTTTTTAGCTTGCATACATGATGTGGCTGTGTTTTGCTTTCGAATCCTTGTGGCTGGTTTATATAAATAGTTTCATGTAACTCTCCATGTAGAAAGGCATTGTTGATATCAACTTGCTGAATCTCCCAGTGATGGGAGACAACAAGTGATAATATTACTCTTATGATTGAGGCTTTCACAACAGGGCTGAAAGTTTATGAAAAATCAATGCTAGGGGTTTGATTAAACCCTTTGGCGACAAATCTAGCTTTGTATTTAGAGATAGTCCCATCAGCATTGTATTTGATCCGAAATACCCATTTGGTGCCAAGAATATGCATGGTAGGCTCATAGGGGACAAATGTTCGAGTGTGATTCTATTGTAGGGAATTGAATTCATCTTGCATAGCTTGAAACCATGTAGGACTGTTTAGCGCTTCAGAGACTGTCCTAGGTTCAGTTTGTGGATTTAAGGATAAGGCAAGGGAATAGAGTTTTGGTTTAAAAATTCCACTTTTGAATCGGGTTTGCATAGGGTGAACATTTTGCATATGTGGAAATTAAGAGTTTGGTTCAGTATGTGATGTGGTTGATGGAGTGATGGTAGGTAAGGTATTTTGTGAGGATGTAAAATGTGATGATGAGTTGGGATTTTGAGAGCTTACCTGTTTATTGAGGGATTCAGCTGAGTGAGAGCATTCTGCTGAAGGAGAGTGATCCGAGACGATCCTTGATGAAGATGTACCGATTGTAGTTAAAGTTAGGGTAAAGTTAGGTGAACTTGAAGAGGCTATAGGGTAGTTTGAATGTGACAGAAAAAGTTGAGAGAATGGAAATTCTTTCTCATTGAATTCAACATGACAAGATATTATGATTTTTCCTTCATTAGTTAAACACTTATAACCTTGATGCATTGAACTATACTCAAGAAAAACACATTTAGTGGTGTAAAATCCTAATTTGTGATGAGAGTAATATCTGAGATAAGGAAAGCAACTCCAACCAAAGGTTTTAAGATTAATTAAGATAGTTCGGTGGTTTGTTGTACAATTTTTCAATTGGTGAGAGGTTGTTTAGTCTAGGAGATGGTAGATTATTGATAAGGTATGCAGCTGTGTGGAAGGCTTCTAACCAATAGGTGAGTGGCATATGAGCATGAGATAAAAGAGTGAATCCCATTTCAGTGACGTGTTTGTGTTTCCTTTTGGAAACCCCATTATGTTGGTGAGTATAAGGACAACTGAACTTTAGTTATATTCTATGTTTTGTGAGGTAGGGTAAGAGAGCTTTATATTCACCTCCTATGTCAGTATGTAGAGCTTTGATCATTCTGTTCAATTGAAGTTCAACATTGGTTTTGAATTTGATGAAGATAGATAGGGTATCATATTTTAGTTTTAGAGGATAAAACCAAATGAATCTAGTATAGGCATAAAAAAAAGGTAGTATCTATGTCCTTCGGTTGAGAGATGTGGAGAGGGCCCCCAAATATCTGAATATATGATTTCCAAAGGATTCTGAGCAGTTATTTCATGAGTTTGAAATGCTAATGCAGTTTTCCTTCCTTACAAGAATCACAATAAGATAGATTTTTGAGACTAAAGTTGAACTTCATTGAATTTATGATTTGTTTCAAAACATGCTTAGAAGGATGTCCTAACTTGGCATGCCAAACATTTACATTTTTCTGTGCTAGGATGTCCTAACTTGGCATGCCAAACATTTACATTTTTCTGTGCTATGTTTACCTCACAATGGGTGTCTAGAGAAGAAACTTTTTGTTGAAAAGGACCGGGCTTAGGATTTGTTGGCCTGATGTTGTCAGATTGTTTAGTGGTTCTGAGATTGTAGAGCCTATCCCGAAGCACTCCCTTGAGCAGAATCTTCCCTGTTGCTTTGTCCACAAACAGACAATTATCGTTAGTAAACTCAACAGAAATGTTGTTCTCTTTAGTAAGTTTAGAGATACTGAGTAGATTTTTGGTTATGCTGGGAACATGCAGAATTTGTCTTAGTACAAGGGGTGTGTTTATTGTCTAGAAAGTGTATGTGATATGAGCCAATGTTAGCAATAGGAAGAGAGACACCATTGCCAAGAGTAAGTTGATCATTTCCACCATATTCTGAACTTATTGACAAGTTGTTGAGATCTACTGTGACGTGATTTGTAACCCCACTATCTATAAACCATATATTGTTGTTGACTGCTTCTGATGAGAGATTTTCGGACTAATTTTGAGCCAAGTAGGATTGAGGATAGTTTTGAGCATTGTTCTGTGTGATTGTATTCTGTTTCCATGATTGAGTAATGTTACCTTGCCACGAAACATCGAATCTTTTGTGACATTTTAGTGCTTAATGGCCTGGTTTGTGACACAGTTGGCAGAAAACTCTGTTTCCACTCCATTTGCTTCCTTTGCCACGACTTCCTCTTCCTTTAAATCCACTTCTTGCTTGATAGTTGATGGTTGCATAGTTGACAGTTAGTGATGAGATTTCTAGTTGATTGATTGTATTCAGTTGCTCTAATATTGTTTCATGCATCATAAGAGAGTATTGCACTTCTTGTAATGTTGCAGTTTTCATAGAGTGTGTTAAATAAACCACAACAGGGTCATATTCATGACCAAGGCCATTTAAGGCACTTAATATTAATTCATACTCACTGATTGTATATCCTGCTACTTGAAGTGAATCTCCAATGGTTTTGACTTTTTGCATGTATTCTGATATGATATGTGAGCCCTTTTTAATAGTTGAGAGTTGATGCTTTAGTTGAAGAACTCTAACTATAGATGTTTGAGCATAGAGAATTTTCAAAATTTGCTAGACTTGATAGGATGAACTTGAGTGATTTACCTATCCTATTACCTCTTCTCCGATGGTTGAAAATACCCGCATAGCAATAGTTGATCTGCCCTTCTCCATGGTTTATATTCTGCATTTTCAGTGACTTGATTTGTTTCTGTAGTTATGAACTGAGGAGGAGGTGTTGAGTTGATGAGGTTTTCAAGCTCAAGGGCTCTTATGGCTGTAAGGATTTGGGCTCTCTAGTTGACAAAGTTTTGTCTATCAAGTTTGTTGGGTAGATTGAAATTTAGAGTTTTTGCGATAGCTGAAAAATCAAGGGAGTATGATGTATCATTTTGGGTGGTGGTAGATAACTCAAATTTTTTTTTTCATTTTGACGTTTGTCAATGGAGCTCTGATACTATATAAGAGAAGGTATTTTACAGAACACTTTTTCAGCTCAATTCAGTATTATTGCTTGACTTGTATTTATACAATTGCTGAATTGATCTGTACCCCATATTGTTAGAAAGGACATAATAAAATAAAGGGTGGAGATTTATTCTGTTACAAAAGATTGTACAAGTCCAGCTGGTTATTAGTAAATGCCCAATCTACCCTTAATGGCTTATGCATTGTTTGTAGCTTGGCAGAGTCACGTGATTTTTGTCTGTAGCTTTCCTCCTTCTCTCTCGATTCTTCTTCTCCAACAGACAATAATTACTAAGATTTATTTCCGTTGATCATTTGGTTGTTACAAAGCATGAAGCCCAATTGCTGATATCTATAACAATCAATTTTTGCATGCATGAGACATTTAATTATAAACTCTTTCTTACATAAGTTTCTGTAGATCAATTCCGACATCATATCTCCAGCAGGGACATAAATCAAGATTCAAAGGAAGTACTTGGTTTTGGGGGCATCGAGCAAAGAGTCGTATTTAAGGCAGCTTTACTCGTGGAATGGATCCAATTAAGTCTGGGCTTTATAGGTCCACAAATAACCAACTTAAAACGACAGGGACCGTAGGGATGCGCAAGAAACGGTCTACAGCGTGACTTGACATAACCTCATCATTACGAGTAACGCCAGAGAACCAAATAGAATTTTGGAACAATGCATTATTAATCTTATCTCCGAAGATTGTGCTGATGAGGAATTGCAATAATATTGTGTGTTAGGAAATGAACCATCATTGGAGCAAAGAGCGTAAGAGGTATGTAACTTTTTGTGGTGCAGAATAAACTAAACAACTCGGGTATATACTTTATGCTAATGGGAACGAAATTGGTTTGTCACCCTGCTGCAAATTGTACCCAGTTCTTGGAATATATTCTGAAATATGAATCTTATGTGGGATTCCTTTAATTTCTAAAGATGAGTTAAATTATATCTCCTGATAGCCAACAAATAGAATTCAATCTCACTTAAGAAAGTATTAAATATATATACAAACTAGAAAGTGATTATATTACCAAAATGATGAGCTTCCAAAACTAATTAGGATGCTTCTGCACTTCTACTCTGATATTCTCAAGTCGAAGAGGCTTAGACGGACAAGCCATTGCAATAAACTTTGGCACTGTATCCCCTGGCATCACAACTGGCAGGCTCTGACCTCCATTTTGCTTTTTCTTCTGTTTAGAACAAGAACAAAGCATGCATGGGCCTTTGTGAGGTGTTCAAAATAGTCACCCAAAAAACAAGTTCTTCAAGTCATTTTCTCTTGAGAATAACGTCAACACAGCTTAAGATTGTATAAAGTCGCCAAAAAAAAAAAAAAAAAAAGACGGGAAAGAGACACATACGACAGTCGGAGGTGTATATTCAATTTCTAGGATATGGTCGTCTTCGTCTTCATCGCTTGAACGTCCTAGTAAAGATCGAAGCTTGTCCCAGTGTAGACAACAAACGAAAAAGCCACTCATGGAAAGCAGAGTTACGAACAGAAGAGCTACGCCTAGAGGAAACCCAATGGACGGTCGGGTGGAGTCATCATCATCCATGGTTTATTGCTTTCAGTTTCTTCTTATCTGATCCTGTTCACTAAACAAATGAAAAGAACAAAGAGCGTATAGCGTGAGTGGTGACAATTTCAAGGCTCCTTCCCGCGGCTGCTCGCAATTTATGGAGAAGTGAGTGCGGTTTGGTGTGTGTTGGGTACACTTTAACGTACACTTCATCTTGGGTACGGAAAGTGCGGGCCCAGTTCTGCACTTGGTTTCTGCTGCTAGGAATGGACGATAGTTGGTTGGTCACCTTTTTCTGGTATGTTTTGCTGTGTAAGGTTTGTTTAAGGAAGAGAAGTTTTAAGGTTTCAAGAAAGGTCCTCTGCCACTTGCCCTTACTTTCTGGTTCATTTGGTGTTATCCAATTTATACAGAGACTGGAACATACCAACATTTGTAATTCCAATTTGCGAATGCCTTGAAGCAGTGATTTATTAATAATTCTGAACTATACGCCTATTATTTAAACAGAAACAGCTATAATAAGAGTTGGTGAGAACTTTACAAGAATGAAATATACTATTCATTGCAAGTAATGCTAGAAAATGTAACGATCCATGTATTTATTGGGACAATCTCTTAGATGGAAATTCAGTTACTAGATAGAAAAATACAAACAAAATTCCTGTTACGATGTCGTTAAACTGAGTATGTCACGCCTATCTAATTGCAGCGTCTAATACGACACTCCCATGCCGGCATGATCTCACCACCGTGATTTCTAGCTAACGGAAACCTCACAATTCTACGTCAGTCGCCGCCTCACTGAGCTCTTCTTGTTTGAAGTTACCGTGCAGCTTTCATTTTCTGGGCACAACACGCGAAGTTTTTTAAGTTGGAGATTGAACATTTTC
>JAOQMQ010000006.1:5491720-5507389 GCA_027563845.1 Erythroxylum subrotundum
TAATTTGTTGGTTTTTGTGTAGAACTTTGCGAAAAAGTTTCATCGATCTATTCAACCCCCCTTCTAGATCTCTTTCACTCTTTACTTTATTATTTGGATATGGTGCCAAAGATTCTCTCTCACTATGAGAGATAGGTTTCATGACAAGTTTACAGTTAACCATATTAAACCTTTGTAACAATACTCAATATATGCACTCTGTGAGAGGTCTAATAAGTGTTGAGATATGTCCTTGTAAATCTAAACACCTAGGATAAAAGATGCTTTACCAAGGTCCTTCATGTTGATGGCCAAAAGTTACTTAATATGGTCAAGTTATTCAATGTGAAAAATATATCATCCACATGTAGTAATAGGAAGATAACTTTGCTTCCCCTAATCTCGTGATACAAGCATCTATTTTAACTTTATTTTCCATAAAGCTGAAAGAGGTAATAACCTCATCAACTATAAGGTATCACTTTCGGGAGGTTTGACGTAAATCATATATTGATCTGCATAACGTGCAAACAATGTCAGTTCCATCTGGATCTTAAAATCCTTCAGATTGTACCATATAGACCTCTTCATAAAGGTCTTTATTCAGGAAAGCAGTTTTGACAAGCATCTGACATAACTTTATATCATCATGACCTACAATTGTCATAATCACTCAAAATGTATCCTTCGAGGATACAAGAGAAAAAGTAACATTAAAGTCAACATTTCTCCCTGAGCGAAGCATCAGGCAATTGAGCAAGCCTATAAACCACTGAACTTTATCCTGAAATCCTTTAGGTTTTTAAACTTCATTAATAACTAACGAGTTTGCAATTCCGCTATAAATCAACTAACTCCTAGACCTTACTATGCTTCACTGCTTACATCTTATCAGTCATTGCATCCCACCACAAATCTGTATTGGGTCCAATGATAGCTTTTGTAAAAGTAACTAGATTTGTAACATGTCTAATATCATAGTCCTGTTCACCTAATATACTATGTAACTAGATGGGATAGTAAGTCATCTCACTCTAGTGGATTTATGCAATTGTATTAGATCTTGCACCCTCAGGTACTTCTATGTGTACAAGTATAAGTTCCTGTTCCTGTACAGGCACGGTATAAATACCTAGATTCACCGAATCTTACTGTATAAGTGGCAGATATATAATAACTATAATATCCAACCTGCTATCATCCAAAGGGTCAACGGACCCACCATTATCATAGATATTGTATCCCAGAAGCTTAGCTGTTTATGATTCCACTATTCTGGTCTCTTCTTCTCTACAGTAATATCTATATCTTTAAAGTGGTCAGGATATCTTATCAAATAGAAATGAACATAATGAGCATGCAATCTTTTTTTAATAAGGATTATTACCCCAATAGGGCAGCCTCATACACGAATGTGTGCAAGGCTGAGTTCCCACACTTCTAAATAATCAGGTAGATTAGTTATATTATGCATTGACTTCTTCAAGTCTTTTATGGTACAGTTATGCCTTTCGTCAACACACCATTTTGCTCAGGACTGCCCGGTATAGTGAACTAAGTCACTATTCCAATTAATTTCGTATATTTAGCAAACAGACCTTTTTAAATCCTAAAACACCATGTTGGCCATGATGCTCTCCTCCACGATCAGATCTAACACTCTGAATGGATTTTTCTAATTAGTTCTCAACCTTCAGTCTTTAACAAGAACACATAACTGTAATAGGAATAATCATCAACAAATATCAAAATATATTTGGTTTTGCACAATGCAACTATATAAGGTCTTCTAATATTTGTATGTATCAAACTCAATAAGTCAGAAGCACAAGTTGACCTCTATGTCCTTATTTCAGTTAACTTACTCCTGCAACAGTTAGTACATGTTTCCAGATCAACATAATCTAGAATTGACAGAATTCTTTCCTTAATCAATCTCTCAAACCTAGCTCTGAAAATATGGGCTAAACTTTTATGCCACACTATGTATGACTTTTCATTCATCAAGGGTCCTTCTTTCCTGACTTGTTTGGCAAGATACGAAGAAGCATATATCTAATTTGGGGTAAGACACATTCTATACAAACCATATGATAAGAAAGTTGTACCATTATGTTTTGCATTAAACACAACTGTACAACAGAAGCATTAAATACAAAACGTCAACCTTCTTTGTCTAAAATTGATACAAAGGTCATATATAAAATGTGTCGTGTAAAAATCAAAATGAACCTTGTAGCAAGTGTAATGGTTCGTTTTTCGTACTAAGGTTTAGAACCTTAGATTATTGCATATGAGTCAAATCATTTTAGCATTCATGAAATGCATTTCATTCACATGCATATCATTAGCATACACACATGAATTATGATTTCGTACAGATTGTAAAGATAGTATATGCACTTAATTGACATATTCCGGGGTATGAAAGGTTTAAAATGATCATGAAGTAAATTATGTATTGTTAATGTCTTGAATTTTGGTTTGATTGGTTACAAATAGTAAATTTGGAATTAATTGTTACCATTAGAAAATTGATGAATTAATATGTATATTTGGACTTGGAAAATACCAAGTGGTAAGACAAATTGACATATGGAAAATTAGGATGACTAAGCCTATGAAATAATTGAAAAATGGCAGCATGATTTAGTGACAAGTGGATAAACATTTAGGTGACATTTGACATAAGTAATTAGTTGAAAAATGGCAGTATGAGTGAATGACAAATGAACTAGTAATTAGGAGACATGTGGCAGCTTAAGGAGGAGATAAATGGCTTACATGCCAAATGACACATGTGAAGATAGTTTGGAGACACCTTGCACCTAGTTGAATTAAGCTAAGTTGCTGCTGGAAAAATCCACCATCTTCTTCTCCTTTCTCCACCGAAAGTTGCTACTAACACACATCTCTGTAATTTTTTCAACCTTGCAAAATGACCACATCAACTTCATATTTGTAACCTTCACAAGATAGCTAAAGAAACATATTTTTGTTATTCTTTGTCCTAGCCAAAAATCAACTTGATTTCACCTTTACTTTGTGATAATCTTGCAAGCTTGGAGGGCTAGATTAGCTTGAGGTTTTGAGGTAGAATTTGAGCTTAACAAGTAAGTAGAAATCTGATCTTTAAGGCATGTGATTATTATGATTGAATTAGGAAAGATTGTATAAGATGTTGATGATGAAGTGAGCTAGAATAAGTTAGATGAACGTGGATTCTTTTATATGGAAACTTTGATATCTTATTGTGTCTTCTGAGTGTAACATGAGTGGTTTTGTTAACAGAAGTATCCTAGATGAAAATGGGATGTTGCTGGTTCATTTGTATCTGTCTTTGGCATTACTTTTTCAAAATATGACTGAAGTGAGTTAATTGGAGTGTGTACCTCGTTGGATGGAGTGGTTCCACTAAATAGGCATTTGTATTTTGTCCATATCTTGATCTATAGATATCTAAATGGGATGACTTTAATTTTATATTAAACTAGATATGTAAGATCCCACATCGGTTGGAGAGGGGAATAAAGTACACCTTATAAGGGTGCGGATACCTCTCCCTTACAGGCGCATTTTTCATGGCCTAATGGACCAGATCCTATTGGAACTCTGAGGTTAAACGTGCTTGCGTGAGAGTAGTTCTAGGATGGGTGACCTCCTGGGAAGGCCTCGAGAAAAGTAAAACCGTGAGGGCTTGGCTGGGCCAAGGCCCAAAACGGACAATATCTGTAAGCAGGTGATCTAGGATGTTACAAGTAGTATCAGAGCCGGTACCTGAACTGTTGTGCCAGCTAGGCTGGACCCCAAAGAGAGCTGGACCCTAAGGGGGTGGAGAGTGTGAGATCCCACATCGGTTGGAGAGGGGAACGAAGTACGCCTTATAAGGGTGCAGATACCTCTCCCTTACATACGTGTTTTCCATGGCCTAATGGACCAGATCCCATCGGAACTCCGAGGTTAAACGTGCTTGGGTGAGAGTAGTTCTAAAATGGGTGACTTCTTGGGAAGGCCTCGAGAAAAGCAAAACCATGAGGGCTTGGCTGGGCCAAGGCCCAAAGCGAATAATATCTGTAAGCGGGTGATCTGAGATTTTACAAAATACATATATCTACAATTTTCATGAGAAATTGAATTTAAGTTTTGTCTTTAAGGGTTTTGAAATTTGGCTTGAAGTTGAGTATTAGTTGCTGTCCCTGTTTGAGAACAGTCTGTAATATTTTAGGTATAACTCTAGGAATAATGAACCAAACTGCATTAACTTTATGTCATTAAAAACTTAGGAACATTTTTTTAAAAGAATATATTGCCTAAATGCCTCATTTTCTATGTCATAATAGCCATACAAAACTGACCCAAAAACCTACCCTGAGAAAAGCTGGAAAATGGAGAATGAATGAGTACTTTTCTGGTCTGTTTTTGCATATATGAAAATGGTAGTTTATGGACTGTTTTATGGATGATATAAGTTGGGAATTGGAGTATAATTGATGAGTAATTCATGCTAAAGATAGGTGTTATAAAGATGTTTTCAAATCTGGAAAATTTAAGTTGTAATTGTGTTTGTAAAACAATAAATGTTAATGACATAAGTGAACAAAATTTTGTAAGTCTTATTGTAACCAATATGGAAGTTAAATTAACCTGAAATGAAGTATCCTTAAGGGACCTGAAATCTGTAAATTTTCTGGTGTTAGTGATGTCTTTATGCTTGTTAAATTGGTGAGGTATTGAAGGTAGAAAAGTTACACACATTAGTGATCTTGTTAAAAAATTCTAGAATTTTAGTTTCAGCCTTGTGTACATGTTGAACCAGCTAAGAAATTTCACTATAAATTGGTATATTTGGACTTAATTAAGGTAAGGAATGAGCTAGATTATTGCTTGATTAATTGGTTAAGATGTTGATAAGTTTATGTAGTTAATTGATGTCATTATCTAAAGAATGGACTGGTTTGATGTGTTGAGTTCAAACTGAAAATTCTGATTTTTTTAAGGAATAAATCAGTTCTTTTAATGCAAACATGATCTTAAAGGACATAAGAAATGTGTTTAAGGTATGGATGAATGAGAATTGAAGAACATAGGTTAATTATGAATGAGAATTGGGTAAATGTATGAGTATATGTTGCTGGAAAAAGTTTAGTGAATGTATAGATTTAGCTCACTAAAATTCCATATTTAAAATAACAATTATGTGTGTTTTATAAGATGCCTTTGATCATGGAAATGTTTAAGGATAAGTGTAAAGTATGGTTGATGAATTTGGAGTAAATAAAGCCAATTTAAGGGTACAAATCTTATTGCAAAATTGTAGTATACAAAGTATAATAGTCAAATTTTATGAATAGTTACATACCCAGAAAGGCCAATTGAGCACGCATTGAACATAACACATATATATATATGTAAATGATTAAGTGCTTACTTGATTAAACAAGTTAGTAATGTGTACATATGTGTGTATTGCATGATTTAAAAGCACAAATTGACCAACAGCTTCCAGACATTGTCGGCTGGTCAAAGCAATAGCTATCTGGAGCATATTGTGAGTTAACTTAGATGTTTATTCATTATATTTGAATTATTCTTAATTAATTGTTATATATTGAACTATTATTGATATGATTTGTTAATTTCGAACACTGATGGTCCGAGGAGTTTGATATTCGGGACTGTATTGGAAGTGTTTGCAAATTGAATGTGAATATGGAAATTATGTTATCAACTATATGTTGAATGCCAAACTTAGATCTAATGAATGTGTTAGATGAATGTGCACATTGAATGAGAGTTATTGATAGCATAATATGTGATTTGATGCATTTTCATTACATTGATATGCATGATCAGATAAAGGAGTTGTGAATGGAGTGACCAACGTAAAAAAGAGCTTAAAGCTTAAAAATGTGCACACAGAGCCACAAGCCCAACGATTAATAAGCCCGGTATCCACAATGGGTATGAGATAGTATTTGAAATGAGACCAGTATCTTCAATGGATATGGAATAATTAAATAGGCGTTTGATCACAACAAAATAAAAATGAAAGTGGAATCTCATGTGCATTGTGTATATATATATCTTTACATGTTGATTATATATATATATATAATCAACATGTAAAGATATATGTTGATTATATGAATGATTGAGATGAAAGACTGGATTGTTCTGAAAAGATTATATGACATGTTTGTATTATAATGTGCTTATTGAGATATGATGTATAATGTGATTTCATATACTTTTACTGTGTGGGAATTGATTCAAGCTAATGTGATATACTTGTGAATTTGGTTGTATACTTGTGATGTTGTGTTTTGACTCAAGTGAGCACATCGATGATGGTTCACTTACTGAGTTTGCAAAACTCATCAAAATTACAATGATGTTTTTTAGGTACTGAGGAGACCTAACTTCTAAGCAATCTAGTAGTAGTCTAGTACTGTCAATTTTGGAATCAGGAATGGCTCAAAGGTCTGGTCAGCTGATGTCTAAGGAGTTTAGATAGATTATTTTTGTTAGCATCTCATTTCATGTTAGATGTTTTTGTATTGTAAATATATGGATTATGAGATGTAATGATAATGTAAATGATGTTTGTTAAATGAAATGAGAAATGTTGAACTTATGATCACTTATGTTCTGTATGATGCCATAATAGTGAATATAATTGCTCTAACATGTCATTCTCGTAAAGTATGTTCTTGAATGTCCTATGGATGTTTGGGTATATGTTCCATGGTAGTGGTGTGTTACAAGAAGTTTCAGTACATACATTCCCTATAGATATTACTTCCACTTCGTCATTGCTGTGAACCAATGCGACTATTGCAAATCAAATTCATAAATTGATAAGCTAAGGAGTTACCTGATCGTCACAGTCTTTCTTTTTAGGCCTCATACTGCTGGCTTCTTTATGTCATGTGGACCTTTACCAGCATTAGTATGTGAAGAAGATTTAGTCTTTCTACTTTTAATCTTAGTGGGCTTCATCTTTTCCTTCCCTTTAGTTGCTTCGAGGGCTGTAGGAGTAGCAAGCTTGAGTTTCTCCTCCGTAGCAACGCAGTGGACAATTAAAGCATTCAAGTCTCATTCCTCATCCTACGAATAATATGTCATCACCAGTTACTAAACTCTGGAGGTAGTGTATTTAGAGTCTGGTCAACTATGAAGACATCTAGAAGATGAATGTTTAACATCTTCAGTCTACCGTGAAGATGGATCATTCCTGATATGTACTCCATTATTTTCCCTTCTCCCGTATACTTCATAGAGAATAATTCTTCTATTAAGATACTTGTCTCAACATTAGGTGAGACTGTATACCTCTGGGAGACATTACCAAGAAATTACTTCACTATGTCTATGTCCAGAAGTCCACTAAGCAAACGGTCAGGAATGGATCTTTTAATGGTCATAAGACTTAATCTGTTAGATCAATCCCAGGCTTCATAGGCTGCTTTATGAGCTTTTGAGCTCATGGATGTAGGTAGAGATGGCCTATCCGTCTGCATGATCATATCAACCTCAGCTATCTCCATAGCATTCAATACTTCCTCTGTCCACTTCTTTATATTGAAACCGGTCAAAGTTTCAATACTGACACTGATATTGTTGACCGAAAAGGTGACTGCAAAATGATAATGTTTAAATCAGCACAAATGTAGGATAACAACGATACTCAAAGCTATTAAATAGTATCCTTTTCGAGAATCTGATTGCACATATTATGAAACACCTTTGAGCTGAATAAATAATATATTCAATTAGACCTTCATATAAAAATGATCGAAGTACAAACCATTAACTCTCATGACATTACTATCTTTGGTCGAATAAATCACTTAAGCAACAACTTTCCTCCATCTTATGCCTTTATGCACATCTCAAAATGTTGTGTAAGGCTAACTCATTTGGGCAGAATAACCAAACATAAAACCAGAGACATCCTCCAATATGCAAGCAGAACAATTCAAAATACTGACTTGAAAAGCCATTTTAGTGACTACATCTTCATCAGCACTCAAAAAGTTTACAAACACAAGAGATACATCTTTATATCATCTTCACATTCTTTATGGGCATACGGTATATGACAATGTAACATCAATAAATGTAAAAACCCGAATGCATAGTCTCATTGTCAGACACTCGTGCTGAAGACATTCTCATAAAACTTTATTTGAGACTTTTGTAAAGGAAAAATCTCAGTAGAGCGACTATCGTGCGGCACCGAACACTGAACCGGCCACCTAAGACACAAGAATCTCATGTGTCTCCCTTATGGCAAGTTCGTTGCACAAAATTCAATCAAAAATGGCTTTAGAATGTCTTACTTCTTTTTCCATCGTCTTCACGGGAATCGCTCACCGGGACACGATCAACATCTTTCTACAATTCTCAAAACATAAGCTCTATTAATGGGTCAGAAAATCCTTATGCTTATGAATAACATGAGCAACTGTAGGAGACCTTAACCTTTATATATAGCTTTCATATCAGGTTTTCCATCACAAGTTCGATATGGGTCCAATCTACACTTTTCACCTTATTGAGCCACTTTATTATCTTTATCCAGATTAAATTACATAACTTAATCGATAAGTTATTTGAAAAACAAAAAATGTAATTAAATGTTGTCCAATTTTATAGAAAAAGTAAAAAATTTCGAACACCTCTCAAAAATGGTAAAAGCTTGTGGCAAGCACACCCACGAGAAGGGTGAGAGAGCAATCAAGCCTCGACCGGGTCTGTCATGAGTCGATTAGGAGAGTCATCTCATAGTTCCAATAGAAGGTCATGTGCATCATCGCAGAGGGATCACAGAGAGAAATTGTATGCAAAATAAGTGAATTAACGGACGAGGGATGGGTGAGAATAAAGTAAGGGTTTTTGGGTTGGCTTTTCTTTTTAATTAATCTTGTTTACTTTTGAATAAATAATTTATTTGTGTGAAAATTATAATTTATGTGTCAAAAAATATATTAATTGATGTGACGAATGTTTAATGACAAATTATTT
Source organism: Erythroxylum subrotundum (assembly GCA_027563845.1). NCBI lineage: Eukaryota > Viridiplantae > Streptophyta > Magnoliopsida > Malpighiales > Erythroxylaceae > Erythroxylum > Erythroxylum subrotundum. The sequence continues at coordinate 5,500,727 of JAOQMQ010000006.1, forward strand.
TTATAAAAATTAAAATTTTATTATCATTTTTTGAATTTTAAATATAATCGTAAATTTTATTATTATTTGAATTCTTTTGATAGTTAATCTTTTTTCATATTGACGTTGGATACATCTGAGTTATGTGGAATTGACTGTATCAGCATCTTCCTGGATACTAGTAGGACTAGACGTTGATGTAAGAGCATAAATGAGCTATAAAGGCATTCAAGGACATGAAAAACTGATCTTACGATTAAGATTGCAAGGCAACTTTATTTTATTCTCAGAACCTAATGAGTAGAGTATCTTTTAACACATGAAGCAGCTTTTGTGGTGATTTACGGGTTGAATAGTTGAGGATTCCCTGATGCACTAGAAGAGCACCGCAGTGCTCATGTCCTGCTGTCGTCTGACTCCGGTACCTTTTAAGAGTCAACAAAGCATTGATCTCAAGCGTTATTTACGTATGCATACCAACTAGTTCTGTTCCTTAAAGATAGAGGAGAGTGGATTAAAGCTTTCTTTTCACAACCAATTTTCTATAAGTTCTGAATTTTATGAGTCAGATACGTGATTATGAAAGGTATTTCTCGTTCAATTGTGATTTATTTTGGAATGAGCAAAAGCTACAAGTAGTTTCCATGTGCCCAGATATTCCCAAAACATTATTTTGCTTTTCCATATAGAGCTAGGCAACGGAATAAGGTCTCGAATTATAGATATTGCGAAAGCCTGCCGACTAGAAACCAACTTATTCTAAACAACCTCACTTGAGAAAACCTCATTCAAGAAAACGAGAGATTTGGGATCTTTTTTTTTTAATGAAAATTCACCATAAATTCTTCCTTTTATGCTGCTTCCATTTCTACACGCATCTTCCTCCATATCCCGCACTTGCAAACAATGCTTGCTTTATGTCTTCTGAACTAATTAATACCCTGCGCTCCAACTCCTATAATTAAGAAGACAGGTAGAACAAAATTGCCTAAATTAGTGCTCACAAACCAGCGAATCTCATATGACTAGCCATTGGGAGATAAGTTTGTAATAATTGGTCTAAAGCTCTACCTCCGAGCAAGAAGCTTGCATTGCAAACTCATTGAAACAGCTAATAACGCACTGTTCAATCTCGACGCCTAATGCTTCTAAAGTTTTTACTGTTGACAACAGCAACCCTGGCTTTCCTGTACAGAAAATCTCAATTTTCGTATCCATGTTTCTTCTTTCCACGTCAAACTGTGAAGGAACATTTCAGACATTCCTGTTCAGGTTTTGCTTAACAGTAGAGCTCAGTTTTCAGCAGTGGATTTGGTCTTTTTGATAAATACAAAGTACATACCTTGGGTGAATTCCTCACTATGCTTTCGCTTCCCTTCATGTCCTTGAAAGTTTCCTTCAAGTTCAAATCATCTGAACCAACCTGAATTTCCTGTTCCAGGACGTTGATTCGCTCCAGTAGCTCCTTCATGTAATCTATAGTGTCTCCAAGTATAGATGTCCTGTCCATCTGTTGCAAAGATGTTGATTCATTAGACAAATTGACCGAAACTTGTCTAACATTATCTAGTAACAGTACATTTCTTACCTTGCTTATCTTCGGAACTATTGATCTCAACATCGAGAGCCTGTCGTTTAGTCTCTTTCTTCGCCTTCTCTCAGCCATTAGATTCTTCGATGGCTGCCCATCGACCCTCTTACCTCGGATCTTTCTTTCTGGACAAGAACCGACGTCGACAAAAGGCACTTCAGGCTCAGGAGATTGGGTTGGCTCAACTTTGAAATTAACTTCCATCTCCATATCATGGCAACCGTTTACTGTAGTCAGACCATGTTCCTCATTCTCCATTATGGACATTGGTGTGTTTTCTTGAAGGGGAAATGGTGGTGTCTCAAGTGTATTATGTGAAGAATCAGTAAATTGCGGTACTGAGAACTCGTCAGTGAATTGTGAGCCAGAGAATTCATATCCAAAAGGGCATCCATGAACTTCATTGAAGTAGTAGTTGTTGAAGTCCTGCTGCAGTGTGGAGACGCTATCGCATAAAGAATTCTGCGGTAGTGTGGTTGGATTATCATTGACACTGTCATAGTTCCAGCTACTATCAAAAAGCTCACTCATCTCCATTGAAAAACCTGGAATGGTTTCCCAATTTTCTCTTCTTATAGCTAGTGGTTCATCTAAGTAGCTCTGCTCATCGAGCTCCATCTCTCTGTTTCTCTCTCGGGAAGCGACAATGCCTTGGTAATTGAAGCTGCACAAAGTTGGAGAATATATAGGATGCAAAAACACAAAAGGTCACAACTTGATCATAACAATATGGAATATATATATATATTATTTGGTACATGTTGGCACTTTAGAACCTAAGATCGAAATCTTATATCTCTATCTCTTTCACTGTTTTCGTGATTTTCATGTCTTTTTCACCGAAATCTATCTGTAATCAAACAAACCAAATATTAATTTTTTGTATCCCTGGGAACTTTGACCCCTCACCCTCACATCTTTCTGAAATGAAAGGGATTGGAGCTACCATCATTCAGAACCTGTCAGGTTCTTTGTATGTTCTGATCTTTTGTTATATTATTTGTCCGTGAACGAAGGTAACCAAACCCTCTTTTCTTCTCCCCATCTCACCCCCTGAAAATTTTGCTGACTTTGGGTCCCATTATCCCATATGCTCCATGTCCATGCCCCTAGAATTTTGGTTCCGCTCACAAATTCAAATCTGTTTGTTGGGCTCTTTTGTTCTTTCTGCGCTTTTTTCTTAACCCTAAGTTAGCTTCTAACCATTATAAAATAATTAAAATACTGTTAAAAATACATAAATAAATAAGTGAATTATATATAAAAATAAGATTCTTAATCAATTGTCTTAAAAAAATTTATTAAAATGTGATGCATTTATTTGTACACCGAAAAATTCTAAAAATTTATAAGTGAATTTGCAACAAAGTTATTAGTAATATACCAAAATTTGTGTGAATTTTTATACTGGACCATATAGTACTATTACTCATTAATATGGGCTACTATTTTAAATAATTGTTTAAAATTAAAAAATAATGTAAATATATATATTTATGTTTTAAAATGTTATATTTTTTTTTAATTTACAATTGTGAATTAGTATTTTTTAGAAATTTAACCTCCATCTCCATGTCAGTTGATACGCTTAGCACCAGTCAAAATTTTACGGTATAATGTAATACGAAAATTCCCTATGACATAATCTATTTCAATACTATTTTTCGTCTGAACTAATACAATACTATATTAAAAATATTAATTTATAATTCACAATTGAAACTATTCCATATAAAAAATATACATAAAAAGCAACTAATTATATACAAAAAATATAATTTATTATATATTATTTAAAATTTTAAGTTGTAACAGGGCATCTTAGTTGTATATAAGTTGGAGCTCACCCGGTAATCCTTCAAATACATCCTGTTAAGTCTAATTAGTACGCGGAATACTTACCAGGGAAAGGTACCTGTTATTCAATCACAACAGATGAATGTGTACTTCAAGTCTGTAACCATACTATTACTTAAAGCGACAATTTTGGCAGATATGTATGGTGCTATTGACTAGAAGAATAGAATAACATTTTCTTTAACGTCTGTTTTTCTGCTGCAATCGCTTTTTTAACGCTTATTTTGGCTTTTTATCAGCGGTAAGCTCTGTCAATATGTCATTTCTCAGTTTCGATGGCTCGTTGAGAGAGGTTCGTTTTTTCATTGGATCTTCTGTCCAATTTTTATGGTGTTTTATTGTGTCCAGTAAATCTCAGTCATTCATTTATACGGGTTTCACGTTTATTTATATAGAACTCACGTGGAACCCGCATAAATAAATGGCTGAGATTCACTGAACACAATAAGACACCATAAAACTAGACAGAGGATCTCGTTCCATTATAGGAGTTTAGATCTTCTATCCAATTTTTATGGTGTTTTATTGTGTCCAGTGAATCTCAGTTATTCATTTATACGGGTTCCACGTTTATTTATATAGAACTCACGTGGGACGGCACTATAATCCGTCATTTATTAGCAGTCTCTTACAATCTACATAATTCTCCAACAGTGCTTGTTATACTTTATTTTTGTCTAGGGAAATAAACTTGAGATACCCTTTTTAAATTTTTGTCGATAATATTTCTGAAGTGTATAAATTAAGATCAATAAGAGCTTATCACAGCAAGTCAAAAGCTTTAGGTGATGCTAATGACTTGAATGGGTGTCATTATCCTAATTTCCGTGGTAATATGGTCTATGCCTAAGGCTGTACAAGCCTAGTGCCAACTTGATTTCATTCTAAATGTTGCGTAAAGTTTATGATTTGCTATATATGTGTGTTTGCTATTTAAAAGCAAGAAAGGAATAGTTTCCAATCCATGGAAGTTCTTTGTCCTTCAATTCTATGTGACGAATCTGAGCCATGTGCTATGGCTGTTTAGGGTCTAATTTAACTCGGAAAGAAGAGGTAAGTGGAAGCTTGGAAGTGCTTACGTTGCATTACATTATCATATTATAGAGAAAAAAAAAATGGAAGAACAATCAATAATCCAATATATATCGGTGATTAAAAAGTCAGAAAAAAGAACAATTGCCCATCGTGAAGATCATAAACAAAATTGGAAAGAAAAGCGAAATAACCTCTTATGAGATGATTGGAACCATTTTTTGTAATTAAAATGATATTTGATTTGAGAATCATTTTGGTGACTAAGTGTTAAATGGTAATTTATTATTAGAGTATCTTATATTGACTAAGCATGAAAATGTTAAAAAGATTATAAGTGGTAAGAGGTAACTATCCAAATAATTAGTTCTAGTCATTTTGACAATAATTAATCCAAGCCTAATTCTTATATGATATCAGAGCTCCGGTTACCACTGCGTTTATTTCAAGTGACAACTAAATGTTCAGTCTCAGTTGCACTTGAAGAGGAGTATTAGAGTATTTCATATTGACTACGCATAAAAATATAAAAGGGTTTATAAGTGATAATGACTACCTATCCAAAAGATTAGTTATAGTCATTTTGACAATAATTAACCCAAGCTCAATTATGATAATTACGAGGAGCCAAATTATTGTCATAGCAGCCCGTGCAAATTCGATGTATCAAATGATTGACCATGGAAAAACCTTCATCCTTGTAATATTCTTATTTAATATACCTAAAAAGGTAAGCAGAGAATATAATCATAGTCATGGAAAAGGCAATTCCCTTTCTGGATTCCCTGGAAAACTATATGTCTAGACAAAATTTCGGGAATAACTTTTGCTACAAGAAGTATTCAGTAATCAAGGTGTTTGTGTGTTCCAAGGAAGTCCAAAACATGGAGATAAAGTTACGCAACTCTCTTAATTGTAATTTAGCAAAGTCATATTGAGATTGACTTCAAGCATTGTTTAGAGAAAGTTACACGTCTCTTAATTGTAATTTAGCAAAATCATATTGAGATTAACTTCAACCATTGTTTGACAAAACTTTTAGCGGTAACATTGGACTTCAACCAGGCCACTGTTTCTAATACGTTTGTTTTTATAAAAACTAATTTTAAATTTAAAATAAAATTAGAGTCCTATCCATTAAAAAATAGTATTTATGTAACTTTTGAATTGTAATACTAAATGATAAAATATGATCAGTTATAATTAGTTGGAAGTTGGAACCAAATCCAACAGTACGACAAAAAGTTCATCCATACTCTTCCATTTAACATCTGAATAATAGTAGTCCAGATTCTCTGTCCAATATTATGGTATCTTATTGTGTCCAATAAATCTCAAACATTTATTTATGTGGGTTCCGCGTGAGTCTTACGTAGGTCCCGCAAAATAAATGACTAAAATTCCATGAGACAGAATAAGACAGAGTAATATTGGACAGATGATCTGGATTCGAATAATAGTATCACTTCATTTCTTATCCTACAGGCTTAACAGTGGATACTCATAGTTCTCAAAAGTTCACTGTGCCATTATAGGCCTATACTTAGCGTATGTATTCTCATAGTCTTTTGGGTGGATTTGTTCATTGCAGCGAAACAAGGAATATGTCGAAAAACAAAATTATTCCAAAATACCACGTTAGGAACCTTATCAGGGTTTAGGAATGAGCACGATTTGAGTTGAACTTATAAATTCAAAATAGTGAGTAAGCTCTAGATTGGATAACTTGAAACCTATTTTTGTTATTTGTAAAAAAAAAAAAAACTGTAACAAATCTTAAATAGGTTCCAAATGACAATAATTGACAACTTTGGATTGAACAGGTTGAGGTTATTAATGTAGAAAAATGGATATTGCGTGGACCTAAAACCAAGTCAATGACTTAGTAATCCTATTTTTCTTTATTTTCCGAGATAAATGTAAACCACTTTATTAATTTATATGTCCAGCAGGTTTTTTGGTAACCAACGGTCCCTGTTTTTACGGCAATTATTCTTAGGTTTAAGGGGTGGGTTGGTTTGTACAGGAGAATGGTAATAGGAATGAGAATGAATATAGTAAGGAATGAGAATGAATATTATCATTATAATTATGATGATTGTTTAGGAGGAAAGAATGATTACCATTACCATTGATATTGGTTGGTTTGTAAAAATACTAAGAAATCAAATTTTATTATAATTAATTAATTTATTATATTATAT
>JAOQMQ010000006.1:5510546-5541975 GCA_027563845.1 Erythroxylum subrotundum
ATTAATAATTATATTTTAATTAGTTATATTTAAATTAATTGTAACAAGCATACCCTTACATAACAATGATGTCCATTCCTCTAGATTAGGAGAGAAATGGGTAATGAGAAAAAATGTATGGGTATGGAATGAAAACTCATGTTTGATAAGAGATTATGATTATAGAGTCATTATTTTGACTACCCATACCCATATCTTTTTTCTCATTACCCCTAAACAAACACCCCTAAGTCACGAAAATAATTTTTTAATAAAAAAAAAAAGATTAGGTACATTTTAATCCTCCTCAAATTTTTGCAAAACAAGAAATCTTATTTACTGGATATGTTGACTTTAGACTCCTTCACAAGCTTACCTTTTGAATTGGCTTGTACACGATTATATCATAATCACGAGTTGTTGCTGTATGTATATATATATAAACATTCTCATCAACATGTATGAGTCCTATTAATTTCCTTAGGTCACTTGAAACCAGGTCGATTGAAAGACTACTCAGTGAAAGCATTAGTACCAATATAATTTGATTATTATATTCGTCAGTATTTGTTGCTTTCCATAATATAGAGCTTAATATTGGACGCTTTAAACCATTCAGCAGAAGCGAACCATTTTTGTTTCTTGTAGTACAAGAAAATTCACATCTTTTTTTATCAAATTCAATACCTCACTTAAGTTGTAATCTTTTCTCCATATACTGCCGCTCTTTAAACTTCTTTTTCATACATATTCGGTGAATTTATATATAAGATAACGACCAAAAAAAGATTCCAGAAAAGGTATGTGATAGTAGCAGAATATGGCCATGCCAAAATTCAAGGATTTAATGATTTGTCATCGAATCTTGTGGGTCATTAGTGGAGAAAATATGTTTGAATTTAGTATATAATATATAATAGAGAAATTTAGTATACGATCAAGGAGAGTCTACATAAACACCTAATATCGGAGATTGTAAGGGAAAATCGAGAGGATGGTTTGATGTCCTTTTCTTTTCTTGAACATTTATGACATGACTTGCAGCCACGAGAACTCCAAGCACAGAAAGAGCAAAAGGTTGTAGGGGAAAACCACGGGCTGATTCTCGCCAATAACCCGACACTAGGCGGTTTTGTAACGGTGGTTTTCATGCCAGTCTCTCTCAGTCTCTGTCTGTCTCTGAATATTACTTTACCGCCCACAATATCAAATTAGGGTTTAGGATCTACCTAAAAACCACTCTTTGTATTTGTCAGGTAGTGTTTTGTTTTCTACCACAATCAATGCTATAGGGGTCCATTGCATTGCCTATGTATGTATAGGGGTGTATGCATATAATATGTATATTTGTGTTAGGGGTGTATGCATATAATATGCATATTTGTGTTACAGTGAAGTACATACGTGCAGGGTAAACAGCTTTCCTCTGGAAGTGACGAGTAGGTATCGTCTTGTATTGTCTTTTTCCTCTTCCTTGGGCATGACTTGAATGTGCTTAATGAACGTAGGGTGAGTCACTGTTCAGAGGAAATACTTTGTTCTCCTCTTCATCTGTATTAAAGGCAATATTTGGTATTTGGCATTTTTTGTGTTTGAAGAGAAAACTAAAATCAAATTCACGAAAATAACTAAATGGTCTATTGATGTTTGCAGATTTGTTTTTAAAGCTGGAAGAGTTGTACGGGGCATCAGTCATCAGTAATCCTACATTGCCAGTTGCTAACTGAGGATTTGGATACTCTAGTATCGATCATCTCCGATGAGGATCTATCTAATATTATCCAACAGTGCAGTCGAAATCATCTTTTAAAGACGAGAGTCTTTTTCTATCTTCAACTGAAAATTTCTTCTTCTTCTTTGTCTCTATCATCTCTGATCAACTTAATCAAATCATTATCATTTTCATCATTAGAGTGGGCTTTGCTGTTTACCTTTTGTCCCAAATATATACCGGTATTTATTAATATTTATTATATCATCGAAAATTGGTCAGTATAGTCCAAAATTTTTGGTATGATCCAATATTGCATTCTAATACAACATACTAATTTTTTGTACTACTTTTTAGCTGGTATCAACCAATGCCATACGAGATCTATTACTTTAATGTATATAACATGGAATGGATGCTGCAAGATAAGTTGATTGAATCACTGATCTACTAAACGTTTTACTCAGTCCTATATGATTGGAGTGACATTGAATGTACTCAATGACTTTATTCAAAGCATATTTTAAAAAATAGTGACTATAAAATTTCATATTATGGAAAGATATCGAACTATGACTAAAACATTAATTTTCGCTTTAGATAGTATGAGTTATACAAAGTATATTTGTATATCTTAGTTATTTAATTGTTATTTAATTAAAATTTTGACTTGAAAATTTGTACATGTTAAGAAAAATCTAATATACTTTCAATAAAATTTTTAAAAATATTTGATGAAAATTTTTAATGATTTTTTTTAATTTAAAAATATAATTATTTATGATGAAAAAGAAATTTATGAGAAATTTTAAAAGTTTTTGAGAGTTATAACTTTTACAGTTTATATTCCATAAAAAAATAAGGAGATAATTTCTTTCAACTCTCTTGTACTTTCGAAATTTAAACAAAGTATATATGAAAAGATAAACTAATCGAAATATCACTTTGTTGTATCTAAGAGAAGAAACGAAGGACGTGTGGGTTCACGTTCAATGCAAACAAAATATTGTGACGGGATTGACGTCAATCTGCTCGTGCTCGCGTAGAGCAACAGTTCCTGCCTCTCTACCTGCAGCTGGTTGGAAACGAAACTTAAACAAACCAGACGACAAATACAACTTGGGGAACCAACTCAATAACAGTTACCTCTTCATTCAGACGTTTCTGATGACCAAATCATTTTATTGAGTTCAATCAGTTCGCTGTTCGTGAGTTGTTGTCCCTGTCTTCGCTGAGGTAGAATTGATACCTTCGCACCAAGACAATATCCAAAAGTATATGGTTGACCGCCGGTTTCAAACTAATGAAGTCGGCATACTTCTTTGTCCCGTAGGATATATAATAATTAATCCGAGCTGTCTTACTACTGAAAAGAACATGTGATTCTAGTAGCTCTATCGGTGGTGATGGGATTTGTGTGGAAAAGGTATAGAGATTTCGTTGCTGTAATCAAATACCCCCTTGCAATATAATATGTTTTATTACAAAGCAATGGTTAAAATAGAATGCTTTCTCTTCTATAAACTCCACATCCCAGTTGGTTGGTTGAGGTGATAGATTCTAGGATTAAATGTTTTTCATTCAGGATAATGTTCAGTGACGGAGATGAAAAATCGCCTCCAAACTCTAGGTGGCAACTCGAACATTGTTCATTATATTATATATCATTTTATTTTTTCAAACAAGTTGAGACATTATCAAAATTCTTGAAATTGGATAAATATTGTAAACTTTAAATGCGGATATAATTGTATATTGCATGTATAGCTGTTAATGTGGATGCTCTGTTGTATGGCGGTGATGCGTAAAATGAATACAGCACAAACTATTGAAAGTCAGAGTAATAACACCGATGGACTTGAGACATAAATCCACGTTTAGGTCGGATTCCAATCTAGATTAGAACATAATATGTGAAAGTCCCGAAAGATGTAGTTTCACAAAGATCCTGGTTCTGTCGCAATTACTTTGTGTTTCTGTCGGTTGTTTGATACAAAGCACTGTGTCAGCAACTGTTAATTTTTCAAAAAAACGCAAACAGAAAAATTAAACAAGCAATAAACAAACTGACAACTAAGATTTGGTAACACAGTTTGGCACACCTTGCCTACGTCTGCGGAGCTCTCACTCAGCTTAATCATTTTTTCCAAAAAACAATAGTTTTATGTAAGACTTTACTGAGCCAACACCACTTAACCATTGATAATATTTACTTGTCCTCACATCCTATGAAAGTATTTCACTTCCAATAATATGGCTACTTTGTGCTATCCTCAACGAAAGATTTTCACAACAATGTTTGATACTAAAGATGAGAATAAGATAACTCAAGTGATTAAATCAATAAAGGCATAGATAAAGAAAAACACTTGAAATAAAAACACTTCCTTAAATATGTAGCTTTATCAACTGAGAGTATGGGAAGTCATCCACCAAGAATTCTGCTATGAACCCTCGAAATAACCACTGAAGTATCCCACGCACAATAGCCACAAAACTTATCAAACTAACAATCGTCTCATCACTGAAATGTAACAAATAATAGAGCTTTTTAACCACACCAGTCTGCTGGACCTTTTACAACATAAAAACAATAATTGGTCAACCCAAAAAATTCACACAACAAGTGGAGAAAACGTAACTACCCAAGATGGACAAAATCACTGAAAAATCCAGTAGCCTTAGATAACACAAATCATCAAAATAGGTTGTCAAAGATAGCTCCAAAATCACCAAAAAATCAACACATTATCATTATTAAGATATGGTGATATTATCCTAAGTAAATCTTATCTTCACTAAGATTTTGTTGTTTATGTAACCTTTTGCTTCAAGAATCCCACTTAAAGTAGATAACTTATCATAATGATATTCCATATATATTCAACTATTTCCAATTACAAACAATGCCCACAATTAATTAAAAAATATCGTAAAAAACATCTTAACAACCTCTTCCTTTTTGACATTATTTGTCATATATGAGAACTCCCCCCTAAGAAGATAATTGGACACTCCCCTTTAACCGAACATCAAGTTTATAGAAATAATTGTCAAGTTCACATAAGCTGAAAATATCCAGAAAATAACCGAAGAAATAATAATCCCAAATAAACAATTATCCAAATATCTAAATTTCTCCTCCTTAGGACAAAAAGATGCCAAAAAGTAAGGCTAAGAATTAGTTAAGCGACGAAGAACCCTCTGCTTGAGTTGACAAAGTGCATCTAACCTTGCTTGAAAGACGCCCTCAATCCAATCAATTTCAGCAAATAAAGTAGCATTCAGATTAATAGTTGATATGACAGATGGTTCAGACAAGCCAGAAGATGAATAAGGCAAGTCGATCACTCGAGCTTGCTTGTTAACATTTAATATACAAGGAGAGATGTTCAGTAAAGACATAGGCTCAAGAACACTAGTAATTGTTTGAGGTATATTGTGGGCATACAAAAACTGTGTAATAAGACATAAAAAAGTATAGCAAAGATTGTTGTTTGCTACCAACTGCAATCATGACCTCAATAATAATTCTCTCCAAATTAAAATTTGCCCCGGTATTTATGGCATAAACCAATTCAGCCTGAGCAAGATAAACTATAACAATGTGAGTACTAGGAATCAAATTCACCAACAACGCATCCAATTCACCAATAACAACTTATGAATCATAAAATATTTTTGCGACAACTCAGGGTGCACGAAGTGCAGAAGAAGATGGCCAAGTAGTCAATTTACCATTCGTTAAAACAGTAGCCAACATATCATGAGTCACAATAAAATCATCCTCATAAGACCAATCACCAATCAAATTATCAAACCCCAAAAAATATTCAATCGAGTCGGATCAAATTTTACCACTGTTCCTCGCACATACATTGTATGATAACTCAATGCAAATTCATCCAAAACACCCTTATCAAGATTGCAATAAAATTTTCTAACAAGTTCATAATCATAGTGTTTTGGTAGTAAAGCAACAGTCAACAGATTTCTTTCAGTTAACAACACATCTAGACGAAATTGTTGATATTCAGTCAAATTTATAGAATGGTCAAGAACAAACTTGGTATTTGCAATGGAGTCTCACTTCTGCTGTGCAGTAGAAGAATAAAACTTGTGAGACTGAGCCTCATCCACTGAAATCTGAATAGGTGTCAGTTGACGAGACAGTCAGACTAATTTCCCAATGTGCTTGACTAGGCATCAGGAAGCAAAAGGAGTAGCTGTCAGTTGTGACATAACCAGAGATATAGGAGCAGTGGGCTTGACAGGAGCATTTTCCGATTCATAGGAGGATTCCTCTATCATGTGAGACAACACTCGTATTACATCGTTATCACCTTTGGGTTGTTCCCCAAAAAAGAAAGGCTCGAGAACGTCAATGGGTACTACCGAGGATGAGCCAATGCCTATCATCAATCTCCCACAAGGTAGGTGTTGTCGGAGATGGCTGGAACAATAAGGAGGGTTGGCGATGGATGGTATGTGTTCTGGGACTACTCCAAGTGAGAAGATAAGGCTTGATGTTTTCATTTGCCCATTGTAGCTCCAAAAATAAAAATGCCTATTGAAGATGAAGGAGAGAGGCATTGACGGAGAGTGAGAACAAGCAGTAGAGAGAGTAACAAAATACTAAAAACTGAAAGAGAAAAACAAGTCAATGGAGCCAAAATTTCAAAATAATGAAAAAGAGGGAACGAGAATGTGAAACGACAACTCTAATCTAAGACCAAAAATTAGGGATTTTATCCCTGTTTAATTTTTCCTTTTTTTTAATAACAATAAACTGCATTGCATCAAAAATGTAAATCACATAATCCCAGAGCCCCTTGAAGAAATTCAAACCTGATTGAATCAAGAGGTTTCGTAAAAATGTCGGCCAATTACTTCTCAGTTGTTACATATGAAAGAACTGTAACTTTGGTTTCTATAAGCTCTGGAATGAAATGATCCTTCAAGTCGATGTGTTTGGTTCTCGAATGCTGAATCATTTTTTGAGATGTCTATAGCACTCTTGTTGTCACACATAATAGTCAGCACATCTTGATCCACTCCATATTCCTCCAACAATTGTTTCATCCATAAAAGTTGAGAGCAACAACTACCAGCTGTTATATTCCGCTTCTGTTGTCGACAATGAGATGGAGTTTTGTTTCTTACTATACCATGAAATCAGATTGTTACCCAGAAATAAACAGTCCCCTGATGTACTTTTTCGATCATCTAAATTTCTGGCTCAATCGGCATCACTATAACTAGCTAGATAGGAAGTAGAATCATATATATGAATACCATAATCCAAACTCAAAAGTACCACTAACATACCTAATAATTCTCTTTACCGCTACCAACTATGACTCCTTTGATTTGGATTGAAAACGAGCATTTACTCCAATTCTATCACAGATATTCAGTGTACATAGAGTTAAATAAAGTAGACTTCCAATGATGCTTTTGTATAAACTTACATGGACACCTTTTCCATTATCATCTTTGTTCAACTTTGGAGATACACTTATAGGAGTTCTAACATGTCGTGCATTCTCAAAGCCAAATTTCTTCACCAATTTCTTTGCATATTTGGTTTGTGATATAAAGATGCCATCATTCACTTGCTTAATTTGTAATCCCAAAAAGAAATTCAATTCACCTACCATGCTTATCTCAAACTCATGTGTCATTAACTTCATAAATTCTTCCACCATCTTCAGATGTTTAGACACAAACACAATATCATCAACATATATTTGTGCAATCATCAAATTAGAATTGAACTTTTGAGAAATAAAGTTTTGTCTACACTACCTCTTTCATATCCTTGGTTGAGTAGATGTTGAGTGAGTCTTTCATAGTAAGCCCTTAACGCTTGCTTGAGACCGTAAAGAGCCTTTTTGAGCTTATATACATGCTCGGCATATATTGAATCAATGAATCCCTTTGGCTATTCAACATATACTTCTTTTTGTAGAAACCCATTCAAGAACGCACTCTTCACATTCATTTGGTAGAGTTTGAATCTTTTCATACAAGCTATGGCTAAAAGAAGTTTAATTGATTCGAGCCTTGCCACATGAACAAAATTTTCATCAAAATCAATGCCTTTAATTTGAGAGTATCCTTGAGCAACTAACCTTGCCTTATTTCTAGTCACATGGCCTTTGTCATTGGTTTTGTTACGAAATACCCATTTTGTTCCTATTACATTCACATTCGATGGCCTTGGCACCAATTCCCACACATCATTTCGAGCAAACTGCATTAACTCTTCTTACATAGCTGTTGTCCAGAATTCATCTTATAATGTTTTTTTACATTCTTTGGTTCAAATGAAGAAGTATAACATAAAAGCCCTACGAGTTCCCGATAATCTATCCTTTTTCTTCTTTTGTTTTCCTTTTATCACTAACTTCAGCAATTATATTCTAAATAGGGTGATTTTGTCTGATTTGTTATGGAGGATCTCTGTAGAAATCATCTTTCCTTGAGTCTCCATTATTCAAAAGTATTCTTTCAGCATCAGGTTCCTGGTTGGTTTCTTCCTCCGAAGCAACTGACCGATCTTCTGTCTGACCAATTTCTTTACCAGCAACAACTTACTATAAATCTGAGCATTTTTTGGTTTTTCCTTCACTATGTTTTTGTGCTAATTTGTGAGGCTAGTTTTAAAGATTTTATTCCACCACTTTATCAATTATTTGATGCATATCATCTACCACAACATTTATAGGTTCCATTACTGTCTTAGTTCTTTAGTTGAACACCCAATATGCCTTACTATGGATTGAATATCCAAGAAATATGCCTTCATCACTCTTACTTTCAAATTTCCTAAGTTTTTTACGATCTTTGAGAATGTAAAACCTGCTGCCAAATACATGAAAGTAGCTATATTTGGTTTCATTCCCTTCCATAGTTCATAGGATGTCTTGTTCAAGATGCTTATAAGAAGAACTCTGCTGCATATGTAGCATGCTGTGTTTACTGCTTCAGCCCAAAATCTTATTGATATTTTTCTTCCATTCAATATAGATCTGGCTATTTCTTGAAGAGTTCGATTCTTCCTCTTTGCAATTCCATTTTGATATGGAGTTTTAGGTGCTGAAAAATCTTGCATGATACCATATTTGTCACAGAAATTGTTGAAACTTGCGTTCTCGAACTCCCTTCCGTGGTTTGATTGTATCCTCAACACTATCATATTTTTCTTATTCATAATCTGTATATATAAGCTCCTAATTCCTAAAGGCCTTAAATGCATATGATTTTCTTTTAAGAAAGCTAACCAAATGTATCTAGAATATTCATTAACATATGTCAAGAAATACCTCATTCCACCAAAGCTAGCATGTTATATTGGACCAACCAAATCCATACGAATTAATTCTAATATGCAAGAAGATGTAACATATCTAACCTTTTTGTGTGGTACTCTCGATTGTTTACCCATTTGACATGCGTTACACATAGTTTTGTCATCGTTGTTCATTATAGGCAAGCCTCGCACTACCTCGAATTTGCTCAACTTGTTAACAAGATCATAGTTGGCATGGCCAACTTTTGATGCCAAAGATTTATATTACCATCATATGAGACTGATTTGTAAGAAATAATGACTTGCAACATATAACAATTATCTGCTGATCTTCTACCACTTACTAAGCACTCACCTTCCTCGGTTAATACCCTGCATTCATCACTAGTGAACTTAACTAATAAAGCATCATCACAAATATGAATAATACTTACCAAGTTGGGTTTTAACCCATCAACATGAGTACATTTTTGAAATGTGATAGTCCATCCACGCAGAGAGCCCCTCTTCCAATAACTATGGTCTTCTTTCCATCTTCAAAAGTAACATAACCATCCATACAATTTTGATAATACATCACATAGCTTCTTTCACTTGACATATGATATGAACACCCACTGTCAAAATACCAACCATTATAAGAAGCAGCCCACATGGATTTAAAAGCTACGAGTGCTTGAAACTGACATTTTGTAACCCAAGTATGCTTTGGTAACATAGGTTGCTGTTGAAAATTTATCAAAAAGTGTCTAGACTTTCGGTTTTGAGCCCTCTAAAATATCATTTGTAATAACTTGTAACAATTCGACCTTATGTGCTCTTCTACCCCATAAAAGTGACATATATGTATAAATTTTTTATTCCTTCTTGAGATTTCTCCTTTGACTGATCCAACTTCATCGTTTTTCTCACCATTCAACTTAAAACATTTGTAACCAACACCTCAAAAATCTCCTTTGAACTTACCAATTTCCAACAATTATTATAGATTTTTGGTGCCTCCATTAACATCCTTAATCCTTTTTCAGTATTGACCAACTTCAATTTTGTTTCATCAATCTCATCTATTGTAGATGACAACTTCTTGTCAAGATCTTGAATGATATTCTTCATGGTAGAATTTTCCTTCTTTAGTTTATCATTCTTCTTACATGTTTCTACCCATTTTGCATACATTAACTCATAAGCTTTGCAAATATCCTCCTTTTTGTAGTCTAAATCACTATCATCATTGTCATATTGGAAATAAAATTATAGGTTGATTCATTTACATTTTTTTTTGGAAATTTAGACTGATTCATCTAAGTTTTCCATATTAGTTTCTTCTCTAGTTGCTGATAAGCAAGTGTAACACCCGGTATCTAATTTACCCGATACATAAAAAAAATCGATATTTGAGACTAATGTCATTAAAAACATGACAATGAATTATAATTTTTAGTAACATCAAATTAATGATGTTTGAAACTTTTTCGATTGTCACAGGAAATTATACGAGCAGATTTTAAAGAACTAGTATAAGAGGGGCAATTTTGTAAATAATGAATAAAGTGGCTTATAATAGAAGCTAAGTACAAAACAGACAAAACTCTTATCTTCTTCCTCCTCCCTTACGTGGCTGAACCATGGAAGCTCGTCTTTCAAGTTTTTCAAGCTTTGTAACAAGAATGTGAAGGAGAATCAAGCCGATCAGTCGATACAAAACGGTAAGCCTCGATCCCGACACTTGATTCTACTGATTGGAATTTAGTTTCTCACTTTCTTTTGCCATAACTATGAAACCCACTTGATGAAATTTATGGGTTTGATGCTTTTGATGATGGATTCTTATTCTTTGATGTCTAATGACTAATTAACATGAGGAAATTTTCATTTTTATGGTGATTTGGGGCTAAACTAAAACCTAGGGTTTTGGAGTTCAAAGCTGCCAAGGGAGGCAGATTCATAGGTCCTTCTTATATTTTTTTTGAGCTGTTTAACGTATGCCTTTGGAGAAACTCAAAACTTGGAAGTTGTAGATACAGGTGTCTACTGTATCCCTGAATTTTTTTTCGAATTTAGGGTGATCCAAACAAATGAGATATAAGTCCCGAATTGAAACTGGTTCAGAATACCAGCGGGATTGAAACAAGAAATGAAAGTTAATTGTTTGAGGACTTTAGAGTCAGAATTGGATAATGAGTTCTTATTATGAACTGCTTGAAAATGTGTTATCTAATTTCTGTACAAAGGGAAAGTTAATTGGATGAGTATTCTGTGAGATATGGCTAAATAAGTGAAGGGTGTTATTTACCTTAGTGACACAGAAAAGAATAGAAACAAAACAACCTTATAAAAATCACAACAAATCCAAATTACATCATTTTTTAGTAGTCTGTGGATATATGATAGCCATATGGGTCTATTGAAAATGAAAATTTAAATCACCTCAATTGGATTAGAAATGAATAAGTTATAATGATTTTATTCAGGAAGGTTCCAACTCATGACAGAATATTAAGGCTGACTGTAAATGGGATATTTGGAAGCCTTAATGACCGAATTAGAAAATGGTCATGAAAGAAAAAAAATGTGAATTTATTTGTTAAATAAAGGTATGGAAACTTTGAAAAAACATTGGACCTATGTAGAAAAAGTTATGCCTTTACAAATGAGACCTGTACCGAATAGGTTCAAGTAAGATTAAGCTAATCAAGACATAAAGAATCGAGTATTCAGAATTGTGAGCTAAATTTGGATATCCTAATTTCAAGGGAAAATCTGGCTTGAAACCAATTTGACCATTATAGAACATGATGTGAGTTAAGAAATGAGATTTATGTAAGAATGACTAATGCAGGTATATGTAGTTTTTATGCATGTTACCCAATTGCCTGTGAAAGCAGACGAGGAATAGAAATAGAAGTTGTACCTAATACCTCTCAAGCTCAAGAAAATTAGAAAAGAGATCAGAACCACTGAGATAGTCAAGGTGATTATAATCATGCTACTATACTTGTGTAGTAATCTTTTTTTTTTAATCTTGCGGCTTGTTGAATTGTTCTCGAATCTGTATGACTTATTTGATATATGACTCCATGTGATTGAGTCTAGCATGTTTTATGCCAGACTGACCAAATGATATTCAGATTCTTTGCATCCTTTGGTTCCCTTGTTATGTTGAACCTATTAATTGCAATTCCTTGATGAATCATGTTTTTCTTGTTAGCTATGATTGATGAGTTCACATGATACCCAGCTAATGGAGTATATTATCAGACCATGTGCACATAGGTAACCTGCCGGTGATGGGTTAGATTCGTGTCCTACCTGGAGAGGGCAGGCCTCCAAGGGTAGGGTTAAGCCAACCTTGTCTAGAATCAGAAAAGGGGAGATACGCCGTACTAACTTGCCTCTGTCTCTTCCTAAGAAATTCAGAAAATCAGAACTCAGAAATGAGAAAGCTCAGAATTAGAAATCCTGTAGAACTCTACCAAAAAAAGAACCCAGAATTCAGGAAGAACCCAAAACTCATAAAAGAACCCAGAACCCAGAACCCATAAAAGAATTCAGAAACCAGATTCATTTTTATAATAGAACAATTCATAATGAGATTTATTATTGATACTCATGTGATTGCCGCATTTGAAATTTCTACCTGCTTATTCATTGATACCATGTATTGTTGCTTAGAATGCCACAGACCATTCTTATGAAGCTAGCCTTGTGTTACCTAGCCTCACAAGCATGGTAGCATGTTTATATCTCACTGAGTCGTGTTGTAGACTCGCCTATCACTATTATCATTTCATGGGATTAGCAGATTGTACAAGAGAGAAATCCAAGCCTTTTGAGACTCGCTTGGATAAACAGACAAGTAATGTTTTTGGCATGATGTTAATTGCAGATGCTTATAGCTACTCCATGATTTTTCATAATCATATGTACATGATACATGTATGGATATGCTATGTTATTGAGAATGATGTTAGTTGATGATATGAGATGATCATAGATTGGCAGATTATAAGTACATAACGTATGTTAGAATTGCAGATTGAGATCCTTACTTCATTCAAAACTATTAAGCAAGTATGTGGATTAATCAGATAAACGAATGGGTCATGCCGGACTTTCAGTAGAATATAGAAAATTTAGGGTTACTACAGGTTTTGGTGGCATTAAGCCTACCCATTCCCTAATGCCAACACGGTCCAAAAGGCGGGTCGTGTCAGCAAGCAACTGGATTCTTATTGTATAAAGCAACTAACACTACATGATTACTCACAAATTCCTTTTCAGTACCATACTCTCTTTCATATTCATTCTCACTCCAAATGCTCATATAATATTTCCCTTTTCTCTTCTTTAAAGTGTTAGCACATTTTGCTTGCACATGTCCGAAGCCTACACATTTATGACATTGAATTTTTCACCTTTCTTTCACCCTTTCGAGTTTTAGCTTGTTGTTTGAAATTATTATTTGATAAGTTTCTACCGTTTTGCTTAAAATCGAGTATATCTTTCTTCATCTTTTTTAAGCACTTGATGAAATTTCTTGTCATTAACACAACATCCTTTTTCTTATCGAATTCATCTCCTAAGTCATTCACAACTTTTCCAACCTTAGCTTGCAATGTCAATCCTTTGTTCTTCTCTCGTTTATCTCTCAACAAATTCATCTCAAAGTTGGTAAAAATCCAAATTACTTTCTCCAAAGATAATTCATTCCTATTATAGGTTTCTTCAATGGCTGAAAATTTCAGTATGAATCTTGGAGGCAACGATCTTAATGTTTTCTTGACGAGTTTCAAATTCGAATACTTCTTCCTAACTTGAAAATTTCCAAGCGCTCCTTCTTCTTCAGCCCTTATCCATTCTGATGGATCATTAAGTACTGCTTCACCCTTTTCATTAATTGTCATTAGATGTGTACAACCATTCAAAACTGAATTCCATGCTTTGGTTCCTTGTTCTTGAATAAATACTCTCATCTTTGATTTCCAAGCAAGATAATTTGAACCATCTAACAACAGTGACCTGGTGATTGATGCCCTTTTTTCTAGACATAATTACAAAACACGAATTTGCACCAACTTGACCTACCAAGTTCTGATTAGGTGAATCATGCTCTGATAACAATTGAAAGTCCCAAAAGATGTAATGTCACAAAGATCCTAGTTCTGCCACAATTACTTTGAACTATTTATGTCAATTGCTTGATAAAAAGCAACTGTGTCAGCATCTATTAATTTTTCAGAAAAACATAAATGGGAAAATTAAAAAAAAACAATAAACAAATTGACAACCAAGATTTGGTAACATAGTTTAACACATCTTGCCTACATTTGTGGGGCCCCTACCTAAATTAATCATTTTTACCAAAGAACAATAGGTTTATACAAGGCTTTACTAAGCCGACATCACTTAAACCTTAATACTATTCACTCGTCCTCACACCCCGTGAAAGTATTTCACTATCAATAACATGACCACTTTGTGCTAACCTCAATAAAGGATTTTCACAATAATGATTGATACTAAAGATGAGAAAAAGACAACTCAAGTGATTAAATCAATAAAGGCATAGACAAAGAAAAAAACTTGAGATAAAAACACTCCCCTAAATATGCAACTTTATCAATCAAGAGTATAGGAAGTCATCCACTAAGAATTCTGTTGTGAACCCTCGAAATAATCACTGAAGCATCCCACTCATAGTAGTCATAAAGGTGATCAAACAAACAATCGTCTCATTACCAAAACGTCATAAATAATAAACCTTTTTAACCACACCTGTCTGCTGGATGTTTTACAACATAAAAATAATAATTGGACAGCCCAAAAAATTCACATAATAAGTGGAGAACATACAGCTGCCTAAGATGAATAAAATCACTGAAAAATCTAGCTGCCTTAAATAACACAAATCACCGAAATAGGCTGCCAAAGATAGCTCCAAAATTGCCAAAAAAATTGTGCATTATCCTTATTAAAATATGGTGATATTATCCCAAATAATTCCTATCTTCACTAGGATTTTATCCTTCATGCAACCTTTTGCTTCAAGAATCCCACTTAAGGTAGATAACTTATCATAATGATATTCCACATATATCTAACTATGTCTAATTACAAATAAAGCCCAAATTAATTAAAAAGATATCATAACAAATATCTTAACAATATGTATTACAAATATAAAGCAACCAAAGGGTTACGTTAATTAGGTTTCTGAATTGTCGTGGTTAGTTATTCTTATTCCTTGTACCATGATGTTATTCAAAGTATATATTTCATTCATGTATTGTAATTATTTCTGGGCAGTTATATCAAGAAAGTTGAAGCTTCGTTTAATTATTAAGATTTTCCCCCAAATTTAAGTTTAATCTTAATGTTTGTCAATGTTTAAAAAATATTTGAATGACTTACAAATAATTTCATTTATCTCTCAAACTAATGGAACTTTTCAGTCTTGTTTACATTGCTTTTTTAAGTTTGAGACCCATATAAGTCACGTAGACGGTTGACGTAGTTCCTAAATCCCTGAAACCCCAAAATTTGAAACCTCAAATCCCCAAAAGTTATTTGCTTTAGGTTGTCCTCTTTATTGATGCTCCTCTCCAATTTGGGCTTTGTTGCTACTTTTCCATTTCTGCACTATTGAAGACAGAGATCATATTAGTAGAAGTCTAGAGATGGAATACATGAATTTTATAAAATCCTCATCGATATATTTGATGAAGGTGGAAAAGGATAGAGTCATTCTCGTGATGGTCTTTATCCTCCATACTATGAATATGTATATCACAATTCTAAGGTAGATGAGCTTTATTTCTTTAAAATTTTACTGTAGTCCATGAGGTAACATCATATTCTTCCACCTCTATATATAAGGTCATTGCAAAGAAGTTCTTATAAAAGTGGGAATAAGCATCCTGGTCTTTCTACTTTTCTAGAGAATAAGTTATAAGACAATGATTATGAACAAACCTTCTGGTCCTTTTACTTTTCTAGAGAATAAGTTACAGTACAACGATGGAGAAAGAAGTGAATCTACCATGCAGACAATATTTGATAATGACTACCTGGAGAATATTGTAAAATCTCAAACATCTGATTTGCATAAAGAAAATAGTGAGAATGAGGCACTTAAAATGAATGGGGATGAAGCTATATATGATTCACAATCGTCACTTTTTGTTCTTAGTCCCCCTCATTCTACTGTGCATCTATCTCATGATCATTTGGATGAGTTTGGTGACTTTCCTATATTTACTAGTAACAACAAAGATGAGACCTTTTCTTTGTAAGTGAATGAATCTATAGCCTAGCAAGTTCATGCTGAAAAAAAGAAAATGGTGGTGGCTTAAATTGTGATGATGAATAGTGGCATTAAGAATTATGAATCCTTTCAAGAGCAAAATGACAAGTAAGAAGATGCCTATGGAAAAGTAAATGAACTGTTAGATGACAAAGATAGGGAAGAAGATTTAAGGGCCATGTCAGCTACCTATTCTGCTTACATATGCCCCAAACTTAAAAGAAAAAACTACATAAGCAAGACTAAGGAGACCTTGAAAGAAATTTAGAGTTCTGTTAGTCTGAGGACTAAATGACACAATTTATAAAGAGTATTTTTTGAACATCAACATTTGTTAAGGTTTAACTTAAATTTAGTAAAGATCTTAAGGTAAAACGTATTTTTAAATTTATTGTTGACTAAGAGAGGCTAAGCCTTCTTTAGAACTTTTTAAATTTATGAATCAAATTAGGCCTTCAAGAAAGCATTTGGGATGGTTTAGTCTTAACTTTAAGCCTAGGATGATGCTCTCTTTCTCCCCCTAAAGGACATATAAGTGGACGAAGAAGTTTGTGTTCCTTAGTTTAGAGTATAATAGCAGTTGGTCATTTAGGCTTATATAAAAAGATGTTATCCCTTATTTAACCAGAGGTGTATAAACCACATAGTACTACATAATCTAGTGTGAATCTTGTTATATAAGAATCTTCACCTACCCCAAAAGAAGCAATGTTGGAAGAGGACATCATGCTAGAATTTAGGGTCTCAAATACAAAAATGCATACGTTTTCATCCTTTCTTGCTTTTTTTCTTTTTAGGTCTCTAATTATTTAACATTTTATCATTATGTAGAAAACATTGTAAAGAAGTTAATGAATATGGTAATAAGAAAAGATTAAATAGTTTTATTGATACCTTGAAGAAGAGGAACAAAGATGCTCAACTGGGGTAGGAGGTCGTCTCTATCGAGTGAGCTGACAACCTTCATGTGGAAGTTGTCAAAGAGGTAGCACTGCTGCCACCCTCCCTATTGAACATCCTTTACTTTCTAACAAGCCTAAGGAAGATGATTTTTTTTACCCTCACTGGGATATAAAGTTGAAATATTTTATCTTCAGAACTAGAAGTGTGGATTTGTACATTTGTTAAGGTATGGTTTCCCGAGGAACGAGCGCTGTTTAGGTAAGCGAACATACGAAACCCTTTGTTCCTTAAAAAAGCACTATATGGCTCGAGTAAGTTTCTTAGGGTTGTGTGTTCATTAATATGTGTGATTGTCTTTATCATCAACGTGCTTGTCCTTCCTCATTCACCTTTACTTAAAGGCCTTACACTCTTTGGCTATTTGCAATGATTAGGTTATTGTAAAGATTGAGAGGTTTATTTGTAAGAAAGATTACTTGATAAGTAAAATGGAGTTATTGAACAAAGATCTTGCATCATTGAGAGAGACCAATGTTAGAGAGGTAGCATAGCTGAAGCAAGTTTATGAGATGTTTGAGTTTACTTTTCAATAACTAACCATAACCAATAAGCTACTTAAAGAGGCCGTGTGTGAATAAGCCACTGGTGAGTATAGGATTTAGATTTATAGGGATTTTTTAGATATTAAGATTTTTTATTCACTCAACTGTGAAAAGATAATTGACTCCTTCATCAAAGATTTTAATGGCTTTTGAATATTGTTGAGGATGCCAAACCCAAATGTTAATGACCTACTCTTTGGAGATATGCTTGTTAAAGCCATCATCACTAGAGGAAGTGTATAGGATGATAATCACAAGGATGAATTTGTAGTATTGCTTCTGAATTGCAATAACAAGCCTACTGCTATTGTTCCCTCTCTTATTAATGATGAAGTTACTTCATGTGCTTGGTTAACCCTTTAATGTGAGGGAACAAATTTTATGGCCTTTTTGTAAACATATCTTATTAATGCTTTTGATGATTTGTGCTTTTTATTTTAATTCTAGCATCATATTTTTCTTTTGACATTTTGTAGGATTTTTTAAGTGTTTTATCATCTGTTTTAGCATTTTTGTGATGTTGCTACATAATTGCCTTTGATATGTGTATAACTTTTATGAGAATTATTGGTTAATTTTTGTTTATACAATCACCATTTCCAAATTTGCATCCTGACTATGCAAAATACTTGTTCGTCTTTGTTTGCAATATCATCATTAGTAGATCTATATCTTATTATGTGAACTCTTCGTCTTCATTATCATGATTATCACTGATTGATCTATATATTTAACATATTAAATCTTGGCTCATCTTTTTTTATAATCTCCATTGGCATATATGTCCTTAATGTGTGAACTATTGATTAATCTTGTTTACACAATCACCATTGATAGATCTGTGTCTTACCGTTCTAACTCTTCATTTTTGTTTACATGATCTCTATTAACAAATCTACCTCTTAGCATGTGAACTCTTGTTCAACATTATTTAAGCATTCTCCATATCGAGATTTGTGCCTTTGATGTGCAAATTTTGGCCTTGGTTTGTCTGCTTTTATGATTGCCATTGACAAATTTGCATTATAGTGTGCAGAATATTGGTTCATCTTTTCATATGCTTATAGAACCATTCATAAAAATATGGAAAATTATCACGTTGAACAAATATGTAGGAAAAATTAGGTTTAGATCTTTCAGAAGTATCAAGTTAAAAATTTTCATTCTTACATTAGCTACCAATTCCTTTATATTTTTCATTCTTACATTGATGAAGTAGGAGCTTACTATAACAACCTCAAATATTGAATGACATTACTTCAAATGAATTTATCAGCATGAATATTAACCAAATTCACCCTTGATATTATACCATATTACATCATTCCTTACAACTCTCTATTTGAGAAGTATCCAACTTACCCTAAAATTATTTAAATATATACTCCAAATAAAATCTTATGTAAGACTAGTCGATTGGTATAGTCTTAATGCCAAACCTAGTATGTATTTAGCTAAACCTCTAAAGGAAACTTATGGTTAGAGATCATGCGTCATTTTTCTCTCTCTTAAAGATGGTACTAATTAGGAGTTTAGGCAAGTTTAGGGGAAGTAAATTTATATTTTAATAAGAGGATAAAATTCGATGAGCTACTAAAGCTTCAATATAAAGCTTTATTGAATTAAAAAAAACCTTTCCCTCAAACAAACAACTATTAAAAAGAGAATTTTTAATTGGATGTAAGTGTTATAGTTTGACAGGCCTATATATTTTTCATCTAAATATTTACCTTAACTTTATATCATTATATTCTTCACACTAATAGTGACCATGGTTTTAATAAGGATGGACTTTAGTAGGATAATATCTATTGATTATAATCGAATGACTTGACTTATCTGAAAAGCAAAAAAGATAGAGAACTTTGGGCTAATGCCTCGTAATGGTCCCTCGAAATAAGTTAAAGGGAAGAATGTTAGATCTAAAGATGCGACATTTTATCCTCTTTGGAATGTGGAAGTGGACAATTTCAGTTTTGGACAAAATGAGATTGGGCATTAGATTTTTAAAGGAATGGCCATTATAGAGTACAAAAAATCATATACAATGAGTTATAGGAGACCATCCATTATCATCTAAAGCACCATTTCACTTTGAATTTAAGAATACTTTGACTATGTACATTTTGTAATAATTATATTATTATAATTCAATCTATTAACTAAATTGTGATTTGTAATAAGTGTTGAGATGGATAGGTTTTTTAGTGCAACAGGGAGTTGTTGTAACAAAATGAGAAGATTGTGAAGGAGTTGGCTTATGTGAAGGACAAAAAAGAAAAAGGAGATAATTGAGATGAGCAAACTTATTAATGCTCTTGAAAAGAATATTAGGAGTTTAATTGTAGACTATTATAATAACTAGAGTGAATATTTCACATGAAAGGAGTACAAAGTTGAAAGATGAATTTTGTAACTTGAATAAAAGGATTCAAATTATACTTAGAATATTTTAGTGTGTTTTCAACAATATTTATTTTGGATATTCTTTTGGCTTGTTTGTTTAATAATAAATAATTTGGATGAGTTTTTAACTTAGTATATTTTGGAAGGGTGTTTTACCCTAAATATTTTGTATATACACGCTAAGGTATTTTCGGTAGTGCTCCTCATATTATGGAATTTCTTTCAAGCTTAAGAGACTTTGATTGATAATAATCTTCACACACACACAAACACACACACACACACATAAAGATAATAATATTTGTATGATCATACTTAACTACATTGCTATTTCTTAATATCACTCTCTTTAAATTTGATCAAATTACATTTTAAAGTAATAATTTTAAAATTTTCACTAGTAATCAATTTAACCCTCCTTTGGGTGCCATTATGGACCAATAGATAGAAATAAAGAAAACAAACTTAAAATAAAGCTATTACAAATAATAGTCTTAAGTGTTGTCTGTTTTATACTTAGGATATCTCACTGTCGTCTTATTAATCCAAATGACAAGTATCAGGTATGACAACTTTTTGAATTTTATATAGATAAATCCAATTTATGACAAGCTTTTCCTTTGATTCCAATCTATATGTTACATATATTTCTTTTAAGACTATATTGCCTTATTTTAGGTCATGAATTATTGTTCTTCTTAAGTTGAACATTTGTACCTTTTATTGCTATGTTACTTTTTTTGAATCTTTCCTTCCTCCCTTTTTTTTAACAAGATCTAATTGGAATTGTAAGTTATTTTTGTTTCCACCTTCCTAAAAGTTGGCTATTCATAGATTTCAATTTTAGAGATTAATACTTCAACTCTAAAGGCTAAAGTAAAATAAGATTCTCTTGTGGTGATCCCTGAAATAGTTATGTATGCTCAATATATACTAGACAATTGTTCAAGATAATTTTCTTTTGTTTCATTTACTTTTATGTTTGACTCTTAAAGGATAGTTCTGTATGTCACCTTAACCAAGTTAATGATTTAAGGATGTATTATGGAGGAGACTTTTTGCTTGATACCTTCAGACTTAAGGGAACACAACACTAGAATATATTATGTCTTATTATTAGTTATTCTGTAATTTTAACTTTGTTAAGATTTTATGACTATGTTATAGTTTCCTTGTAAGCACACACTAGCTTCACTTCCTTCCTCTTTAGATGCTTCATTTATATAAATGATCCATTATATCGATGTTAGATCTAAATTTTTTTCTTTTAATCCTTTAATAATATTATGAAGATTGCAATCACTTGTAACTTTATTAATCTTCTCAAGATATAGCTGATTATTCATTTAATTCAAAACTCCACTTGAGCATTCTTTTTAGAACTTCGTGTCTATGAAGATTATATTGGAGAGGCATATTTGTGACTACATTTATAACATGTGCCTAAAAGTAATATATAGGCTTTTTATCTATCATAACTAATGCCAAAATGAGTTTCTCGATGTTCAAATAGCTTAACTCCAGGCACTATAAAGTTTTGCTTACATAATAAATTATCATTTGATTATTGATATCTCTTACTAGAACTTTACATATGGCTTCTTTAGAAATGAACATGTTTAAGAACAAGTCTTTGATATACAGTGGCATAGCTAGGAGTGAGGGATTTCTGAGGTGCTCCTTTAAATCTTTGAATGCTTTTTAACAATTTGCATTCCATTCAAATTTTTTTAGATGTCTCAAAATTTAAAGAAAAGGGCAAATACTTATCCATAGAATTGAATGAGAATCGTGTTAAGTTAAATATCCTTTTTATAAGTTTTGAATGTTTTCATTGATCTTAATAGTTGCCATGTTGATAATGATTATAATCATCTAAGGATTTTGCTCTATTTCTTTTTGGCATACCACAAAGAATAAGATTTTATTTTTAAAATGACACATATTTCTTTAGATCTTCGTTTTGTACCTTCATATGGTGGAAATCAAAATTCATGTAAGTATATGCTATGGCCTTATTTATTGATAGTTCTTTATTATCATACCATTGATATTTACTAATATTTAGTACATTAAACCAACATTTTTTAGTTTGAAAGGCATCACTCAACAGTAGTAGATCTTATTGTGGGTAATGAAAGATTATCTTACGCTAATTTGGCTCATACGTTTAAATATTGTTATAACTTGAGTATGCATTTATAAAAATATAGCCACCTTGTTCAAGTGTATGAAGTCCACACATATCCTTTATTTGTCATTTGCCTTTATGATTATTACAATGTGTTCTAACCATTATAGGTACTCAAATTTCTTAATGAAACTAACTTTAATTATCAAATTTTCTTATATCACCTATTGTGTCGCTCTGATGATGACCTTTTTCTTCTATTTCGTAGGTTCAAATTTGGGATTTATGTTTCGTCTATGCACTATCAATTTCAGATCAATTTCACATATTTTTGTGGGTATCCAAGTCAAAACCATGAAACTCTGTTTCTTGTCCTTTTTAATATATCCCTAACGTTACTAGCAAAATTATATTTCCTAATATGTTAGATTTAATTAAATATTTTGGAGTTCTATTTCATAGAAGAGGCTATGAAATAAGATATCTACCAAGCTCCCATTATCTATCGATATTCTCTTCACCTTATAGTTAGATATCATTACTTAATGACAATAACATCCTTATATTGATTAAGAAACTATACTCTTTCTTCATCTTCAAATCCTATTTGGCTTGCTTTTTTCCTCTTTACATTTGATCATACATTAATATATGTCTTCTCATGACTCGTCCAAGTTAAAATTTTAAGGTAAGTTATACTAATCTTGGATATTATATAATTATTTCATTTATAATGTTCTCTATTATGGTATCATATCCTTTTCTTTTATAGCTTCATAAGCATTATATTGTGCTCTTATAGCTAGGCTCGTAATTTTATTTTTGGATAGGTTCACATTCTTGGGATTTATTTCTTTAGTGGTTCTGTAGGAATTGCTTTAAGTTTCCCCTTCACAGTAACTCTTCATTCTCCTCTTTATGTTTATGCATTCCTCTATGACATGTCTTTTATAATAAACAAGTATATAATATTTACCGGCTCGTTAATGGTATTGGTTTTGTTAGTTTGGTTAGGTCTGTTCTTCATATATAGTCTAGGATTTGATTAAAACTAGCATTCAAGGGTTACAATTGTGCCTCAACTACTTTATATTAATTCAAGCTTTTACCTCCTTTTATTGACTTCTTATATGTATTTGTATAACTCAAATTTATATCTACTTTTTATTTTGGTGAGTAGTTTTTGTTTTGGCAAATATTCTTCTTTTTCTATGTCTTTGTCTTCACAAAGACTAATATTTTCTTAACCCTTTTTTTGAAAGTAACAATAGCTTGAATTCAGGTTCAAAATTTGAGTTGTCTTTACATTAAATCTCTTCACTTACTATAATCATGTAATTATGATTATTTAATTATGATAGGATGCTTTTATTTCTGTTCTTACACCTAAAGAAATGTATAAATTAGATATGTATACTTTTCTTTTTCATTAATGAAAATGTAGCTTATCCATTGCACATTCATGGTATTAAGAGCCCATAACAATTTTTTTTCCTTGCCTATTAACAATTTTAATCACCCATTCCACTCATCATCTGTAAGATATTATTTTCCATTAAGTCCAAATCTGACACTAAACACCATAACTTAAACACTGAAAATCACAACACTTTTAATTACCAATATAATAAGTTTCATCACTATCACCTTTGGTGTAAGTAATTATTTGATTTGGAGAAACCAAGTACAATCAATAGTCTTACCTGTTACCTATTTGCTTATATTAGGGGGTAGCATCCACCACCTCTAAAGCTTAGTATGTCCATCGTTAACTACAAATCTCTTAAATTCCTTTAGTGGTAAAAGATGGAGCGACTTATCTATTATTTTTTTGACTACGACTCTCTCTCTTGCTATTACATCACTAACTCTAAGATGCACACACCTTGTACCTTTATAAAACCTTTAAAATACAAATTTGTATATTAATCACCACCCAGCGTCACTTTTATGATGTCATCTCCACACTATTAAACAAGGTGACTTCTCTATCATATAGTACTTATCAATTCTCTCCTCCACCATTGAAGACCTCACTATTATTGAAGATTTAATTTTTGATGAAGATCTTGCTTTATTTGCTTTCAATAGACCGATATTAAACAACAAATCCTTTGTCACCAATATGGATAAGCACGACACTCTACCTTTGTTCTTAGACCTATGTGCCAAACTCCTTCTCTATGAACAACATCTTACTAGCTACCATTCCCTTAATGTTGACTTACTTGAAACTACATTTATGGTGGTTAGAAATCTTAACAATAGAACTTACAAAAATAATGACCAATGAGGCAACCACCATCACAACAACAAAGGAAAAAGTAACTATTATCTAAATTCATCAAATACTAAACTCCATATTTTCAATTATCCCACTGCCTCATCTATTGGGTAGGGTCATCAGTCTAACTAAAATTATATTTCATCGTGCCAAACATGCCAAACCCATAACCTACCTTTATTTTAACCAATATTATTTAGCCTAGTCTAATAACCCGCCTAATTAAACAAACAACACTCATAAATACCAAATTTGTTACAAATAGGGTCATATTGCTGGAAGATGTCAATTTAGGTATTGCCCAACCTACCTCTTCAAATCACCTTCAAATTGCTTTTACCACTATGAATCTTCAAAATGAACCAACCAATACCAATCTTACCTCAATTGACATAGCTGAATGGTTACTAACCATAGTTGTGACTTGTTATATGGCTTTTAATTTATAACTTGTTGAATCTATGAGACCAACCAATTAAGTGCTCATCAGTAATAATAAAACTCTTTTGATTACATCTACTGTCACACTAACTCCCCACATACACCCTGAACCTCTTTTTCTTTGTGATATTTTAATTATCCCCAACGCATCTACAATATTTTATATGTTTCCAAATTTGTTAAAGACAATTCTTCTTCTATTGAGTATGACCCTTGTTGTTATATTACGAATGATTTATAAACTAAGATATATGACCCTTGTTGTTATATTACGAATGATTTATAAACTAAGATATCACTTCTCGAAGTAATATCTATATTAATCTCTACCCCATATAAATCCCATAAGCTTTCAATAATTTTGTTGTTCTTACAATGTGTCATGTTTTCTCTAACATTTTACATCATTATCTAGGACATCCTTGAAATAAAACTCTTTCTCAATTGTCAAGTGCTTTATGTAATAAACTTATGCATTTCATGCTTCCAATGTAAAAGTACTTGATGGTCTTTGGGCACCATTTTTCCATTATCTTTATCAAAAAAATTTATTCATTTCACATGGGTCTATCTTTTAATTTATAAACCACAAGCCATTCACCAATTTTAACACTTTAAAATTCACATTAAAAGCATGGCTCCCACCACCATCAACATGTTTTAATGTCATGGATCTAATGAACTCATCAAAAGCCTTTTTCCAACCTTAAACCTCATGGAATTTCATACTGTCTCTCTTGTCCTCACACTCTCCAACAAAATGGACTTGATGACTATAAAATTCGACAAATTAGAAACTTGCCTCACTCTTCTTTTTCATGCCTCTCTTTGTAAAGTTTTTGTTTGGTATGAGGCCTTTTCTACTACCATGTATCTCATAAACCTTTTTCCTACACCTATTATCAGTTATAACTCACGTTATGGCACCCTTTTTTTAGCCAAACCTAACATGTCCCCTCTTTGTGTCTTTAGATGTCATTATTTTTGGACCTAAACGTTATGACAAACTTAAATCCAAGTTCACGTTGTACGTTTTTTCTCAAATATCTATTAAAATGCAAGGTTAACACTGCTTTGACCCCCAAACTAATAAAATTTATATTTCTCGACATTTTTACTTCATTAAAGGAGAATTTTTATAAGTTTAAACTCCCACTATTCCTACAACTAATCCTTCATCCTCCTTCATTCAAATATCCTTACCTTTACTTCCACCATCTTTACTTTCACGTACACAATCTATATCTCTATATACTACCTCTATCTTGAACCATTATCACCTTTACCACCCTCAATACATCAACATCCAATGTTCACTCAAACTCGAGACAAAAATTTTATGCCTTGTAACTTCTCTTACTATGTCACCTATCATACCACCACTCAAGAATTTGATCCTAATTCTTTCACCCAACCTAAAAAACTCTTCCACTGGTATCAAGTTGCATAAGGTGAGTTTAAAACCCTATATTATAGCCAAACTTGGACCTTGTCCCTCCTCCACCTAATATCAAAATTATTAGTTGTAAATTGGTCATCTATACTAAAAATAAACCAAATGGCTCTATAAAGTGCTATAAACCTTGTCTAATTATTAAAGGATATCACTCATCTCTCATCATTGAGTAAATTGACAAGTTTAGCCTTGTTATCCAACCATTATTCGAATCATTGTCACAATAACTGTCACTAAAAATCGGCCAATTTGTCAACTTGATGTAAATAATACTTTTTTCCATGTTAATGTTCAAGAACCTGTCTACATGATTCAACCACCAAGTTTTGTTAATCCCAATCATCCCCATTACGTCTATTATCTGTATATTGTCTTATATGGGTCTCAAACGAGCTCTCTATATACGTGGTTTTATTAATGGAGTTAAAAACTTCTTGACCTCAACTTTACTCCCTCAGAATCCAACACCTCTCTTTTTATTCATTCCACCCTCACTGACACCACATTCCTCTTCATTTTCATGGATGATATTTTGGTTACAAATTCTTCATAATCCTTCATCTCATCTCTCATCCATAACATTAATAATACCTTTTATAATAAATACCTTGGATCCCTTCATTACTTCCTTAGAATTGAAGCTAAATTCATACCAAATGGCCTTCTCTTTACACAAACAAAATTGCACTTAAGATCTTCTCACTCATACCTATCTTTCAAATTCCAAACCTATACCAACATCTATAACTTCCGTCCTACCTCTCTCTAAAAATCTTGACACTCCCCTCTCCAATCCTATTGAATATCATAGCACCGTAGTACTAATTAATACATTTGTCTCTCCTTTATTGATATTTAATTTGTTATTAGTAAAGTCTCATAATTTCTTCATTATGCTATCGACATTCACTACATTGTACTTAACCGGATTCTTTGATATTTATGATCAGTAACCTCTCATGGCCTACGTTTAGCTAAAACCTTAACCCTCATCTCAGTGCCTACTTTGATGTTGATTGGCTAGTTGTCCTAGAGATCATCATTTACCTCTAGCTAGTGCATGTTCTTTGGATCTAATCTTATTTCTTAAAGTGCAAATAAACAACCCAATGGTACTCATTATAGTAGTTGAATACATGTAGTATTGCATTTGCATCTTAAATTATGTTGGATCACATTTGTTCCCGGTGAAATTGGCTTATTTAATCTAAAACCCACCTCGTTGTATGATAATCTTATTAATGTTCCTTCTTGTAGATACAATTTTTTTATTCTTGTACCAAGCATATTAAAATTAACATTTATTTTTTCAGAGACTTAGATTGCAAAGAAAGTTCTCTTCATCCATCACATTCCAGCTAAAGCATAAATCACTGATGTCATGACCAAGACTCTTGCATCTACTGTTGTTTGCAAATTTTGAGACAAGTTCACTATTGCTTTGCAGTTAAGCTTAGAAGGGAAGATAAGACTCGAAGATTTTAAAGTATCTTTCTCGTAATTGTAGTGATTTCATATTATTCGCCTGCGTATTTTCTAGACACCACAATCATGTAATTGTGATCATGCAATTATGATAAGATATTTTTCTTTCTATTTTTATATTTAAAGAAACTGTATCAATATGCTACATATATTGTTCATAGCTCTTTCATTTCAAAAGCATTTTTAATTGTCTAAAATTGACTATTAATATTATGGAGAGTGATTAATACCAATCTCTTACAATTAACATGTGTTGAGTCAGTAACTCCATATAAATCTATAATTTATTCAAATCTCATTGCATGGTTTGTTGGATTTATAATTTCATTGTAAATTTTCAGTGCTGATAACTTGAATTTTAGATATGACAATTCTTTTAGAAATTCACAGTCGTGGCGTCTTCGAATGAACCTGTTTTGAAGTCGTTGGTTGTATCCATTTGTGGACAACCTGATTAAGTTTTTGTAAGATAACTAGTGGTAACAGTCGAATTTCTTACTCCAGACTATCCAATATAGGGGGGAATAGTCATTTAGATCAAGGTTGTGTGGATTCTTGATCAGATTTTGTGTCGATGCACACTACTGATAGGTTTGGGCATCCGAAGTCCCCGTTGGAATTCATGATAAGTCTCAGTTCTATCCGTTTTTTGTCAAACATTTTAATATTTATTTGATGTAATTGTAGACCTGGGAAGTAGAACATCGAGACTAGACTGGACTATTGAAATTTGAGTCAGATCCACTAGAATCCTGACAAGTCAAGAAATTTAGCTGTACGCGAGTACTTGAGTTGTGAGTTACCCACGTTAGTGAGACGTTTATAGCGTTTTCGAATCTGCATGTGGGCTTGCACGACCTCTGACCCTCCAATCATGAACTACCATGATTAACGTAACTTTTGTGTTGACTGATGGGTTAATTTGTTACGTTGGAGATCTTCTCTCTCACTTTACCCTTGACCAATTCAAAGAAAAGCTCACTTCAGTTGGCTTACTGACCAGGTTTGGTCTGGAGCTTTTGTGAACAATGGTGTCCTTGAGTTGGTTGTTGTCCTTTGTTTTACATACTCCGTGATCATAAGAGAAGATAGTTTCTTGAGGCATTCTTTTGGTGATTGGACTACACATTTTCGTATATACATCACTGCTCACTTCCCTTGTGAGCAAGTAAGTTGAGACATATTACCTAACGAACCATGTGCCTTCTGAGACTCAGACGCACACCTCCCCCACACCCCTTGATTTCCTTGTTTCTTTCTTTCTTTCTTGTCCTCTTACACCAAAATGCAACTTTTAAATGTCCAACCGTTATCTACTCTCATTCTACCAGTATAGCTGTATCACAGAAATCCTACCCTAAAATTAAATACTAGAGAGACGATTGTTATTGTGTACAAGTTTAATTTATATGCTATGACTTATTTAAGATCCAATTAAGCAGATGGTTTATGGTAGATTAACGTGATACAATGTAATAAAAATTATTAGTGCAAGCTGATGATGTGACAGTCTTTTGTTGAATGATAGATAAAGCCAAACATATAAATAACATGGTATTGAACCTTGGATTTATTTATAATACAACGGTTTAAAGCATTTTATCAATGTTATGAATACCATATTGAATATCACATCAATTTTGATTCTAGGACAATATAGTCCGGATATTAGTCAATACTAAGTACTCTTTTGAGTAATTTTTAAAATTACAAAATAGCTCTTTAATATATTGTATTTTATAATTTTTAATTTTTCTGCAATCTTGTCTCAAAAAATTATAATAATATAAATTTGATATAGTTATCTCTTTATTTTGATTAATAATACTTTTCACATATTTATCATATAAACAATAACCACAATTAATATAAAAATATCGTTTAAATATCATACAAATATAAAAATAAGAATAATACAAAGTAATTAAAATTTTATAATTTACGTCATATAATAAAGAATAATTACATCAAAGTATCATATAGTAAGAATAATATAGGTCTATAAATATAATAATAAGAGTTTAGGATGAGAAACACAATAAAGTAGAAGTGAGATCTGAAACAAAAATATTTATTAAAAGTTACATATTTAATTTGTGACAAAAGGGTCAATTTTGAACCTAAGTTTTACATTAATCAACAAATTTAACCCTAAGGTTTTAGAAAGTAGAAATAAGACACTAACATTTAAAAAACTTTTAAATATAACCTCACAATAACCGAAAAAACTAAAGGTCGTTAGTTTTTCGTTAGGTGAGTGATGACTTAACAGTTTTTAATATTAATTTATTAACATAAATAGCAAGAAAAGAAAATTAAGTGACCAAAATCTATCTTATTTATGACATTAATAGGTTAGGTCATATAAATGAAACTAGAATCACAAAGTTACATAAAGAAGGATATTTGGATCTTTTTTATTATAAATCATATAAAACTTGTGTGGTACTGCTGTCGCCTGCAACCAAATTCAAAAGAAATCACTTCCGTTAATACAATTTAATGTAGTAGTGGTAAGTGGATATTGTTCTCACGAGAAATTTTTAACGATAAAGGTTAGCGAGTTTAAAACTAAAACAAAGTAACGAAATGGGGGGGAGGTTTTGATTCACGTTAATTCAAGGAAGAAAAATGATAAAAATCGCAAATCAATAGAAATAATGAGATCTGAAAATTGAATGGGAAATACCTTGGTTTTCGAATCACCGATGTTATCATGCTAATATGAATCCTCGATATAAAATTGCAATCATTAACAAACATTCATTGGGGAAGTTTTCTCTTAAGAGTAATGACTAGAAACATGTATCCTAGCATTCTTATTAAACAACAACCTAGATATGATCTTAGGTTTAATTTAATAATAGCTTTACGAATCAAGAACCAATGAGCAACCGAAATACATGTACGACATGCAATCAATCAAGCGAATAACTCCTTAGAATTTTCGACTCTAACGTAGAGAAGGTAGTCCTAATTGCTACTTGTGATTAGTGAAACTGAACATCATATTTTGTTAATCTAGCGATTGAACAAATTAATCCCTAGCTGCACACCTAGAAATCAACCAATTCAATTAGAAAAAGTAATTTAGAAGATATTCATGTTCATCAACAACATAAACTTTATTGAAACATCTCACACATAATAACGGATAACACGGATCCCCTCAACCAAGATAAGAAGTTTAGCTACTCATAATAGAATTGAAAACAAAAGAAATAACAAAGTATAAAGTCTCCATCCCTAGTCCTTTACTGAAAAAATACGAAAATACTAAAGGAAGAAGTGCAGAAAAACGTAAAAACTGGAAAAGAAAAGATGCATAAATGAAAATCTATCCTAAAACCTAGTCTAAGCTTGCGTGAATAGTGATCCTCTCTCCTTTTATGCTTATCTTTTCGATTTCCCTC
>JAOQMQ010000006.1:5601973-5617533 GCA_027563845.1 Erythroxylum subrotundum
TCTTTGGTGTTTTCTTTACCCAGGGGGTCTTGTTCTGTGCTTGTTGTATTGAGAGATCTTACTCTCTCTAGCTTGTAAATGCTTTCCTTTATTATTAATTTCATTCTCTTACTGATTTAACAACAACAAAAATATAAAGCATAAGATATTTTTTGCAACAAAGATAGAAGCTTAGTGTTAAC
Source organism: Erythroxylum subrotundum (assembly GCA_027563845.1). Classification (NCBI taxonomy): domain Eukaryota; kingdom Viridiplantae; phylum Streptophyta; class Magnoliopsida; order Malpighiales; family Erythroxylaceae; genus Erythroxylum; species Erythroxylum subrotundum. Next base: position 5,602,156 of record JAOQMQ010000006.1, read on the forward strand.
TTGGCTATTTATAAAGGGTGTATGGTAGTTGGTTTGGCTAACCATTAAGAAGACATTAATATAAAGACAACCAAAGGATATATATAGGATACCTATGTGAAACAGATAGCTCACATCTAATTGGCTTGCTAAAGAGTACTTGAACAAATTTAGGAGGATTCCAAATTGAAATATCAAATAAATGGTGGGTAATATGAATAAGAAATATGAATAAGAAATAAATATGAATAAGAAATATGCTAATGCTATTACAAAAGTAAAATGTTACAAAGTGGTTAGCATTGAGAAAGTTAACATGGTCAATGAATTATCACTATACAAAGTTGTAGAGTTATGAAAATAAGCTTCAAATGAGTGATCCTAGTGGAATGTTTATTGTTGAGACATAATCGGAAGGATAAAATTCAATTTTGTAAATATTTTATATCGGTTTTTAAAAATTGAGGATTATTTTTAATTGGTTATGGGTAGATCATTAAGTTAGATGGATACTTCCTGAATACATTCTTAAGTAGATCATTATTAATAGCAATTGGATGTAACGGAAACTATCAAAGATTTCCTATTATTTAGGCATTAATGAAAGGAGAAAATTATGTTTCATTGAGCTTTTTCTTTGCTTATTTGCAGAGGACATTGATATGATTGATGGAAATGATTAAGTGATTAACATAAGGATAGTAAATGCTAACTATTTATTAATAAAATTTACATTGTTATGCACATATTATGTTTGCATATACTCTTATAGTTATAACTATTACTTAATGCCAACTGTTGAATGGGTTTTTTGGTAAGGTCTTATATATATACTCATTCATATTTTACATGATATCAAGCATCACAAATGCGCAATACATATGTATGAAATTGGATTTAGAAACAAAAAATTTAAATGCACAAGACTCTATTTTAGAAGGTTGTTAGAAGTACAACTAGATGGAAATTTAAGGAAATAATGGAATAAATGGAAGTGATATTCGAGTAGGCATATATTGATTTTATGTCTAAGGAACTTGAGAAATTTTCCAAACCCTTTGTTAGTAAAAGACCAAAACACAAAATTATGCACAATAATATTGCAAAGATGTCTCATGGATATAATTTTGAAGCAAGAATTAATGCATTAATTAATACCCTTAATGACATTAGATATGAAGTTTACTTTTGCTTTTTTTGTTATTACTATATAATATTAATAGATTAAAATGTTACATTGTTACACTTTTAAGGTATTAATGATTACAATATTAGCAAGAAATGGGCACTGATGAGAATAATCTTGATAAAATTTATTTAAGAATAAAAAAATAAGAGCAAGATGTGATGGATAGTAGATTTTGTCAAACCAGGAGCAATGGAAGTATAAAGTTTGAAAGATCCATTTTTATGGTGGACCTTAATGCTAAAACAAGTAGTTGTAGGCTTTAGTGGATCAGTGACATTTCATGTAAACATGTCATCTTTACTGGAAGTTATGTTAGATTAAACCCTGATGACCATATTAGTCATTATTTTAAGAGGGACAAATATGTGACAGTATATATAATGTCTAATATTGAAACTTTAAATAGACCTAAGGTCTGAAAAAAGGTGAACCATACCTTTATTCTGTCACTCCATAAGAAAAAAAGAAATGCTAGGTACTGCACAAAAGTCAAGAAAAAGGGGACACAAAGAGGGACTATTGTAAAATTTCAGTTATGTTTCTTCATTCTCATGTGATGCTTCAATTGTTTCCGTATTCAATTTATTAAACATTAAGGCATTTACAATAGAAATGTGCAAAGAAGAAGAGGAAAAGTTAGAAAAATTATTACAATAAAATTAAGAAGGAACATATACACAGAAGTTAAGGGCATACAAGTAATTTGGAATATAATTTAGTAAGATTTGATTAAAAAATAGCCGGATAGAAATGACATCACATCTTAGTAGCACTAATGGAGTTAATTACCTTTCCAATTTTAAAAATACATGTATGGACTCTAAAAAATTATGTTATTTAGTATTTTAAAAAGGTTAAAACATTTTTTTAAAAACCCTTAAAAGTCATAATATTTGAAATAATTTGCCATTTTTTATCCTAAATATTGGTATACCCTCTAACATTATTTGTGAATCATTCAATTGATAAGGAAATGACTATAAATATATTTTCGTTCTAAAGGAATCCTAAAGTTATGCTTATACTAATAAGAGAGTTCCAATATTACACTCTCCTTATTGTCCAATAGTTCTAAATTTTAAATAAAAAAACAATAACTTATATTTTAACTCATTTCATTTATTAATTTGTATACATGTTTTTTTTTTTTTGATTTAGTAATTTATTAAAAAAATTAATTTTTTTTTTCTTGTATACATGTTATAAAACAATGCATTTTAACTCTTTGAGAACTTGACTATTAACATAACCTTTTGTAACCTTAATAGTTGATAGTATTATCAATCTTAGTTGAATTTGAAATAATTTTTTTATTGAATAAAATTCTATGATGATCAATTAATTTGTGTGCCTTCTCGTTTAAAGAAGCTAAGAATTTAAATATCTTTATATTATTTTAGATACTTTGTATGTTTGTATCATATGATTTTATTATTTTTTGAAAATGTTCTAAACTTTATCTTCAAAAAGTAACTACTATTGTTCCATTAGAATTTGCATATGCACCACGAAAGTTGATAGCGTATCTGCATTATATATACATCTTATTCTTCAAAATAATCCAACACAATTTTGATTGGTTGAAGTGAAATGAAATAATGTGGAATAAAAGAAAGCAAATATTTCTTCTTTAAACTAGTCGTAAGTAAAATATGATGATAAAAATAATTATTGATGTAACATTTAAAATTTTAAAAATATTAACAACTTACCATTATATATTATATTTTTAAATTACCATTTACTATATTTTCTTAAAATGTTTATTATATTAAAATTTGAGAAATTTAAGTATAAATTGCTCCTTGTTATTTTTTATTAATTAGGATATCCCTAAAAATTACAGTGTAGAAGAGTATTGTTAAAAAGAGGCTAAACAAGCATAGGTTGTGTTGGGAACGATTAATGTAAACAACCTAACCTTTTATTTCTTCCTTTTTTTTTACGGAATATTTTAGGAGGGTTTTAATTATAGGAAAATATTTTTAAGTAATTTATATTTAGACTAATTATTATTTAAGCTAAGTAAGTATTTTATTAAAGATAAAATTTTGATCCTAAATTTTAAACAACTACATCAAAATAATTTAAACCTACCACTTCGCTTAAATGAAAAAAAAAGGCAGTTATTTAACTCACCCACACCTTAATTTGGCCTTCTCCTTCTTTTTTCCTTCCAAAAGAACACATTTTCATTAACGAATGATTACTATAAATGCGAAACATTCATCTCGAGCTAGAAAGATGGCCCACAAACACGTGATGTAAGCTCTAACAGAAAAATTCGGGTCCTGCAGTCTTTTCTCAAGATTCACCGTACCAGCAAAAGCAGCCAAACCACTATTTTTTAACACAGTGAATATATGTTAATGAACAATTTTGGATTTGCTGCCACATTCTCATTCCATTTTATTACGTTCTTTTTTATTTTATAAATTTTAATTATTTATTTATATAAATTTTTGTCTAAATAAATGATTAAGATTTGATTTAAATAAATAAATAATTAAGATTTATAAATTAAAAAAAAAAAGATAAAAATAGAATAAAATAAACATAAGATCCTGTTATAGATAAAGACATATATATATCATTCAAAACCAGGACACTGTAAGATATAACAACCAATACGATAAGTAACCGTATATCATCCAAGACTAACGCAAATTGTAGTTTACAATTGTTCATTATAAGCACGCATTTATAATTTACCAAAAAATGTATATAGATCGAGACTACTCTCGAAGACTGTAACTGTAACCCTAACGCAACTGTCTAAAGAACAATACCGACCTAACAGAATCTGCACACCATATAGTTTATAAATTCTAACCACTCACCCTCGTTCCCCGCCTATTCTCTCTCAGCACAAACACCAGTTAATGACACACCCACTCGTCGCTGCTCCCGTGAATCCACAGACTGTGATCTCTGCCACTTTACTTAATTCATTCATAGAGATATTCCCTCATTCATAACTCAATCACAATGTCTTCTTTGGAGATCGAAGGCAAAGACGTATCTCCCGTCGAACAGGTCCGGCTCACGGTACCAACCACTGATGACTCCAGCCTCCCGGTATGGACCTTTCGCATGTGGTCCCTGGGACTCATTTCTTGTGTTGTACTCGCTTTCCTCAACACTTTCTTCTCTTACCGAACCGAACCACTCGTGATTTCAATGATCTCCGTCCAAGTCGCGACCCTACCCATCGGTCGCTTCATGGCCAAGGTTCTCCCCAAAACAAAATTTCGGATTTTGGGTCTCGGAGATAGAGAGTTCTCGCTCAATCCGGGTCCTTTTAACGTGAAAGAGCACGTCCTAATTTCTATATTTGCTAATGTGGGTGGTAACACGGCGTATGCTATTAGTATCATTGATATTATTAGGGCATTTTACCACAGGAAGATCTCTTTCTTAGCTAGTTGGCTGCTTGTTAACACTACCCAGGTTACTATTTCCTTGCCTTTTTTTCTACATATAAAAGTAATGTATTTAGTTTTGTATTAAGTCATGGTTTAGTAGTGAAAACATTTTCTTTTCATTTTGTGCAGGTTTTGGGGTATGGATGGGCCGGAATTATGAGGAAGTACGTGGTAGAACCGGCGCAGATGTGGTGGCCGAGCAGCTTGGTTCAGGTTTCTCTTTTCAGGTAAACAACAACTATTTGCTTCTATAAGCTTGTCTTCTCTTGTTTGACCTTTCCAGTTCGAGACAAGCTTTTGGGAATGGGGAACTGGGGATAGTGACAATTGATAAAGAACTCCTCGTTTCGTACCAAGATACGGCTGTTTTGGCTGAATATAATCAATTAACAGAGAAATAATTACTAAGTAGACACGGTTTTTTTTTTTTTTTTTTGAGGAAAATTTATCCTTCGATTGGATGCGTTTTCTTTTTAAACAAATAGATATTGGAGAATTATGCATGTTTAGTTTATAATAATTATTGGGGAAGTTCTTACAAATATTACAAGAATTAAAATTAACAGTAACTAATAATTGTACTACCCGTGTATGATTTATAATGGGTATATTATTTTATTTGCATTTCTTATTAACAGGGAAATAAAGAAATAGCTCTATTTGTCTGTTATAAGCAACTTACGAACTTATCACTCCACTTACCGTAAGATGAAAAGTTACTTGTGCTTCGATATAACAGTTTACAGTAAGAGTAGCGCAAGCAAGAATATGTTAATTATTGAAAATCACTTGAGGAAATTAGCTAAAAGTTCCATCTTGACCTTTTTGATTGGATTCCTTCTACAAGCGCTTTGCATGAGAAGGACAGGCAGCGAATGTCTAGAGGCAAATTCTTCTTGATTGCACTTATCAGTAGCTTCTCTTGGTATGTGTTTCCGGGGTACCTTTTCCCAACTCTGTCGGCAGTTTCATGGGTGTGCTGGGCATTTCCTAAGTCAGTCACAGCCCATCAGATTGGGTCAGGCATGCATGGACTTGGTCTTGGAGCTTTTGCGCTGGATTGGTCCGTCATTGCCTCGTACCTTGGCAGTCCTCTCATCACCCCATTCTTCGCCATCGTCAATGTCATCGTGGGCTACATTGCACTCATCTACCTAATTATCCCAGTAGCTTACTGGGGATTAAACTTGTACGGTGCTAGGAAGTTCCCCATTTTCTCCTCACACTTGTTCAATCACAAAGGAGAAATTTACGATGTTAATTCCATTGTTAATGACAAGTTTGAGATAGACATGCCATCATATCTGAAGCAGGGTCATATTCACCTCAGCGTTTTCTTCGCACTTACATATGGGATTGGTTTTGCTGCTATTGTAGCCACCCTCACTCATGTGGCTCTGTTTAATGGCAAGTAAGTAAATGAGATAGTACCTTGTTAGCAATTTCTAACGAGCCAATTTTTTGTGGTTATAATTAAGATCTAGTTTTTTCCATCACTCCAACAGGGAGATATATCAGCAGTACCGGGCTAGTAAAGGTGCAAAAGAAGATATTCACACGAGACTGATGAAGAATTACGAGCCAATACCTGGCTGGTGGTTTCACTCCATTCTTTTAGTGGCATTAGTCCTTTCTCTGGTACTATGCATTTTCATGAGAGATGAGATCCAAATGCCATGGTGGGGACTTATTTTTGCTGCAGGCCTCGCTCTGTTGTTTACTCTCCCAGTTAGCATTATAACTGCTACAACCAATGTGGTAAGTAACGAAGAAATAGTCTGTTTTCTTTTGTTAGCTTGCTTCTTCTGGATTATAGCAACACATTAATCATTACCGTGAACTGGATACTAAAGAATACACAATGGGATGATTAAACAGGATATGAAACTGTATTGTATGCCAAGATTTTCTTGGATTCTAAACTCCAAAATCAACTTTGTTATTTGATTTTCTTAAAGATATAGTCATAATAGGGTTCTTCCTTCTTGTTTCTCCTCTCAGTCACCAGGGCTCAACATTATCACAGAGTACATCATGGGAATCATTTATCCTGGTAGACCAATAGCTAACGTCTGCTTCAAGACCTATGGCTATATAAGCATGGCCCAGGCAATAACTTTCCTCAGCGACTTCAAGCTAGGTCACTACATGAAAATTCCACCAAGATCCATGTTTATAGTCCAGGTATGTCTACCCTGTATATACGGAATTCAGGTAAGATTTTGGCATGACTAAAACCTTCTGGAATGGGAAAACATACTAGTTTTGAAAAGCCGTTAGCTATATAGCTGCCAAAACCTTTTTGTTGTTTTAAACGTCACTGCATCGGTTGAAGCACTTCTGGTTGACAGTTAATATCACTATTCCTTATTGTTATGCTTGAGCAATTAACAAGTAAACTGAGTTGGCTTTAATTTGTCCAGTACCATGTTGAAGTATCTGAACTTTTCAGTCTTTCTAATCTATTTCCCCTATGCCGCCCACGGAAGTGCATAGGTACTGTAATAGCTTCGTCAGTGAACACCGCAGTTGCATGGTGGCTTCTGACTTCCATCGAGAACATATGCAATGATCAACTACTTCCTCCAAACAGTCCCTGGACATGTCCCGGTGATAACGTCTTCTTCGATGCATCTGTCATATGGGGTTTGGTTGGACCTAAACGAATTTTCGGTAGACTTGGCAGCTACAATGCCCTCAACTGGTTCTTCTTTGGAGGTGCATTGGGACCTCTTTTGATATGGTTACTGCATAAAGCTTTTCCTACGCAGAAATGGATTAAAAAGATCAACCTTCCTGTACTTTTGGGAGCAACAGCCGCAATGCCACCAGCTACAACTGTCAACTTCAATTGTTGGATTGTGGTTGGAGTAATCTTTAACTACTATGTGTTTAGGTACCACAAAGTTTGGTGGCAGAGGTACAATTATGTACTTTCAGCAGCCCTGGATGCTGGATTAGCTTTCATGGGTGTTCTTCTATACTTCAGTCTGACTATGGAGGAAAAATCCTTAAGTTGGTGGGGAATCGAAGAACACTGTCCCCTCTCTAAATGCCCAACTGCCAAAGGAATCGTTGTCGATGGTTGTCCTGTTTATTAGTTTAGCTTCAATTGCTACGCTTGATTACTTCTTTATTTTTGTTCATTTCTAGTGTCACATCCAAGGAAATTAGTAAGTACTCCCTCCGATTCATAATAAGTGTCGTTTTAGAGGAATGTACACTTATTAAAAAAGTTAATGAAATGTCTTATATACCCTTATTAATTACATGTTAAAGTGCCTTGAAAATATAATCTGTGTAATCTATGTAATTAAGATGTGAGAGAAATTAAAGGTTAATTTTGGAAGTAAAATTATAAAAATGCATACAAAGTTAAGAATGACACTTATTTTGAATAATTAAAATGTATCTAAAACGACACTTATTATGAATTGGATGGAGTATAATTTATGCGGCAAATTGAAGTATATAAATAGTTATACGAACTTGGCTCGGGCTTGCTTAGTTCTGATGATGTGAGATTGGTGTGAAAATTGAGTGGCCAAATTCGAAGTTGCCTGTCAATTTCTGATAGAAAGCTAAATTGAAGAAAGGTAAAAGTATATTTCATCTAACAGAATAAGAGTATTTATACAAATTGTCTTGAAAATGAAAAATAACGAATATAACTATAACTAACTTATGACTAACTAACTATAACTACTCCCAGTTTGCTAAAAGAGTCCTGAAAAGCAGTCAAGGAAAGTCCTTTGGTGAAGCAATCTGCTAATTGATTTTTGGAAGAAACAGGAAATAGCACAATGATACCATTTTGTAGTTTTTCTCAAACTACATGACAGTCAATCTCAATATGTTTTGTGCGTTCGTGAAAATTTGGATTTTGTGCCAAGTATACTGCAGACTGGTTGTCTCAAAAGAGTTGTGTTGGAGCTGTAGGAGGCATCTGTAGTTCATTGAGTAGATAATGTAGCCATTGCACTTCACATGTTGTAGTTACTAGTGCTCTGTATTCTACTTCTGAAGACTTGTGGCTGAGTGTATTATGTTTCTTGGTTTTCCAGGAAATTAAAGAAGAGCCAAGAAACATACAATATCCTGTGATGGATCTCCTGGTGTCTAGACAAGTGCCCCAGTCCAAATCTGAGAAAGCTTTGAGCTTGACTTCACTATTAGATACCTTAACACTCTGTGAGCAACAGTCAAATGATCTGATGTAGGAGAATCAAAAAATTGTGCTAACTGTTGTACAACAAATTTGATGCCTGGTCTAGTTGTAGTCAAATATTGAAGCTTGCTAATTATCTTTCTGAATTGTGTAACATCCCTTAATTTCTCTCCTGCATCCTTTTTAAGCTTTGTCTCTGGTAAAACTGACGTTGGTACTGGTTTTGATTCTAGGAACTGAGTATCTTTGAGCAAGTCCAATGTGTACTTCTTCTGACATATATTTATTCCTTGTGTTGTTCTTACTACTTCAAGTTCAAGGAAAAATTTTAGTTCTCCCAGATCTTTAATTGTAAATGCATCACGTAAATATTGTTTGATGTTGTAAACAGCTTCCATGTCATCACTAGCCACTATGACATCATCCACATATATTAAAAGTGCCATAAAACCCTCACTTCCAGTCTTGAGAAATAAAGTTTGATATGATGTAGCTTGTTTGAAGCTATATTGGAGTAATGCTGAAGTCAATTTAGCATTTCATTGGCGACTTGCCTGTCTTAGTCCATAAAGAGGTTTAACCAATCTGCAAACATTGCTTCTATTTCCTTCATGGCCTTTAGGAAACTGCATATAAACTTCTTCATCACGGTCTCCATGAAGGAATGCATTGTTGATGTCAAGTTTATGTAAATGTCACCCTTTGATTGCTGCTAATGCAAGGAGAAGTCAAACTGTTGTCATTTTAGCCACTGGACTAAAAGTATCTAAAAAATCTATGCCCTCTTGTTGTGTGTAGCCTTGAGCAACTAACCTAGCCTTGTATCTCTCCATTGAGCCATCTGCTTTCCTTTTTATCTTAAAGACCCACTAACGTCTAATTGCCTTCTTTCCTTTTGGCAAATCAACCATCGCCCAGGTGCTATTTTGCTGCAAAGCCTATATTTCTGCTTGCATTGCTTGTCTCCAATTGTCATCTTTAACAACTTGTTCATAGGTTTGTGGCTCTTGTTCTTGATCAACTGCAACTGAAAATGCATAATGCTTAGGAGTTAGTTTGGAATAAGAAAAAACATTGGAAAGTTGGTGAGGACTTGTTCTTTGAGTAGCCATGCATTTGTAGTCAATTAGGTACTGCGGCTTTGACTTTGCTATGTTGCTTCTTCTCAAGCTTTGATTCGAATGCTGTTGAAGTTGAACTTGTGTTTGAGCTTGAATGTGATTATCAGGATGAGAATGAACAGGTGGAGGAACAACTTCTAGTGTGGTTGAAACAGAATCTGATAAAGTGGCAACCATTTCTAGTAATGGTGTAATAGCAGACATAGGTTGAATGTCATCAAATGATGACTGAACTGATGATGAAGGCAAAACTAATTGATCATTGTTTTGCTTATTAGAAATTTGCATATTAGTAGTTAGTGTGGAAAAAGGAAATATGTGTTCCTCAAAAGAGACATCTCAAGAAATAAAAATCTTTTGAGTTTTAAAATCAAAAAGCTTAAAACCTTTAACACCTGGAGAGAAACAAAAGAAATCAACTTTGATGCTCCTGGAATCAAACTTGGTTTTAATGTTAGAATGATTAGAAGCAAAAGTAAGGCAGCCAAAGGCTTTCAAATTATCTAAATTTGGTGCTTTAGGATATAGTGCTTCAAAAGGTAATATATTATTAAGGACAGAAGTAGGTATTTTATTGATCAAAAAAATGACGTCAAAACACATTCACCCCAGAAAGATATAGGTAACTTAGCCTAAAATCTTAATGATCTTGCCACATTTAAAATGTGCTGATGCTTCCTTTCCACAACATTGTTTTGTTGAGGAGTCTTAACACCAGATGTCTGATGAACTTTTCCTTTTGATTCATAAAAACTGGAACATTAAATTCTTGGCCATTGTCACTTCTGACACATTTGACAGCACGGTTAAATTGAGTAGAAACATAAGAAATAAAGTTTTGCATGATTGTTCGTGCTTCAAATTTATGTTTCATTAGGAATATCCAAGTAAACCTACTAAAGTCATCTACAATAGTGAGAAAGTACATATGCCCTTTAAAAGTAGAAGCATAGTTGTCTTCCCAAATGTCAACACAAATCAAATCAAAAATGACATTGCTAACAGAAGTACTAATAGGAAATGGTAATTTCTTCTGTTTTGACATATGACATATCTCACAAGGTTCAACATTAGAAACAGAAGGAACTAATAATTTCAATTGAGAAAAAGAAAGATGGCCTAGCCTAGTATGTCATAGTACTAAAGTTTCTTTATTACAAGTAACAAAATTAACAATAGCAACATGTGAAACAAGTAAAACAGCATTGGAATTCAGCTTGTATAATCCTTGGGAATGCTTAGCAACCCTAATCATCTTCCATTGCTGAATGCTCTGGATTATAAAATGAGAGGATAAGACAATTATCCAGCAAGAAAGATCATAAGCTAATTTACTAATAGACATAAGATTAAAGGTAAATTCTGGCACTTATAAAAACATCTAGGAGTTTTAGAGATTTGTTCAAATAAACAGTGCCAATGTGAGTAACTTGAACCCTGCATTTGTTAGGGAGATTCACATAAACATTGTGAACCAATTTATATGGAAAAATGCTAAAGAACAAGCTATATGGTCTATAGCACCATTATCAACAATCCAATCACTGCAATAAGAATGATTGTTAGTAGAAATATTTAAAGAAATATATTGATCAATCTCAAAGTTTGAGGGAATCAAACCTGAGGTTGACTTTGACTATACATGATTCGGCAAAGTCATTGCATTAACATGATGAGAAGTAGACGGAAGTCCTTATAGTAGTTGTATCAACTGATCATACTAGTCCTAAGTAAACTAAAATGTAGAAGCTTGATCCTCTGAAGCCTTAGAGTGATGATGAACAACAGGTTGAGAACTAGTATCATCAGTTTCCATAGCATTAGTATAAACTCGATTTGAAGGCTTCTTAGAATTCTTCATATTGGTAGGATTCTCGTGCTTTTTATAGCACCTGTCAATGGTATAACCCTCCTTTCCACAATGTATGCATATAAGTGGTGTTGAATTGTTAAAGAACTTTCTTTTTGCAGAAACATTAGTACCTTTAGAAGCCAAGGCACTGATGTCAAAGGCTAAAGGCCTTTCTTGTTGAATAACCAAAGAGAATACCTTATTCAAGGAAGGCAAGGGATCCATCAATAGAATTTGTGATTTCACAGTCGAATAGGTTTTATTCAGTCCCTTAATAAAAACCATGACCTGATCATTTTCATGAAATTCCCTAATGTTCTTGGAAAGACCACATGAACATTGAGGAGCACAAGAACAGGATCAGATAGGGCGTAAGATTTGCAATTCATCCCACAAGATTTTCAACTTAGTGAAGTACTCATGCACAGAAAGAATTCCTTGTTGACAAGTGTAGATTTCAAGTTAAAGATCACATATACGAAAAGAGTTACTTTGAGCAAATCTAGCTTTGAGATCATTCTAGATCTCACAGGCAGAATCCAATCAAATTATAAACTGCGCAATAGAAGGTGAGACAGAATGAATGAGCCAAGAAATTACCAAATTGTTGCATCTTTCCCAAGGAACAAACAAAGGATTTGAACGAGTTGGTTGCAGAATCGATCCATCTTATTTTTAGATAGAAGCGACATCTTCATGGCTCTCTTCCATTGATGATAATTTGGTCTAGTTAGAACCGAAGAAACAAGAACAAGAGTTGGATTCTCGTTCGCATGAAGATAATAGGGACTGGAAGGATTTTCTTCTGGCTTTTGAGTTGAACCAGAAGTATTATTAGCGATTTAGGCATTGAGATTAGCCATAAAATCAAACATCAATTAGAGAAAGAAGAAACAAAATAGGCAAAGAACAGGGATAAGAAACTACAAAGTTTCTGTTTGTTTGCAAAGAAAAAAACAAGAAAACCTAGAAATCTTAGAAAGAATCCAGAAAAACCAAAGAAGCAGAAATATTTGCTCTGATACCATGATAGAAAGCTAAATTGAAGAAAGGTTAAAGTATATTTCATCTAATATTTATACAAATTGTCTTGAAAATAAAAAATAACGAATATAACTAACTATAACTAACTTATGACTAACTAACTATAACTAACTGTCGACTTTGACTTTATACAATTCTAACAAGCTCACCCATGTACATTGATATGCTGACCGAGTTTGATTCAGGAAAGAGTAAAGGAATTTTTAGTGATCCTTGTTGGAGTTTTTAAAATATAAAAGATGAATAAAATGAGATAAGATAAAGATTAAAGAATATAACATTCAAGTTATCTTATTATTAAATTTGGTTGGAACATTCAAGTTATTTTATTATTAAATTTGGTTGTCTTATATAGGAAAAATATAAAAAACTAAAATAAATATTTTAGCCAATAGATCTGACTTGTAAGATAAGATTAAAGATAAACTAAGACCTATTTGAAAAAAAAATTAACAACTCAAATTTTGAATTAATTCTCAATAATCCTTATTTCAACCAACAAATCTGACTTATAAGATAAGATCAAAAATAAACTAAGACCTATTTTTAAAAAAAAAGTTAACAACTATAAAATTTTGAATTCAATAATCCTGTCCAAAAATTGAGTGCAAGCTGAACCTTGCTTTTAGGGTTCACTACTTAGGGCTAATTTCGGTTTAAACTTAGAAAGAGAAAGTACAGAACACTTAACTTTCCTAAAGAATTGAATCGCTCATCTTGCCAAGGCGAATAATTGAACCCCAAGCTACAGTCGATGAATGATTTTGTCTGGGTGAAGAGTTGAACTCCCAGCTTATTCGATGTGTAAAATCTTCATGAAATATATACTGGAGCACTATAGTTGGTTTTTACTAATTGAATAACAATCTTAGTATGGGAATAGGATCGAACTTCATAAGTTCCCGAAACATTTGTGTATGTGCGAATGCTGCAATACAAAAACGTTTTTGAGAAGGGAGAAGACAATGATAGTAGATAACCAGTTTAGTTTATAGATCACATGTACAATATACACACTCTTGAACTGCAAAGAGAGAGTCAAAACAAAAACATAACCTATTGTAAGACTCCATCCAGCAGAAAATAGCCATACATCGACAATCCCCTTCTAACAATACCAAAACCAAGAAGCTTATTAACCATTTCTTGTCAACGACCTGCTTTGGGACATCACTTAATCTCGATGTGATCTTGAAGAGATATGAGCAAACCGTGAAGAGAACCCGCGATGAGTAGTATCCTCATCATCATCATCCCAGCAACCTTCGTCAAAATTTTGAGCGTAACTTAAAGGATCGTACTCAAAGCCACCCGCTGGTTTCGATGACTTTTTACTTCTCAGGAAAGCGGTTGCTATGTTACTGCAACTCGCGCTTCGGCGCCTGTTATTTGTGCTGTTATTGATACCTATTCTTCTTCTTATCCAGGGAAGCTTCAACTTGAGACGCCCCCAGCATGAGAGAAGTCCTCCTTCGTCTCCGTTTTCAGGAGATGAACCGCTCCCCATGTACGAGTTTGAAATTTTTCAATGTAGATGTTCTTGCTTAGAAACGATGGTGGTGAATTATTCTTTTTAGATGATAGTGGGGTCTCTGTCTTTGTCTGCCATTTTTTGCGGAGGATTTTGGGTGTGTGGCAGGAAAGCCTTCATAAGATCAGATGAAGTACAAGGATTTGTTCCTTCTAGTTTATGTGAAGAGAATTTTCCATAATGGCCATAAATATAGAGGAAGATAATGAAATGGCATTGGATGGACGAGGGAATGATTCGGCATTTGTCATTTATGACTCGTGATCCACAGTAACCACAATAATCTATGGATATCGCAACACATGAATCCAACTTCGTCCCACACATGAAAAAGGACCTTTTGCGCATTATATTTTCTTGACGGGCCTAGACGCATTGACGCATAATATAAATGAAGTTATAAAGAGGAATCCTATGAAATCATTTTGGTCGTTAGATATGAGTTCAGAGACTGTTCAACTATATTTAATAGCTAAAGTGACGTCATTTTAAGCATCGGACAGAATTGTACACCATAAAATAAGAGAGAGAATCTCTACTCTTTATAAAGAAAAATCTTGGTCCAATTTTGAAATTTTGTTCATTAAGATTTTCATCTTAATTTTTCTTACTCAATCAAGTTGATGGAAAGTTAATTTTGCACACCTAAAAATAAAATATACATGGACACGTTAATTTTTATTGAGTCCATTTACACATTGTACAAAATTAAAAATAATAAGTATAATAATAAATTCTGAAATTTAAAATAAAAAAAACCTATTTTAAAAAAAATTTTTTTTAAGAAGAAAAACGAAATCTATAGAGAAAATGACAGAACTATTTACAATTATACAAAAATGTCAAGGACAAAAAAATTTTGGGAAAAAATGATTATGGAGAGGAGATTTGCTTCATGTAAGATGAGACGGATAAAATTTTACTATCTTATAAAAAAAAAATAGAATAACAAATTTAAGTGTCTAATTTTTAAAAAAATTTAATTTATCATCTGGTTTGGGCTGGGAGCCTCACCAGCCAGGTATTGTCCCTTTGCGGTATGCCAGGCGTCTTGGTGTGGGTTCCGAAG
>JAOQMQ010000006.1:5617633-5637072 GCA_027563845.1 Erythroxylum subrotundum
TCTGGAGCTCCCAAGACTTGAACCTGTAACCTAGGGGTTTTGTTGGAGTTAACTCCACGCCTCTCACCACTTGAGCTCCATCATCAATCTTTAAAAGTTTTCAATTTTGTTTCAAAGATTTCAAAACTAGTATCATTCAGGTCAAAATATTGTCTCCATTAGTTGTTTGTTAAAGTGACTAATGGAACATGCTTTTATAGATACATGAATAGTTTATATAGCTTTTATTTAAGCTCGATCTTAATTTTTTATTATCAAACTAACACTCTTCAAATCCACCCATATTTTTTTAATCCGCTTTTTCTCTCTTCTATACTTAAGATAAGAAAGTTTGTAGCTTTTCATCACATCGTAATGCTCCTCCATCGTCTAAAAATGCTCCTCCTATATAAAATTATGTTTTTATGGATCAATAGGTGTCATGCATAAGTTTGATGGGTTTTTGGATTTGTGGTCTTCTAAGTTTTTGTGTTTAAAGTTTTGATAATATTGTGAACTTTTTCTATTTCACATTCAAATTTAGTATAGAGTAGGGCTAGTAAGAGGTTTGAGACTCGACTTAACCTAACCTAACTCAAAGTCAATTGATCAAACTCGATCAATTTAAGTTTTGTATCAGGATCAGACCTAGCGTTCAAAGGTCATGTCTAACCGCTCGAGAGACCCTCACCATTTACTGTAAAACGAAATTATTTTGGACTGCCTCAGTGGGCTTAAGCGTAGGCATAAACCACGTGGGCTTGATCTTTATTGAGTTTTGGGTTAGAATTGTGGCGTGCTCTTGAAGAGTCGAGTTTAGCTAAGCTAAAGAAGTTTCGACTTCAACCTAATTTGTCGCCATCTCTAGCATAAAGGTTATACATTTTTTTAATGGTTTATTCTTCCAATAAGGGAAAGAGTTTTGAGCATTATCCCTAGTCTACTAAAGAAGACAAACAAGCTAGAAAGAAAAAAGAGAAAAATAAAATGTTGAAGCTGAAGCTGAAGCTGAAAATACAAGTTATAAATATTAGTGTTGTTTTTATTATCATAAAAAAATTGTTATAAGTGGATGTAAAAGTGGAAGGATTAATTTGCATCTGATCCCTTAATATTTTATTAATTATGTCTACAATAGAAATATGATAAAAGAGAAATTTTATACTAGATTATTATAATACAAAGAATAATGAGATTATTCTATTATATTCAACATTTGTTGATACTACAATCATAAACTTGTAATTTTGTGACTTTTAAATTCATAAATAGTGGTTATTCGTAGTTCATACTAAAACATATTAATCAATATATATAGTTTCCTATTTAGTATTAACATTATTTTATTGTTGTGTACTAATTTCTCCACCAGAAAAGGACTTGCTAAAGTCAAGCAAGATATCTTTATTGTAACAATTGTGATGTCTATGCTAATGAACCAAAATAATTAATTGGAAGTTACTACTAATTTTGCAGGGGTCTAGGGAGGGGGAGCCTTGGAGCAATTAGTAAAGTTGTTTCTTTGTGACCATAAGGATACAAGTTCAAATCACATAAATAATCTCTTTGTAAGAATATACAGGGAAGGTTGCGTACATGATGACCTTCCTGAGACTCCTGTAAAATAGGGAGTCTTGTTGAATCCTACCTTGTTAAGATCAAACATCAATATCTCTCTGAGCACTTGTCAATTTCACTACTATATGTTTAACATATATGAATTCCTCTTCATTTGTTATAACAAATGCATTTGTTGGCATACAAGCATAGGCTCTGAATATGACAAGAAAACATATTAGATATAAAAGATATAATACTACCAAAAAAAAGTGATGGCAACATACGAACATGGGAGGTATTATTGTGCATGACAAGGAAGGCAAAAGAAAAGCAACAAAAAAAGAGATAACGAAATCTCTACATCTTTTCCTTAAATGATGCTATAAAAATGAATGCGTATTTCCTACTGAATTCACGTAATAATCCCATTTTCTTTTCATACAAAGCATAGTCTCAATGATTATTATATGGAACACCGAAATAAAATCTAGTGTTAAAAATAATTATTTATATCCAACAAATCAATTAGTAGAGAATTTGAAATAAACATGCAACTAAGTGCACTCGATTTCTATAAATTCCATAAAGTTGAAATACAAATGCTCTTGAAATTTATAAAATAGCAAAAGTAAATCCTTTTGGCATTTAAAACATTGTCTTAAATGGTGTAGTATTTACAAAATAGCAAAAGTTAGTGTTTTGGTGCTTTAATTCAATGACTCTTCAAGTAGTTCCATATATTTTTTATCTTGTCAAACTCATCCTTGAATTTGTTTCATCCTAAGAAAATAGCAAAAAATAATTAAAAGGTATGATAACTGACAAATTGAATTCAAAACCGAAAAGTCTTTGTGATTTCTCTATACCTATAATTGTCATTCTCGTCTTGTTACTAATGCTTAAAATTCCTCACCCTACAAAGTCTCATATCCATGGACTTGTTGTTTTCTTTTCTTTGACTTTATCATCGGTGGTGGCCTTGACAGATTAATAGTGTAATTGCTACTTTGGCGTCATATGAAATCTACATTTGAAGTTCTCCAACGTTAGTTCTCCTCCTTGCCAAAATAATCATCACAAAAATGAAAAAACACTTACACATAGTTGAAGACATATAATTAAGAGACAAATAAATTATATGAAAATTGATGTTAACTTATACTAAAATTTTTAAGCCTATAAATTGTAGATTGTTATGACACACCTTTCATTAGATTTATTTTTTTTGAGAAGTTAAAAAATTCATTAATAGATGTTGGAGATTACAACAAGAGAGGGTTAACTATTGAACCACTGAGTTCATTAGTTACCCAAACTACGTCGTTCAGCACTACAAACAATATACTACATTTATCAAAGTCAAACTACCAAACGAGTATAACGATTTGGGACTTTTCGCAAGTCTTCTAACCTTTTGTCAATTAGGTTAACGAGGACTTGCGTCGGCTAAGCGATCGTAGATCTATGGAGATTCTGGTGCTTCGTTCTTCACTCAGGTAAGTCACTCTGGAGTCTTTCTCAACTACAGAAGCTTTTACGATTAAGGTATGACCTTTGTTGTTTAACTTCCAGACCTTGCATTAACAGATGGAGAGCAGGCTCTCTGGACTTATCATTTTAGGGCTAGCCGATGAGGGGATCTAACTCAAGTAAGTGTATTCCTTCCATTATTTTTTATTTTTGTTTCAATAAAGACTTCCCTTCTCGAATCCCTTCTCTGAACTTCGCAGAGAGTCTCTTCTTGGAAGGATATGTTTCTGGCTAAACGATTCATCTTTCCTTCTTCACCCTCTCAATATTTCATCCGAGAATCCCATTATCGGTAACATGCTAGTCTGATCTCTACTTTTATTTAGGGCTTGTCTACTCCCAAATCTGCTCATCTGTATTTGATTTCTTTGAAGGGTTTCGGTCTATCCAGAGAAGATGGGTCCTCAAACATTATTCAACCCAGAAATGGAGTCTTCCAGGTTAGTGCATATTTGAAAAATCGTAGTTGTTCCTTCAATACTGAATTTTAGTAACATGCTTTGTGTAGCTCTGTGACTGAATTTCTCTTCTGCTGTGAGGATTGAGTAGTTAGAACTTTGAAAAGTTCTGATAGGCTAGCATTATATTCTCCATACAGATGCCACTCTTCTACTACAGTATAGGTTTAACTGATTAATGATCAGTTGTTCCCTTATGCTGGTAGTAGTGAGTTCTATAATAGATATTAGTGAATTAGCCTTATCTTTGAATCTTCTACTATTCCTCTCATTCCAAATTATTTGAACACATGTAGCCACCGATAGTAACATAATATCCTTATCATGTTTTGACATCTGCAAATTAGATCCTGCAGGATATCTGTGATTCTGCCATATGAGTAATTAGGGGCACATAAGGTAGAGATCTTTGGCCAAACTTCTCTTGAGAAGACACAATCAAAGAAGAGATGATCTCTAGATTCATCCTTTTGTTTGCATAGGATACATAGCTTAGAGGAGGTAAGGAAATTCAGTCTGTCCAAAGTACTTATTCTGTTCAACATTATTAGCCAGAGTAGGAAACTAACATTAGGTCTAATTACCTTATTCCATATCACTGTGTCCCATCCTACAGGGTTAGCAATCCCCTCCCTCATCCTTCTGACTTCCTTATTAGTAATCTCTGAGACAGGAATACCCTTCCATAAATAGATGTCTCTCTCCCCCTGACTTCTGAATTGAGGAAATAGCAACAACCTAGCCTCTTCTGAAAAAAGGGACCAATTCTCATTCCTGACTATTTCTTGGAGCTTGGTATCCTTAAGAAATCGGTTTAGTAGGGACCTTGCCATTTGATTTTGTATTAAAGGTCTATTCCCTGTCCAGTTGTCATACCATAGAGAAATTCTTTCCCCCGTACCAATCTAGCACGAAATATGCTGATACATATCCTCCCTCAATCTAAGAAGTTGGTTAAAAAACTAGGTATAGTTGTTATTGATTTTTAGAGCCCAAAAACTTCCTCCCTTTATCAGATAAAAATGAATCCATTTGGACCACATGGATTGTTTTTCACTTAGGATTCTCCAAATCCTCTTGGACATAAGAACTCTGCTTTTACTGGATATTGACTCCAGTCCTAGACCTCCTTCCCCTCTTAGTTGATAGATTTTTTTCCAACTAACTTTGGCTATTCCTTTCTCATCATTCCCTTTTCCCCATTAAAAATGCTTCGTCAGTTTTTCTATTGTTTTAATCAGCCCTTTTGAGAGAAAAAGATATGAACACTAGTAAATATTCATAGACATGATCATTGATTTCAAGAGCTGAATTTTCCCTCCATAGGAAAGTGATCTATTTGACCATGCCCCTAATCTCTTATGGATCTTTTCAATTAAAGGAATGCATTCACAGAACCTAAGCCTCCTTGAAGAGATAGGAATCCCCAAGCAGAGAAGAGGAGGTTCTTTAATTTCCATACCCGTAATTTGAGATAAAGTATTTGAGAGGTGAGTAGCACTTTTTGAGAGAATGAGATAGCTCTTGCTTTGGTTGACACATAGACCCGACAACTCCTTAAATAAGTTAAGAGATCTCATCAATAGAGTGATTGAGTGAACATTAGCCCTGCTTAGGAGAATAAGGTCATCTGCAAAACATAAACCAGTTAGAGAAATTTTCTTACATTTTGAGTGGTATCTAAATTTAGGATCTGTTGAGGTTTTGTGCTTCAGAAGTTGAGTGAGAATCTCCATGCAAATTAGAAATAGGTAAGGGGATAAAGAATCCCCTTGCCTAAGACCTTTCTTGCCTTTAAACAACTCCGTGGGTCTCCCATTTATCAAAATCCTATAGGAAGCAGTAGAAATGTATTCTTCAATCCATTTTATGAACCTTAAGGGAAAGTTCATTATCTCCATAGTTTTTAGAAAGATACTCCAATTCACACTGTCAAAGGCTTTCTATAAGTCGATTTTAATGATGCAATTCGGGGGACTTCTCCTTCGGTTATACCCTTTTAGAAGTTCCTATACTAAAAGAATATTGTCCCCTATATCTCTATTAGCCAAAAATGCACCTTAATTCTCACTAATGAGAAATTTTAGGACCTTCTTCATCCTGTCAACCAAAATCTTGGCAATGATCTTGTATAGGAAATTGGTACACGAAATAGGTTTGTAATCACCCCAAGTATCTGGGCAGGAAGTTTTAGGGATCAAATATAGAAAGGTCTTGTTTATTTCTTTCAGTATAGCTCCTTTTAGGAAAAATTCATGCACTGCTTCCTTGACTATCCCCCCCCCCCTCCTCCAAACTATTCCAAGTATTTTGATAGAAATAACCATTCAAGTCATCTGGTCCTGGAGCTTTAGAACCATTCATGGAAAAGACAAACTTCTCAATTTCCTTATTTGTGACAGGTCTTATTAACCAAGCAACTTCATTTTCAGGGATTTTAGAGGTGACAAATTGTCTAAGATCATATCCCTGCTCTATCTGGATAACTTCTAAGCCCAGTAGTTTTTTATAAAATAACTTGGCTTCTTTAGCTAAGTCATCCTGTCCAAAAACTTCCATACCTGCTTTAGTTTTAATGGATGATATTCTATTGTCATTCTTTCGGGCTAACATGGAATTGAAGAAGAACTTAGTACACCTATCTCCATCTTTTAGCTAATTAATCCTAACTCTCTGCTTCCATAAAGAACATTGATTATCCACCACTTCCAAGTAGTTCTTCAGAGCTTCCTTCTCTGTTGTAGCTAGAGTACTATCTAAGGGATTTTCTGCCAGTGATTTTTGAATAGAGGAGAGTTTATCTCTTGTTGTTTTAACCTCCTTAGAAAGATTCCGACCTCTCTTACAATTAAGGATCTTCAGCTCTTGTTTTATAGCCTTGAGTTTTTGGTTGCATATGTACTGCTTAGTCCATAACATCTATGCTCTAATCCCTTCGATATGGCTTCTTGAAATCCTTCTGAGTTAGCCAGATAGTTGTTAAATCCGAAAAGGTGATGAACTCTAGAGATAGTGAATAAGTTGTCAATCTTTATAAGAGTATGGTCAGAGATGCCAGGGTCTAGGAAATTCACAGTGCTTCTTGAAAAGGTATTTAGCCATTCCATATTTACCAAGGCCCTATCCAGTTTTTTTTTATATGCCAAATAGAACACTGCTTATTGGACCACGTAAACTTATGACCTTCAAATTTTAGGTCTATAAGTTCCACCTCCTGCATACAATCAAACAAATCAGAGGTGTAGTTAAGTAGATTATAGTTACCTTCAGCCTCTGATCTGAAAACAGTGGTATTAAAATCCCCACACACCACCCAAGGGGAGTCAACCGAAGTCTTAATCCTTCTTAGATCATTCCAGAGATCAGATCTTTGGAATACTATGTTGAAGCCATAGACAAAATTAGCTAAGACCCAAGAATTCTCCATTTTAAAATCGAGTTTAGAGTGTATATGTTGCAATCTTGATTCCAGAACCTCCACTTTCAAAAATTCAGCATGATAAGCTATAATAATCCTTCCATAAACATGACTGTGATGATTTGTAATGAACTGCCAATTGCTGCCTAAACAAATCAATTTATTCAAGTTACCTTCTCTAATTTTTGTCTCCAACATACAAAACACCTTAGGTTTTTCTTTTAGAACAAAATCCCTCAAAGCATTAAGCTTTGATGGATTGTTTATTCCACGTACATTCCACACAATCAAAGTCATAGACAATTAGTTTTCCCCTTGGAGCTTTTCATATTGCTCCTTATGCTTTTCCGAGAGGTGATATGTTCAAACTGGTCCTCTTGATTGCTACCATTTTGCAAATCAACCTTTAATATACTTTGTTCAATCTGTTGACTAGTCGAATCTCCCTCATTTGAATTAGCAGCACTTGTTTCCAACTCGTTTCCTCTTTTGTTCATTGAAGGCTTGCAGACCTCTTCAAGTTTATGTTGAACTTCTTTCTGCTGAACCTCATCAAAGCTATTCTCCTTCAGATTGCTTTCCTTTATTTTTGGAGAAATATTAATTGGCTGAGCGACCTCATGGTTTTCTGCAACTTGTTCTGCCTCCTCAATTTTTTTGATTTCTTCATACTCATTCTTATCCATTCCCATCACTTCCCAATAGTCCCCTTTTATGAATACTCTACCCGTAGGTTTTGCATTCCTTACCTTGAGCTTTAAAAGATGGTTTCCATTGGTAAGTCACTAATACTTTGTCTTCTTTAAAAGAGTTTTCATCAGCTAACCTTAGGATAGGGATACTATCTTTCATTTCCTTAGATATGTCCATGCTCACACATAACCGAGCAAATCCTACTCTTTTCCTCCATACAGTATTTTCATCCATGCATATTGGTTTCCCTAAATAGCTCGCAAGCATACTCAACCCCTTAGTAGTCCAATACTCCAAAGAAATATTGTGGATGTTCACCCATAGGGGAATGCTCTTCAATCTATTTTTTTCTAACTCCACTCCTGGCTACCAAATTTGTAGAAATAATGGGAGTTGAGAGATATGCCAAGGGCCCTCTTCTATTACCTTTTGAGCTTCCGATTTGGAAGAGAAGGTAAATATTATGTTATCCTCTTCAGTTAGCATTACCTCCATTAGGCCTCTTTCTTTCCAATTTCTTGTTGCCCATGCTTGAATAATAGGAAAAGCAGGCCTTTTTTCCATGAAAAAATCAACGAGAGTAGCTTCCCAAGTCTTGGCACCTTGCTATTATACATCTAGGCTAGGAGCCACCATTAGCTTGCCTTCGATCTCTACTGGAGGGCTGAACACCAGAGAGGTGTCTGAATCATCACCCAGGACTTGCTTCCATGTTTTCCTAGGTCCTTTAGTCGTATTTCCAGCAACAGTAGGTGCGAAACCCTTGGGTGGGTCATCAGATTTAGGGAGAGGGATGGTTGTAGAAAATGTTGTGGGGGGGTGTTCTGCAGAAAGTTTAGAGGGGGAGGGAGGAGTTGGGTTAGGGTTAGGGTTGGTGTTTTGTTTGATAGTAGATAGAAGAGTTAGGAAATCAGTGTCCATATTTGAACTAATATTCTCTTATTTTTGCAGGCTTGAACAAGATCAAGTAAGATGGTGAGTTTGAGGCTGTATAAATGTGGTTGAGTTTGTTGAGATTTTGAGGGTTTGCAACGGGAGGGTTGTGTTGAAAGTTGGAATGGTGGTGATGATAAGTTCTATAGCTGTGAGACTATGGGTTCTGTCTGGAGTGTGAAGTGGTTCTATGTTAGCAGAGTTAAATTGTTGAGAAGTGATTATGGTATTAGCTGGAAGAAGTAGAAAGTGTTGTTGTTGATGCAGGAGGTGGCGGGGCGGTGGAAGAGCTAGTGACTGTGCCAGTGGCTAAGGCATGGTTAGGGTTTGCCGGTAGCTAGGGTTCTGAGAAGCTGTTGTTGATTTGGTAATTAGACATATATTTTTGTTATGTCATTATTGGAGACATATTTGATAAGCCATTTTAATTGCTCTCTTTGATAACATATTTTGTTTAATGGAATCTCCCATTCCTCTTTGATTCTATTCTTATTTGGCGTGCCTAATGTTTTTTTAATAAAGGTAATATTGGTTAATCATGTTCGATTTTAGGTGATAATTTCTCTTTTTTGTATCAACTCTATCATATATTTTTTAAAAGAAAAAATATTTGTATTAACACAAGCTAAGATTGACAAAATATACATCTCAATGGCATGAGTCTTTAATTGCATCTCAACAACAGAGGAAAACTAGACACAGATTTCAGGCATCCATGCTTCCTAGTATGTCAAGAAAACAATAGTGAAAATGCACTAGTATAGTACGCGTAAATAACAAACTAAGGATCTTCATTTCTAATGTCTGAGATCATTATATTCCAACGTCTCCTCATATTTGAACTGAGATTGTGATGCTTTTCTTTGGCTAGAAAGGGCTCTCTTATCCAAAATACATTAGCACCAGCTAGCTGTTGTTTGTTCGTCACTTTGCCTATATATAGCCTTCGATTTCTCTCCTTCCAGATAGAATAAATGGAACAAAAAAAAGTTGTTTTGAGAGCTACTCCATCTTGCCTTATCTTAATAATCATGTTGATAGTCCATTGTAATAAGTTTCCCCAATCATTTTGGGAACAAAATACCTACAGTATATTCCATACTTTATGCCAAACAACATTTGAGACCCTGTATTAGAAGAATAGGTAGTTTTGAGTTTCATGTTCTGATCCACATAAGTTGCAACTAGTGTCGAGATTTATGGTACTTCCATACCATCTAGCTTTCTTTTTGAGCCTATCTTTTGCCACAAGCTAACATATGAATGTTGCCTTAGGGGATAAGGAATTTTGACAGATAAGTTCAAACCAAGGTATCTTGGGTTGCATCACCTTAAATAGCTTGTATCATGATAATTTGTTGGTAAATTCCTTAGAGTTGGTATCTGTTGAAATAACTTTGTCCTACTTGCCAACTGAAGAAAAGGCAAGAAGTATGTTAATCAAGCTAGTAACCCCTCTAAAATAGCAATCCCAGCTTCCATTAAGAATTATTGAGTTAAATCTTGTTTGAATAGGAATTCTGATTAACAAATGACTAAGATCATTCCTGTTGATTAACGGACTCAACCCACTCCAATTATCAAACCAAAACCACTTTGATTATCCATTTTCGATTATTTTCTTCATCAATTGGTATATATGGGGTTTTAATCTCAACATTTGCTTGAAACTTCATGTTTTTTCTCTGGTTTGATCCAACCAAAGCTCTTCTCCTTCATGTAGTTAGGGTCTCTTTCTCTTTAAAAATCCTCTGTATCCCCTTTGTGAGCATTATTTTCTGCATAGACATAAGTGGTGTAATCCCTTAACCCCCTATTCCTTGAAGAGACACAATTCATCCCATTTCACCTTAGCCCCTCTTGAGTTTCCAATTTTCCCAACCCACAGAAACTGCTTGATATACTTCACAATCTCCTTCACAACCTTCTTTGGTAGCACTAAATGAGAACTCCAATGCGTGCTAACATTCCTCAATACCTTGGATATCAACTACAATCTTCCAGCAAAAGACAACCGCCTATTTTGCCAAACATTTATCCAAGTTTTGTCCATAACAACTAAAGGCAAGCAATCCCCATATTTTGGTTTGTTCATGGTAATTGGGATACCCAGATATCTGAATGGAGGAATGTGAATATGAAGTTTTGTCGAAATGTTTAACTCCTCCGCATTCTGCATATCTAAAAAAACATACATGCAGCTTTTTAGAAAATTAATATTCAAACCTGACATCTTGTTGAACTCTTCTAGAATCCTCATCATTATATTTAGGGAATACTGATCAGCTCCACACACCAAAAGTAAATCATCCCCAAAAGCTAAATGATTTAGATTTAACACTGCACATTTATAGTGCAATTTGAATGTCGGATTCTTAATGGTGAGGGCTGCCAACATTTTGGAGAGAATCTCTATGGCAAATGAGAATAGATAGGGGAACAAAGGATCCCTCTATCTAATAATTTTAAAATTTTTGAATAATTTAGTAAGTCTTCCATTAATAAGCAAGCTAAAATTTGCTGAAGAAATGCACTCTTTTATCCATCCACAAAAAATTATGGGAAACCAAAAGCTTGAAGACGATCAATGATGAATTCCCATGTAATAGTATCAAAAGCTTTTAAAAAATCAATCTTGATGCAGCAGCTCTTAATGGACCATGAGGGAAGTGTAATCCCTCATCAACTCTTGAACAAGCAAGATGATATCCCTAATGCTCCTTCCCTAAACAAAAATGTCTTGGGAAATACTGATAATAGTCTTCAAGCATTTCTTCAATTTGTTCGTAATTATCTTCGAAATAAGTTTATAAATGGTGTTATAGCAAGATATGGGGCAACAATCTTTCATACTAATGGGGTTTTGGATTTTTGGGATGAGGCATATGTAGGTTATGTTGATTTCCTTAAGAAGATTAGAAGAGTGGAAAATTTCCTATACTGCTTCCACCACCAAATCACCTGTAATGTTCCAAGTCTTTTGAAAGAAATAAGCGATAAAACCTTCTAGCCCCAGAGCTTTAGAAGGATGCAAACTGAACAGGGTGTTTTTAATTTCCAGCAATGAAATTGGACTAATTAGCACTTTGGTAGTTTTTGGTTGACTGTCTCGTTGATAACCCAAGAGAGATCACGTGTTCTTCCTGTTTTAGGTGTACCCATCAGCCTCTTGAAGAAGTTCTTTGCAATAGTCTCCACATCAACCTGACTAGTACATAAATTGCTCCTCTTATCACCATCCCTAAGCCAATTAACTTTAGATTATGTCGCAAGATGGAGTTATGAACATTCAGTGCTGAATTATAGTCCCTCAAATAAGCTATCTCTAGATTTTTCAAGGTCTCATCATGAGGAGATGTGTAACTCCTCTGTTGAATTTCTAACAGTTGTGCCTTGACTTCTTGGATTGTTTCTGTAATTTCCAGGTTATTAGTCTATGAAATCCTTCAGAGCATGCTTGACCCTTTGTAACTTCTTCACTGACTAATAGGCCTTGCAACCATCCACTTTTTAATCCCAACTGCTTCTAATCAACTCTTGGGGCACCATTGAATTTATCACCTTACATGTTATGAACCCTATCCATGGGTGATTTGGGCATCTTGGTTCACCAAAAATGAGCAAATGAATTGGGAAAATTATCTAACTAAAATTGGTTTACCATAAATCTATCCAATTTCCTTCTTAAAAAATACTCGCCCTTTTGTTTATTGTTCCATGTGTAGAGAAATCCTACAAAGTGTAAGTCCACCATATTTAATGCCATCGTAATATCTAAAAGTTTCTTCCTTACTCCCCTTAAACATGATATGTCTCCCTTTATCTCCAAAGGAGAAAGTATACAATTGAAGTCTCCCACAATAGCCTAAGGTCCTCCTATCGAAGCTTGTATTACCCTCAGATCCTCCAATAGTTTGACTCTTTGGAAGGCATGATTAGTGGCATAAATAACAGAATTTTCAACGCTGCTAGAAATATCCTAGATTTTGCATTTAATATGAATAATTTGGTCTAACATGAAGCCCGCATAAATGCTAACTCTCTCTATGTTATACACTATAATGATTCTATCATTATGATGAAAAGATTGATTGGTAATCATTTTCCAGTTGCCACCCAAAAAAGCAAGAGATGCTTGTAGTTGTGGAAGCTTTACTTTCGTTTCCAAATGACCCAACACTGTTGGTTTCTTTTTTCCATAACTATATCATTAATGACTTGTTATTTAAGAGGGTCATTAAACCCTCTTATATTCCAAACTAAGAAATTCATTTTGTTAGGTGGGAGTTTAAAGTAATATTCAAAAGAATTAATTTCCAATCTAAACCTTTTTTCATTAGATATTATTATATATTCACTTTCATCTTTTAAACCCAACTATTTCTTTAATAACTTTAAAAACCAACTCCAAATGTTTGTTGTTTTAGTATAAACCACAACATATACCACAAAGAACATCTGATTATTGGTATCTCTTTTAATTGCTGTCAATATCTCTCCTTTAATTATATTTTTTAAAAAAGAAACAAGCTAGTCCTAATAACCTTTTATAACTAGGTAAAAGGCCCTTCTTGCAACATTCAAAACATACATATATACCATTAAATAATTTTTGGAATTTATCGTCAATTGCTGGCCTTTTAACAACCAATTTAACTATACTTCTAGGATTTGACCTTAATAGTTGTTCCTTGTAATCCAATAGCTTGCCATATTATGCTTTTACACCTCCCTGTATTTCCTTTATCACAAACTTTTGAGCCCTACAATAGATAATATACCTTACATCAACTTTGAAATCTTTATTAACAAAATTCCTCAAGTCTATTATGTTCAATGCAGTAAATCTTGGGAGGTTATTAAAGTAATTCTTAGCAAGTCATTTTATACCCACCTTTTATTATGAAAAGTAAGATTTCATGTGTGCTTTACCTCTTACTTACATATATACGTTAGTAGTAAGTCCATAATACAACAATGCCTAGATAATCAGGATAATAACTAGAAAAATTAAAAATAATTAAAAACTATTTAGATCTCTCATAAAGTTGGCATAATTGTATCTTTTGTATTAGCTACTAACACATTTGGCTCTTAACAATTCTTTGGTGTTCCTATTAAGAATAAACTCGCTTTTTATCAATATTAAGCTTGTGAAGTTCTTTCTTGATATGGTTAAAATCGTCAAATAGTGTACCAAGCTCAATCTCTTTTTTTTCTTATAAGGTTCGAATATAGGAAATTTTGATTTTTGTCTCAATCTGTCATCGATACTTGAACCACCTTCCTCTTCAAAACTATAATTGTCTTCTCCCTCAAAATATTTTGTTATATTTTCATTTTCAACATTAACCCAATCACTTTCTTCTCCATCATCAACTCCAATTTTTCTTTATCTTTCCCTTTTTTATATATTTCACTCATTACTCTATATTATTCTTCTTCAATTGTCACTTTTTAAAAGAAATAACCAAGTTCCTAGACATTACTAACTCTTTATCATCCAAAATCGATTCAAACTTCTCCCTAATCCTTACATCAAGAAGTACATTCTCTTCTTATTTAACTGGATCAATTTCACTGTCACTTATGGACACAACTTCTTTTGTATAATCCTTTGCATCTTTATTCGTATATTGTATGATGGTGGATTAAATTGAACTAGTAGGGATATTATTTGTGATCCTAATAATTCCCTCAACATCAACATCCTCAAACCATTCAATACCAACTACATCATCCATATTTTGGTTTAAATGTAAAAATTGGATCTATAATCAATATAAATCTCTATCACTTTATGTTCTATAATAAGCTTGCATATTTCTATCATTCAATCATCATCTTTATCAAACTATTTTTTAGACTACCACTTTTCACCCTATACAAGAACTTATTTGCTTTTGTAACATCTTTTACGAGCATTCTCTTAGAATCCCAATAATAAAACCTATTGATTTTAATACCCTAACTTTCAAGATCTCCACCAACTTATTCCACATCTTCCCTATAGACAAACTTTCGACCATAAAACATTGTTAATTTCTTATCTTGACCATCTATCTTTGGATACTATATACAAATATCAATGTTACATTAAGCGTAAAGGCAATGGAGAAAAGACAACGTAGTTTTAAATTAGAAAATCCATAGAAATTTATATCATTAACCGATTTTGTTGACATAAATCTAAGATTTTTTTGCTAAATTATTCATGTATATGAAGATTAAAATTAAATAAGCAAGAAATGAAAGCCCTACTTTAATTGTATCATTAATGTGTACACATTCAAGCACTTCATTAGTGAGATAGAAACATAATTAGTTATTACTTCCCTTCTAACTATTAGTAGTAAACACATAATATGTGTAGGAATATGGGGAAAACATGTAAATGAAAGGGAGAATGATTTATAAACAATATACCTTGTCTTTATACTTAACAAATATGTTGAATATCCCCTCTTTATTTAAAAAAATATACTTTTCCTATTTCCTCATAAAAGGAAATATGCATTTAATCTATTACTTCACCAAATTTGATAACCAAATTTTTTTTCTTTTTCAAGTAGTATAAAATTTGTTATATGCCTCAAAGATGATGCCCTTTCTTAGCTTAGACAAGATAGATATCATAAATATGTAATTATAATATATAGGTTATATGGTGGCAAATTCTTTTATTCCAATATTGGCCCATCCATGAGCCAAAAGATATATTGAAAAAAGTCATTATGTATTGACCTTAGTGAGTTCATTGCAACATGCCACTATTACTAGATTCCCTTATGGTTCTTTAATACAACTAGTAAATGAAAGAAACACAACTTGGCTTACTGAGGTAAACATAATTGTAATAATGTAAGTGAATGATTTAAACATTTCATACAAACATATTTCAGGTTTAGAAAATATTTTAGAATATATATGGTATTTTTCTTATATACAATTGAATTTTAGGTCCAAAATGGTTATAAATTTAAGAAAAATTTCTCGTTTGCAATAAATACTCTTAGTGCAAAGTAGAAAGATTTACAATCCAGGTAATCATGTATTTCTAGTTTTATAAACCCATCGCTAACATAATCCAATATCACCTTCAATAAATGGAAGGATAAAAAAGAGAAGTTAGACAAATTGGGATTTTTAGAAAGTACCTTTGATCTCATCATATTTACACTCCCTGCATCTAAGAGTGAAGTATAGGTCTGCCTTACCAACTTGCGTGTTGGTGTACCTTCATAAAATATGAGAAAGTAAATTGTTCTGTAATAGAGGTGTATTGTAATTTGATAAAGAGTGACGAAGAAAACAAATAAGGATTGTTTGTGAAGAGGAATGGTAACATAATGTGATTGAAAGTGATGAAAGAGAGAAATTAGCATTATTTATAAAGAAGGACATCAATACAATGCAACATGGAGTTATCATATAGGCTATATGGGTTAAGTTTAAACCCAAAAGAGTCATATAGGCTGTCTAGGTATCCATAGAAGTATGCCCCATTAGTTACATGAACAAATTAAAAAGATAGCGTTTTAACTTGAGTAGTACAAATTTTGAAAGTTTTAAAATTAAACTAAAAATTTATAAAGATTGGGTACTAAATTTAAAAAAACTTAAAAGTTTAGGCACTTATAATTTGTTATCCCAAAAAAATTATGCAATTAACCTACTTAAACATATTTAATTTTTAAGCATTTATGTTTAGATGTAAGGTTCATGTAATTTTATAAGTGGACCACACCACTTATGTTTCCTAGAATTATCCAAATAATTTTTAGATTGTTAAGGAAAAATACAATGTATAAAAATATAAGAGAATAGTGTACTACCTTATTGGGAAAATCAATATAAGCTTGTTTATTAAAGAAATGTTGTCAAGGTTATTGCCTGATGGAAAGAAGTGGTGGTTTTGATGTGAAGAAGAGATGGATTTTAAGAGGAAGATAAAGTGATTTTGAAAAGTTACTTGTACATTGTCCATTAAAATAAATAAAGTATTTATGTGTTGTCTAATAGAATAAATGGACCATAATTGCTTCCCCTTTTATTTGTATCTTGTTAGCTAGTAAATTATATATTTTTTACTTTAGTAATGTCCATATTTATCTATTTTATTATCTAAATTTCTAATTGTTAATGCATTTAAATGACTTATTTTAGGATTATAAGGATAGAGTTTATTTACAAGATTACGAGGATATAAGTGATATATTGCTTAAGAGAGTGATTTTGTACCTTACAATAAGAGGAAGAAGTATATTTGGTTAAATATGGTCTCAAACATAAGCGTGTTATAACTCATGTCCCTAATTGGATATTGGAAGTTAACTAAAAATTTGAACACGGTCTCACATATGAATGTGTGCTAATTCGTGTTGGTGTATGGAACTAGGATTTAAGAAATTAACTTAAACATAGTGTTTCAAAACCCATATGCTTGCTAGATAAAGAAATTAATGTTCTAATATTAAACACGATGTCAAACATGAGTGCATATATCAACAAAAATTTTGCCTTTTAGGATTAAATTAGTCAATAATGTTTGCATATACATATGGAGATAAAAACAAGGATATAAATAACTCAAATATATTGATAATTATAAAGGATTAGCATTATTCTATCAATATTAAAATATTTGAATACTAGTTAGATAATGACCAAAAAGCATAATCATATTAACCAACATTCTAAAGTACATAAGCCCATTAACCATTAACATTGGTATTAACACAAAAGAATCATTAATTATTCAATATTTGTATTAAGATGGTTCACTAACTGTAAATTGTTGAGTCCACACTATAAGTTGCTCATGCTCTTTTAGCTTTTTCTTCATATATATCTCTTTAGCAACTCTCGTCTCTGCAATTCTAAAGGGTTGATAATATTCCTTCTTCTTAAAATTGCTTCAATTTTAATACTTAACTCACTTTTATTAGTACTTTATAAAGAGGAAAGAGGTTTAATGGCACAACCTCAACAACCTTCTTTGTAACTCTTCTATAGGAGTCACTTTGTTTCCTTTATTCACTTCAACAGTGACAACTTTGGTTGGGATCTCATGCAAGAATTAATATATGAGTAATGAACTAAAAAAATTAACATGCAATTGAATATGGTGAAGAGCTTATATTTTAAACAGGAAAAACATACTTTATCATTATAACCTCCATCGTCAATATCAAGAATTGAATGTCTTTCTAGTTTGCTCCCTTTTTCTTGATAATTCAACTCTTCACTTCTCACTTTTGATTCTTACATTCAATTTGGATGCTCCTAAGATTATTAACATAAAACTAATGAATTTTCGATTTTGTCTCTTTTAAATTCTCATCCTTTAACAAATACTCCACTGATACTCCTCAACCTTCTTTGAAAACATATACTCCTCATCTTATTCACCTACCACTTCTAATTCCTTAGACTAATTATGAGCATCACCTTCTTCATCACCATTATATTTTGAAGTTTCACTAACCAAGTCTTTAGTTGCTTTTTAAGAACTCTTACCCTCAAAGGCTAGACTAGTTGGAACATTATAAGTTGGTTGTCACTCACTTATAACAACACCTACTATACTTGAAAATGGCTCACTGCCCTCATCAACTTTAACTTCTTCAATAAAGACAACCTTACTTTTATCCAAATGAGAAATACAAGTCCTTATTTATTTAAGACCCTTCATTTTAACCTTGCAGCAGTTAACTTAGCATTTCTAGGGTAGTAGGATTGGACTTGTCAATCGATTCATAATCTTTCCAAGACAACCCATATCTATTCAAACTCCTTTTACTTGTAGGAGTACATTTTGGATCTGTCAATTATGTTATGGTCAGAGTCCTCTTACTCATGGCGACCTGGTAGAATTGGGAGAAGTCATAGGTATTATTGCGGTCAATCCATTGGAGAGCCGGGTACTCAACTAACATTAAGAACGTTTCATACGAGTGGAGTATTCACAGGGGGTGCTACAGAATATGTACGAGCAAGTATAAAGAAATGGGTCCCTTTGAATCTGAATTATAACCCTTAAGTTAAAATACTTAAATAAAATTATAAATATAAAACAATAAAAATGAAATAATGAAATAAGTGAAATCTGTAAATAAAAGATTAAGTATAATATAACATAAGTATAAATGTTTTTTATTCAAACCGTTCAAAATATCTTTATTTTATATTTTATATAATTTTTATATTTTATAGAAATCTAAAGAAATCTATTAAAAAGAAATAAATAAAATTAAAAATGACATAAAAATATATAAAATATTCTAATATTCTTTTCATAGACTTTAAATATGTTTTAGATACTTTAAAAATATATGTTTTATATCATTACATTTTCCTATATCCCTTGCGTTGTCCCTTATATTTCCAAAACAAAATTTGCCCAAGTTAGCCTATTGTGTCACCAACATATTTAATAGGTTAATTCCCATTGAATGACCCATCATGGTATATTTTTAGTATGCTATCTTAATCTATCTTGACAAAGTCATAAAAAGGTACAAATATTTGATACACTCACTAAAAAATCATATGTAAAATAGAGACAATATTCTAGAAAGCTCAAATTACAACAGTTTTAAATAAAACAAATAAGACATATAAGAAATATAAGAGACTAATCATTTTATACATTCAAAATGCAAGACTCTCAAATTGGTAAGATCAAATTGGAGATGGAGTTTGATGCAATGTTATGAATACCGTACCGGGCTCGGTACCGGATTGAGCTCTGGAACGGAACTGTACTGGTACCGGTCGATACCGGGTACTGTTTCGGGATATTTTTTAAATTTATAAAATAGTCCCTAAATTTTTTAAAAATTGCAAAATAGTCTATATTGATATAT
>JAOQMQ010000006.1:5647015-5681651 GCA_027563845.1 Erythroxylum subrotundum
AGAGGCCTATTCCGGGCATTCGACAATTCTTACAAGATGATATATCATCTGTGGCGGTCTTAAGACCTTAGATTTTTTTGTTGTTTTTCCTTTTTCACCAAAAAAAAGATAGGAGGACCTAAATATTTAAGTTTTTAATTATTGAGAGATCCAGTGCACCACGGAGCTTCAAATAACTCTATCCCTATATATATTAAAAATAAAAATA
This sequence comes from Erythroxylum subrotundum, assembly GCA_027563845.1. Classification (NCBI taxonomy): domain Eukaryota; kingdom Viridiplantae; phylum Streptophyta; class Magnoliopsida; order Malpighiales; family Erythroxylaceae; genus Erythroxylum; species Erythroxylum subrotundum. Next base: position 5,647,224 of record JAOQMQ010000006.1, read on the forward strand.
TTTAATTTTATAAATCTTAGAGGAGCCAGTAGTGCACTGGCTCCCAACAAACTCTGTCTATGATCTCATCACACCATCATCTACTTAAGTATCCTTACAAATTACAAAATCAATAGAATGAGAAGGTCTTTGTACCACTAAGCCCCAACTAATTCTGTATATGATCTCATCACACCATCAGCTACTTAAGTATCCTTACAAGTTACAAAATCAATAGAATGAGAAGGTCTTTGTATATAGCAATTTTATCAAATAATAATAAGATTGTTGTAGAATGTATGTAATATGAATAGAGATAAACCAAATAGTAATATAAATAACCAATATAAAAATAAATCAAACTATTAAATTATTAAATATAATTTTTAAAGAATTTAGAATAATTCAATTATGAATTTTCGATAATTGTATGAACTCATAGATTTATGTTATTGAACACGCAATATCTCATATGAATCTCACTTTTGAGTCGTCTCCCAATATCAATTGCGGATCACCTTAAAATGACAGTTGTATGACACGGTTACGTCTCGAACTTTCATGTGACTAATACAAAACCAAAAACGTTACGATATCCCGTTAATCAGAGAAAGTACGACATTGGATATATTATATATAAAGCCCGTGCTAAATATCTCAACACTGGGCTTAAATATCTTGTACTTGCAAGGATTATTTTAATAAAAAGCGATAATATAATAGAAAACACCGAATATGACCAATGATTCTATGGAGTTCGGATACAAGTGGCCCTGACAATAGCATGGGATGCCTCATAATTACTTCTGCTCTTTTCACTTTTGCGCATTATTTTATTCACCCAAAGAAATTGGTAGGACTTTGGGCCTACAACTCCGAGAAGCTTCACATATAGTAAAATGAGTGGGGAAGGCACAGGCTACGTGTTCTCTCTATATTCGTTGGAGGCATAAGCAATCTGGAGATCGATTTTAGGGTCGAAACGTGTCCTCTGGTAGATGGAGGGGCTAGGCCAGGTAAGCTCAGGAGTCGAAACGTGTCCCTATTCGTCTGACGTATTTATAGTTGGCTTGGCGCAGTAGGTTTGCCTAACTCAGCTCGCTACACGAATTTGTCTAACGGCTCAAATACGGCGGCGGCTTATTTAGAGATCGTCGCGCTATAATAAAATTGCCCTCCAGCACTGTTGATCGGCCCTTGCTAGCGACACTATACATCAACGCAGATGGACATCGGAATCGGAAATAAACGCGCTAGTTATCTATTCATTTAACAACAATACTTCTTTAAATGATTATTATTATTAACTTAACAAAAATTAACTAAAACATTCAAATAAAAAGATGAGGTTCTTGGAAATCTTGTGCTATAACAAAGACGATGAGATTCAACCAACAATTAGTATGCCTTCTAGTAGACATTAACTTTTTTATATAAAACAAAACTTTATAAAAGCTGAATTCGTAATAAGATAAATTTTAAACAAAACTTTGGATTTTACAACAAAAATAACATAAACCTAATATAAACAATATAATTGAACATAATTGATGAGAAAAATATATAAGAAAGTAACTTAACTAATCCATTAACTAACATAGATCCTCATTGCAACGACATTATTAGAATTTCACAACGTTTTGAAAATCAGACTGAAAGTTAAACCGATAAGACAAGACATTTAAGGTTTAAATGGTTTAACCAATATCAAAATGTCTTAAAACCGACTAAAGATTGAATAGAATTAATTTTTTAAAAAATATAGTATGTTGTCCTTATTGGTTAAAGAATTCGAAGTTTAATTAAAAAATGTACTGTAAAATGAAAATTGATTTATTTATTTTAATTTATAAGAACTTATTTATTTACAAAAATGACCTACTAATTAATAAATTGATCGATTTTTAACAACAAGAGTTATTAAAGTAAATCGAAGAAAATTTTAAAAACATAATCAAAAAATTAGATAATTCAAAATTTTTATAGTTAAACTAGCCGAACTGATTTGGTGTTTTAGTCAATGGAATTTCATAGATAGGGTTGTCCTTCGTAAAGAATAGGAATAAAATACAAGTACATTATAACAGATTCATAATTAAATATTTTAAAATTTTCAATTCAGTTTTGCCAATATTTTATATGACATCACTTTAAATTGATATGCTTTTTTTGGAATGTTTCTGGCACAAAGCCGTATAATAAGTGACATTAAAATCGGACTCGACCAAGTCCAAACCCATCATGTTGTGCTTTCACGGTATCTTTCTTGCTCCCTTATTATCATGTTTAAAATCTTAATTTGTATATTTAAATGATTTAATAAGAGATTTGGCCTTTTTTTTGTGACTTTGAGTCGATGGGAAGAGATTGTTAAGATTCCACAAAAAAAGAATGAATGATATAAATATAATTTTTTTTGTAAATATTAATATAATGGTTTGAAATATGCTATTTTTTAATTCAAGTGAGTATACCATTTATTTTTTTGAAAAACGAGTATACCATTTTTTTCTTATCATATGTGAGTATTTAATAACAACAAAATTTAATGAGAATTATGCTAAAGTGCAAGGTGTGAGATGTTTTTATCTTCCGCTTAAATTTACATTTCTATATTTAAAATAAAGGATTTCTATTAATTACAAATGTTAAAGTGTTAAGGAAGAAGTTTAAATCTTGAATTATTGATATTGGTTTGATTAATAAAACATACTTAGCCAATTAGCCATCTTACCAAAGGCTTTTAGTTACCAACCAGCCATCTTACCAAAGGCGCTCTCTCTCTATCTTACCAAAGGCTTTCAGTTACCAACCAGTCATCTTACCAAAGGCGCGCGCGCTCTCTCTCTCTCTCTCCTGCTTTTTTTTTTTCTGATTAATCTGAGTTTGAATCGGATAGAACTTTTTTTAGCGGCAAAATTCTCTCTTACGAATTTTTAAACTGACCCTATTCTTAAGATTCGAACTTAAGACCTTGGTTAAGAACGAAGGAGCCTATATTTTAGTGGTGTAACTGTGAAACTTATGATATTAATATTTAATTAACATAAATTAATAATAAAAAATAATAGTTTAAGTAATTTATAATGTTTTTTTGACACAATTATTTTTTCATTCATTAATTTATCAACGTTAAAGGAAAATGTTTCTTATAGAAGCATTTTCAAAAAAATAGATTAAGTTGAATCTATCACCCCAATTAAACATAATTCTCAACAATTTAATATAATTAAATAGTAAAATATTACTCAATTTGTAAAATAATTAATCAACCGTTTAGTAGATAAGGCCTTCCTCAAACAATGGTATAAAATATTTTTCCCAGCCGAGTAACGAAAACTTGGTCTCGAAGCGACGCCAACAATAAGTTTCACAGAATAGAAAAAAAGTGATCTAGGCGAATCCGAATCCCCTGCGTTATAAATAATAAATAATGTAAAAGGCAAAGTATTTAGACATTTAAAATTTGATTACGTGTATCGATCAAGTGGGGCCAAAACCCAGCCCCTCACTCTATAATCTATATAAACACTCTTTAACTATTCCTGATATTTCCATTTCCCTCGTTGAAAAACTCCAACTTCCTCCGTTCGTTTTTTGTTCCCTCTCCGTGTTCCTTCAAATCTACAGTGTCACAGATGTTTTATTTTCCTTTCCTTTTTCAGATTTCTCTGCTTGTCAGGGGAACGATTTCTTCATAGATTTGATCCTTTCTTTGTCCATTTTCCTTCGGTTTTGGTGATTTTGAAGTTTCGATTACTTACACAAGATGCATCTTTTCGTTCTCTTGAGGTCAGAGTTCGCGCTTGAATGCTGGTTCTCTTCGTTAGTACTTGCTTCGATCGTTATTGGACCGTTAATTCCGCTTGCTTCTGATACTTATGCTATCTGTTTATCATCCGATTGGTTGGCGAGAAAGTCCGAAGAAGCTTGAACTAAGAACCCTATCTTAACTTCATTGCAACACTTACCTTTCCACGATTTGGCTTCCGACGTTTTCTTTGATGAGAAACAAAACATTGTTATTTTCCTTACGTGTAGTGTGACAGTCCGTGGATATATTCTTCTTTTTTTTTTCTCTTAACTTCCCTCTTATCTTTTTCTTTTTTTGGATTTGGATTTTTATTTGTCAGATGATTTACGTACACAAGAGCTGATTCTTTTAAGGATAACTAACAAGAGCTGATTCTTTTAAGGATAACGAGCTTAGGACGTAATCGGATTTTGCTCACTCTATCTTCAGAAATGGATATATTCATGATTCACCGCGTTTTGAGGTATCTTTTTACTCTATTTTCCTTTCCAGATTTAGTTACGCGTTTAAAGCCGTTTGTCTTTAATCTGAATTTTACTTCTTGATGTTTCTGTTATCATGAGTGCACAAGCTGTACGTGATGATTCAATATTCATGTAGTATTAAGCGTTTTAGACAAGGCGGTTGGTTGACTGTTTAGAATTCCGAATTTGCTTATACTCGTCATCATTTTAATAGACGTTAATAATTCCTACGGTTTTAATTGAGGAGAATCATTGAACTCGTCAAGATCTGATTTCCAATTGTCATACGTTGTGATATAAACCAATCGCATTGTGGAAGTCACATAAAATATTAAACAGTAGATTGATGTTCTTATTTATTTGTTTTTCTCGCCTTCCTTTTTTGGATCATTTACTAAGAATAATATACGAAATCTGCGATTATTTTCTGATTTGTGGTAATGATTTGGAAATAATCACGCTAGCAGTAACTTTCGATTTCCTGCCTTCCGGTTCTTGTTATTACAGTTAACTTGCAATTTTGTAGTCTTGCTTTTGTTACAGTTAACATACAATTGCAAAGTCTGTCTTTTTGTTACTGTCTTTTCCTATTAATTTTGGTCTTTTCGCCTGATGGATGTTGTGAGCGACTTGGGTGTTAGGTGGCTGATGGATTATTGACGCTTATAGTATGCTGCTTTCTATTTAGTTAGTGCTGGAAATCTCATACAGTCATACTTGTTCTTGATGTGAATGAGATACTTCTTTGGCCAAGCAAGAAGAGGTGTGAGGATAACATCAAGATTATGCACTTAGCTTCTATATTTTCAAGGAACATAAAGATCAGAGAAATTCTATATAGATTATGATGGGTCTTTGAGAAAAGGGGTATGGTCTAGTTGAGAACAATAGAGTTTTTTGTGTGCAAAAGAAAACTTAATACTAAGAATATATTGGAGGGAGCCAATGCTCGTCATATTGTTAATGTTGGCTATTTTAAGATATTTGAGGGAGCAAATGCTTGTCATATTGTCAATGTTGGCTATTTTACCATCTCTTCTGAGCCATAAGATGTGATACTACATTTATCGGTTAATTCTAGAGGCATTATTGAATTATGAAGTTATTTGGAACTGAATACACCAATTGTTTGCTTTATTAAGTGTTGATAAATTGCTTTATGGTCAAAAAAGGTGTTGGACTCTTATAGTTTGTTCTCCCCTATAAATTTTTGGCAGTAGGAAATAAGTTTTCATGTGTTTGGTGGGGGCAAGGGGCAGAGAAGTTCTCAACATAATAACTTTAGAGTGGAGCTAATTAACTAAGATCACTTATGATTTGGCTATATCTGAAGATAAAGAAGTTCCAGTGGTTTGATAATTCATAAAATAGACCTTTTACATATTTGGTCAATAATTAAACTTCAACTTTTTACTTTTTGTTTAATAGGATTGATTAGCAATACGATAATACTTTGAAGTATGATATTATATTGAAATTTTATAATTTCACATTATTTAACATTGTTAAAATAACCAGTTGTACTAATTATCAAACCATAAAAATTTATCGAGTTAAATTAAAACATAGTGGGGTTTTATGAACAATAAAATCATAGGGGATTTTGTTGAAATTTATCCTTCTTAAGTTTCAATCATGCTAGATGTCAATTAAAGTATATGTAAGAAATACAAATGTACATAATATTTTTGTGATTTAGTCACAAAGATTTGCATTCATAGACTCAAAGATCGCCAGATGTTTTTGTTACTTATGCACTTTACCTTGTACATGGGGTTCCTATTCTTTGGATCTACATAGTAGTATTGTTTTATTAAAGATTCCGCAATTTGTTTATTTTAGTAAATTAACGGATGAACGAAATAAATTATAAATTATTATCTATCACTCTCTCTCTAGTCGGATCATCTACATCAACTTGTAACAATTAATCTTTTCTCTAAGCCCATATAATTCCTTTGAAGCCATGTTGTGTTGGAATTTCATCATTTGATTATTTACTTTGGGAAGAATTTTGTAGCGACAACTTGTTTGAAATCTTATACAAGGATTCAAATTGTACTCATAGAGGAACACATGCTAGTTGATTCACAAGAATTCACTCTAATACCATATTGAAATATGACATAAAAGATAGAGCATAAAAAATAAAGATGAATTAGCATAATATGATGACTACAAAGACTAGATATTTCTTATTAGCCTTGTTGTAATTTACATGGTACCTAAAATTCATATTTATAGGAAGGAAAGATATCCATATTTGGAAAGAAGATTTTATAACTAATTTTCATTCTGATAGACCAAAAATAGTAGCAATAAATTTTGAAATGAGTGATTTAGTAGTTTCTTGTTTGCAATCTTTATCAATGCTTTCATTTTGTTGGTAATCCTACTTAAAGTCTTTCAAGTATTAACAATGTCGAGATTATATATTACTATAATCAGTAACTTTATGAAGCAATGGAACCTTTTGACATATATAACCAATTTGGTAATCAAAACCTTGGATGATGTAATGATCTTTTTCTTCACTTAGGTCGATAATTATTATACCTACCTTATTGGATTTTAGTAATTTCAAAATCTATGACTCTAGTTAGACAAATTCCTTTGCATTATTGAATAATTATTGTATTTGCTTTTGAGCTTTTGAGATACGGGTTGAGGATTCTAACGCGATTCCCAATTGCTAAATATTTATAAGATTCAATATGGAGTTGAGTTAGTTGAGAGTCACTCTTTGTTTTTCTAGATTTATTGTGTCAAGTTTGTAAGTTATGGATCACCAATTTTCCTTGATGTGATCATTCCAAATAAAGCAGTGGTATTGGGGTCAAGTAAGTTGAGAAGTTGCTAATTAGATTTAAGAGTTTGTTGGTATGGGTACTCTTTTTGCATAAAGATCTTTTTGAAGTATTTTCCTTGCGTTCTAATTTTCCTAAGATGTTGATAATGAAGATTTTTGTTTTAGTTTGAGCTTATGGGTGCAATCTTATTTCTCAATCATTGGTAGAATGCAAATGGTAATTGCTTGAGGTTTGTCCTCGGTGTAAACAAGTATTTTTGACAATCTCGTTTGAGAAGTATGTTGTTCCTAATGTGCATTAGAGAGGCTATTATACAAGCACCTCAATATTTTAGACAATGGTTTTTGTTGATATTCAAAATGTTGGGTGAACCTTGTCCTTTTTAGTTTCCCTCATGAGACATTGTGTAGAAGCTCATTAAATATTTCTTCTCTTTTTTTGTTGTTGATTATTGACTCAGTTCTAGTTAAATGAAATTTCAAATTTGATAAGTTAAAAAAAGATTTTGTTTTTTTTGGTATCCTCTCTAAGTTTATAGGTGCTATGGAAATGGCTGATGGATCACATTGAATTATGTTAATTAAACAGTTTGAGCCATTAAAATGTAAATAATCCTATTAGGATAAGTATTCTAAAATTGATTTATGACTATTAGGTTCAAATCTAAAAGGTAATAACAATGTTGATTAATATGTTTCTCGATTTCTTTCCTGTAAGATGCATTTTCAAAGACATGTGGATCAGGATTGATGAATAAAAAGCATCTTGTTTATGCTACTCCACATTCTTTATTTTTCTTATTTTTCTATTGAAGAATAGGAATATATTCAATTTGATTGAATTTAGTCAAAACGGTGGATATAGAATGTGATAAGTATCTGTAAAAAATGCATGGTTATAGTAATTCTATCTTTAAAAGTCTATAACCCCTTTCCACTAATATATCGCAGACCATAAGGAGCTTGAAATGGAAAATGATTAGTCATTTAAGATTTGTAGTTGATAAATGAAAGTTAGGTGAAGGACGGTAGTGAATTGTTAGAACTAGAATTTTTCACCACGAAATTATGTGGTGAATAATTTGATGTGGGGAATCAGAAAAGAAAGTGATATTAGCTGCTTTCTGCAAACATTCTTATATTTTGGAATAATATTGTCTAAGGTCAATAATTTGGTATCATATCTGATTGTTTGTCATTTGTTTAATTGGTACTCGAATTTAATTACAGAACGCATTATGTGCTTTACGAAAGGAATTTTATTACTAAAGTTTGCACCTGATGGATTATACTTCTTTTAAATTTTGAAATGAAATATGAAGTAAGAAGATAAAGTAAATCTTAATTTTGTGAATAGTACAAGGAATATATAGGACAATACTACCTTAATTACGTCCTTAAATTAAGAAAAATCTATTTAATCTCTAAGTAATAAATCTCAACTAATTAATATAATATCAACCATAGAAAATCAGCTAATTGTTGCTAGAGTTTTTTTGTAAACAAGTTAGGCATGATCAGTATCTATGCACCAACTTGAGGGGGAGTGTTCGTTGGTGCATAGATACTGATCATGCCTAACTTGTTTACAAAAAACTCAAAATTTTGTCTTATTAGCCCTTTGGTGAAGATATGGGCAACTTGTTGTGTTGTAGGTACAAATGGTATGCAAATGAGTCCACTTTCAAGTTTTTCTCTTATAAAATGCCTGTCAATCTCCACATGCTTCTTCCGATCATGTTAGAACTAGATTGTTGGCAATACTAATAGCTACTTTGTTATCACAAAACAACTTCATTGGGTGCTACACTGGATTCTTAAGTTCTTCCATTACTCCTTTAAGACAAATTATTTCACAAATTCTTTGAGCTTCCTGCTGCCACATTTTGTTTTTTTTTCTTCCAGGTTACTATATTTCCCCAAAAATATGTGCAATACCCAGAAGTTGATATTCTGTTAGTAAGAGACCCTGCCTAATCTGTATCAGTGTAGACTTCAACTCTCCTTTGATTACTTTTCTTAAAGAATAATCCTTTCTCTAAAGTTCCTTTAAGTATCTTAAAATTTTGTACACTGCTTCCAAGTGTTCTTCATAGGGAGTATGCATAAACTGACTTACCACACTCACAACAAAGGAAATATCTGGTTTGGTGTGAGATAAATAGATTAGCTTTCCTATCAATCGTTGATATCGACCTGTATCTACTGGAACTCCTTCCTTAACTTCACCCAGCTTTGAGTTTAATTCGATAGTAGTATTTGATGGTTTACATCCACTCATCCTAGTTTCTTCTAGAAGGTCTAGGATATACTTCCGTTGGGAGACTACTATGCCCTTCTTAAATCTAGCAATTTCCATCCCTAGGAAGTTCTTTGAGAGATTCTTTCTAAGAATTTCAATTTCCTCAAAATCATCGCCAGTGAGGATAATGTCATCTACATTCACAATTAGAATTGCCACGCTTCATTTTGTAGAAGTTTTTATGAATAGAGTATGATCAGACTACCCCTATAAGAAGCCTTGAGACTTTACAAATGTTGTGAATCTTTCAAACCAGGCCTTTGGTGATTGTTTAAGCCCATATAAAGACTTTTTTAGTTTGCATAACCTTTTTTCAAAGATTTTACTAAATCCTGAGGGAGGCTCCATACACACCTCTTCTTCTATATCTCCATTTAGGAAGACATTTTTCACATCCAACTAATGTAGAGTCTAATCTAGATTAACTACAATAGAAAACAACACTCTCACAGTGATTCTATTGTGGTCATCAATAAAGTTTTAAACATCCTTTTCCAATTATTTTTTTTATTGCCGAAGGTCGCCAAATATCCCTATGGATTATAACAAAGGATTTTGTGGCCTTGTAAGGTTGTGTTGGGAAAGATGTTCGATGATGTTTTGCAATTTGACAAATTTCACACTGAAATGAAGATAAATCTTTATTTGAAAAAAGCTTCGGAAATAAATGTCTCATATAATGAGAACTTGTATGTCCAAATGTAAAATGCCATAACATAATTTTATTTGCACGAAGTATTGAAATAGAATTAAGACGAGTTCTCTGGGATTGTTTGTTGAGTCATATCCATTTTCAAAGAAATAGAGACCTCTAACATGTTTAGCATTGCCAATCATCTTCCCGTATTCAAATCTTGGAATTGACAATCACATGGAGAAAAATTAGCTTGACAATTTTGGTCAATAGTTATTTTACTAAATGACAACAAGTTGCAGAATAATTTAGGAACATGAAGAATATTATGGAGCGTAAAATTAAGAGAAAGAATAATTTATCCTTTCCTAGCTATTGTTGAGTAGGAGCCATCTTATATCTTTTCTCTTTGAATTCCTACACAAGGACTATAGGAAGAAAAACAATTTAGAAGACCTAGTCATATAATCTGTTGCCCCATAATCAATTATCTAAGAATGATCTGAATTGACACTGAAACACGAGGCAATTAGATAATTACCTTTTTGAACTAAAGAACAGGTAGGATTTGGACTAGAGAAATTTTGAGATCGAAGAATTTTACAGATTTGCTCTAGCTGTTCCTTTTTGAAAGGTTGCATGCCAGAAGACGTTTTGGGCCCGGATTCAATAGTGTTGGCTTAGGAGGTATGGTTGTTTCCGAATTGTTTTTTCTTCTAATTTTTTGGCTTCCTATGAACTTTATAGCATGTTTCCCGGTTGTGTGAATCACATATCCAGTGATCACCTCATGTCTTTTTGTTATTTTTTCTCTCTCCCTCAACCTCTTTTCCTTTCGACATGAATGCAGAACTTTCAACCTCAGATTTTCATCACTTTCCGCCTCTTCTCCTCTCTCCTTACTTTTGAGAAAACCTCTTTGATAGAGGGTAAAGGCTTTCTTCCCAAAATTTGGCCTTTAACTTCAACCAATTCTTAATTCAATCTGCAAAAAAAAAACATAAATTCTATCATTTTCTTCCCTTTTTTTATGTTCGGATATTATCATTCAGATAGTCCTAATCATCTTCATAACATAGGTCCAATTCCTGCTACAAAGTTACAAGTTCATTATTGTGAAATATTAGCAGAGGAGATAATTTCATTCTCATATTCGGTAGGTTACAACTATAGTCAATATATATACAATTGTCTATACTAAATATAGTATCAGATTTCCTAAGATACATGGAAATCTGTATCTTATTCTAATCCCTAGAAATCAGGGATTTATATGATTTCTATAGCTATACAATCTTCTAGATAATGCTGCGTGATTCTACATAATCCGATACTCCCCCTCAAGCTGGTGAGTGGATATTTTCCATTCCTAGCTTGCCAATAATATCTTGAAACACTGTGCTTGTTAGTCCCTTTGTAAGAACACCTGCCAACTGATCCTTGGTTGACACAAATGGAGTGCATATTAAGCCACTGTCCAGTTTTTCCTTGATGAAGTGCCTATCAACTTCAATATGCTTTGTACGATTATGTTGCACTGGTTAATGTGCAATGCTGATGGCTGATTTGTTATCACAGTACAACCTTATAGGTCCTTCCCATTTTATTCTCAAATCATCAAGAATTATCTTCAGCCAAAGTAATTCACATTTTCCCAATGCCATAGATCTAAACTCAGATTTTGCACTTGATCTTGCCACTACATTCTGCTTCTTACTTCTCCATGTTACAAGGTTACCACCTAGGAGTATACAATAACCAGATGTTGATCTCCTATCGACCAAAGACCCTACATAATTTGCATCGGTATAAGCTTCTAATGTCATACCTGTGACTGTTTGTCGCTTAAACAGAATTCCTCTTCCTGGGCTACCTTTCAAGTATTGTAGTATTCTGTTTACTGCCTTGAGATGTGATTCTTTAGGATTGTGCATAAATTGACTAACCTTGCTCACGGCAAATGCTATATCTGGTCTTGTATGTGCCAGATATATCAACTTCCCAACAAGCTTCTGATATGATACTTTATCTACAATGGGATCTTCTGGAGCATCACCTAATCCATGATTGAATTCTATCGGTGTGTCTACTGGTTTACAACCCAATTTTCCTGTTTCCTTCAACAAGTCAAGTACATACTTTTGTTGAGAGATGACAATCCCTTGCTTTGAGTGAGCTACTTCAATGCTTAGGAAGTACTTTAACTTTCCTAGCTCCTTGATATCAAATTCCTTCAAGAGAAATTCCTTCAGATTTTTCATTCCTTCTACATCATTACCTGTCACAATAATATCATCTACATAAACTATCAATGCTGTGACATGTTCTCCTTGACTCTGCTTAAATCCCAATGAAATCATCACCTTAGCAAACCTCCCAAAACCAAGCTCCTGGGGATTGTTTGAGCCCAAAAGAGCTTTCTTCAACTTGCATACCATTCTTTCTTTAGATTCAAATCCAGGAGGAACTTCCATGTAAATTTCCTCTTCTAGATCACCATGGAGGAATGCATTAACATCAAATTGTTGCAGATTCCACTAAAAATTAGCAGCTAATGATAACAGTATTCTTACCGTGTTCATCTTAGCAACAGGAGCAAATGTCTCAAGGTAATCGATGCTATAGGTTTGAGTGAACCCCTTAGCCATCAATCTTGCCTTATATCTTTCCACTGATTCATTAGCCTTGTATTTTACGGTGAAAACCCACCTACATCCAACTAATTTCTTCCCTCTTGGCAATTCCACTAACTCCCATGTCTTGTTCTTCTCAACGGCCTCCATTTCGGTTTTCATAGCATCCTTCCATTTTTTGTCTCCTAATGCATCAGTTAGATTTTTCGGTATGGGAATTGTGTGGAGATTGTTTAGGAAGGCTCTATGTACCAAAGGAGCTACCAATTGCACTTAGGAAAGGAACAGTGCACAAAACAAGTACTGAGGACCTCAAGGAAAACAGTGGGCGTTCCTTTCCTAAGTGCAATTGGTAGGTCCTCAGTACTTGTTTCTTTTGGTTCTTCTGTTGGTTCAAATGACTCAACTCTTGGCTCACAATCATGTGTGATATTTTCATTTTGAAGTTGAGCAACAGCACGAATGGGAGACTGAACTTGTGCTGGTCGAGAGACTGATACCTTCCTCCTGGAATAAACTTGCAGTGGCTATTTGGCAGTAGGTGTGGCTGACTCAATTGAGGAAGAAGTGGATTTAGGTACAGAAATAGATTTAGGCACGATTATGTCTTGAGATTAAAGAAAACTAGGATCTAGAAGAAACATATCCTTTGTCTTATCTTCACTCAAGATCTCCCCCTGAAGATAGGTGTGCTGAAAAAAGATTCATTCTCAACAAAAGTAACATTAGCTGAGATTAAAAAAAAAAATAGAAGGTGGATGAAAGCATTTATAACCCTTTTGGGTTGAGGAATATCCAATAAAAATTCATCTAATAGCTTGTGGATCTAATTTGTTCCTATTGTGAGAATGGATATGAATAAATGCAACACAACCAAAGATTCGGGGTATCCGATTGTTTGACACAGAAAAATTTGGAAAAAATTTTGTGAGTATTTCAATTGGACTTTTGAACCCAAGGACCTATGTTGGAAGTCTGTTAATGAGATGGGCAACAGAAGGCCCAGTATTGTTTTGGAACATTCTCATGAAATAGCAATGCTCTAGTTATCTCTGGGAGATGTCCATTTTTTCTGTCAACCACCCCGTTTTGTTGTGGAGTAGTAACAGATGATGACTCATGAATAATTGTTGTTTTCTGAAAAATGAAGAAAGGGTTTGATTGAAATAGTCCTTGGCATTGTTTGATCGAAATCTCTTAATTTTGACATAAAATTGAGTATGGATCATATTGTAGAACTTAGGAAACACAGTACTAACTTCAAATTTATTTTTCAAGAGGTAAAGCCATGTGACTCGGGTACAATCATCAATAAATGAAACAAACCACCTAGCACTCGAAACATTTGGAATGTTAGAAGGTCCCCAAATATCACTATGAATAGGAGAGAAAGGAACAAAGGTTTTATTGTTGCTTATTAGAAAGGAAGCACGTTTGTGCTTTGCAAGTTCACAATCATCACAATGAAAAATTTCAAACATAAGACCTCTAAACAACGAAGGAAACATGAACTTCTGAATTCTAAAAGATGGGTGATCTAAACGACGATGATGAAGCCAAATTTTATCTTGATTTGACATGACAGATTCGGAAAGAAAAGATGTAGAGAAGGATTTTCCAACTTCTGGTTTACTGGGTTGTTTTTCAAGAAAATAGAGACCATCTCTCTGACTAGCACATCCAATCATCTTCTTCGTGCCTAGCTCCTGGAAGACACAATGTGAAGGAAAAAAGGTTATACTGCAATTTAAATCTATAGTTAATTTGTGAATGGAAATAAGGTTTGAAAATAGTTTGGGAACATGGAGAACATTTCTTAGTGTAAGGTCCTTGTTTATGTATATATCTCATTGACCAGCTACGGTGGTGATAGATCCATAAGCTATGGTGATCTTTTTATGGCTACAGCTAGGGTTATAAGACATAAAGTATTTAGAAGAACAAGTCATATGATCTGTTGCTCCGGAATCAAGTAACCACATAGGATTAGGATTAGAAGAAGAAGAAATACCTGAAAATGCCAATGAACAAGTACCTGTTGAGATTGGCTTTTCAAAGGACTCCACAAATGTTTTTAGTTTCTCCATTTCTTCGGTATTGAACTCAGGAATAGGTTTCTTAGAGTTTTCGTCATTAGTTGACGAAGTGCTCACCATATGTGCTCGACTTTGATTGTTCCCACTGCGATTGGGCTGCTATGAAGTTTCTAGCACTTCTTCCTAGTATGCCGATGCTTTTTGCAGTATGTACAGAATAGAGAATCTCAATTAAAAGGTTTGGATGAGTCCACTCTAGTAACAGCTGTAGAATTGTTAGCCTCCTTCATTTCCGTGGCCTTGGTAATAAGTGCAGAACCATCTCCTCCTTGAGATTCAAGCATAACACTTCGACGTCCCTCTTCCTCACGTATAATAGCAATTGTCTCATTCAGAGACGGTAAGTCTTGTTTTCCCAAAATCTGCACCCTTATAGCATCAAATTCCACATTTAAACCTGCCAAAAAATCATAAATACAATTCTTTTCCACAAAATGTTTCAAAATTGTTGCATCTTCACTACAGCGCATTTGGATACATTGATAATGATCCATCTACTGCCACAAGCTTTGTAAGATGCTCGAATATTTAGTGACAGTAACTTTCGTCCTAATCTCATAGATCTGTGCAGCATCATTAACTTTGGAATAAGTCTGCCGAATAGCTTCCCATATCTCCTTGGCAGTTTCTAGGAATATGCATGTGTCACTAATTTCTGGCAGCATTGAGTTCCTTAACCAGGACATAACCATGGAGTCTTGTTCATTCCATGCCGCAAATTTTGGATCATCCTGTGGAGGACCAGTACCCAATAAATGATTCAATTTCTCTCTCCCCTTTAGGAATGTGCAGACCAGTTGTGACCACTTTAAATAGTTCTTCCCATTCAATCGGTATGTAGCTTGAATATTCTGCAAATCTCTAGGTATAACAGCAGCAGTACTCTCGACAGAGTGGCTGATGATTTCAATAGAACTACTAAGTGATTCTAACATGATTGATTCGGTAGGACTAAGGAAAGGAGTAAGAAAATGTGAGTGATAAGGCTAGGACGTTGAGAGGGATAGTGGAGATGAGACTCTCGGTCAGTATGACTAGAGAAAAAAAATCAGAGTTTTAGGAAAGAGCTAGTAGCTTTGATACCATGTGAAATATTAGCAGAGGAGATAATTTCATTCTCATATTCGGTAGGTTACAGCTATAGTCAATATATATACAATTGTTTATACTAAATATAGTATCAGATTTCCTAAGATACCTGGAAATCTGTATCTTATTCTAATCCCTAGAAATCATGGATTTATATGATTTCTATAGCTATACAATCTTCTAGATAATGCTGCATGATTCTACATAATCCGACAATTATAAAACAATGTAAGGTGACTTGGCTTTCCATAGTTTCATTTTTAGTTTGAAAATTTGGGAAGAATTTTCAGTATCAGAATACATCGCTCAAATCGCATCTCATACATCTCTAGCTGTTGGTAGAAACATACGAGGTTTTCCAATTGCAAGTTCTATGGAATTAATCAACCAAGTTGTGATGAAAGAATTTTCGGACCTCTATATTGCCATATTTGGATCATCTGAAGTCAACCTTGTTTTCTCTTCAGTCAAATACCCAAGCTTTCCTCTTCCGTCAATGGCCAACTTTATTGTTTGTGACCATTCCAGGTAATCTTGACCATTCAACCTATGATTCGTCAAATGAAAAGGCAAATTTGAGCAAGAAAATCACAGTTACGTTGTACGTTGCTTGTCATAACGCCAGAATTAGTCACACTCGAATTGCTGAAATCATTGTTGGAGGATGAGGAGTTTCTCCGTTGACTAGTCATTGCTAAGCGATAGTCCGTCTAGGACTAATTTGAATGAAGAAAGAAAAAAATGTTGTAGAAGAGCCGTGACTTTGATACCACGAAGTAAGAAGACAAAGTAATTCTTCCTTAATTTTTCTGTGAATAGTACAAGGAATATATAGGACAATACAACCCGAATTACCTCCTTAAATTAAGAAGAATCTATTTATTCTCTAAGTAATAAAATATCAACTAATTATCTATAGAGAATCGAGATAATTAGCTGGATATTTCCACAATATCAACAAAATATATAATTTCTATTTATTTATTTTCTTTCTTTTGATGGTTCTACCGTGCAGCTTCACTTTGATTCTCTGTCCTTAATTGAAAGCACTTAACAACAAGATATTACCGGTTAAGCTTCTGCTAAAACAATCTACTGCTGTTTGTTCAGTGTCATACTTCCTTTGTTGAGCTGGAGACCAAAATACCTGCAACATAGGACAACAAAAGAAGGTTAGTTTTGTTAATATTTGCTTTGGATAAATGATTAGGTTGCTATGCCTCGACTTTTGGAATCAATTTCTGATATCTTTTCATATTTGTAAATTATTTCTATCTCTCTTATGGTTCATGTGTCTTTGTAGCCCTTGAGGAACTGGTGGCTTTGGCTATCAGGTCATTCGGAATAAATAATTTGCATTCTGATTTTGTTCTTTTTAGCCAACAATTACATGCTATTTTGTGGTAAAAATTTTAGTAGGGTTCCACCATTAAAACTTGCTTGCATGAACTTTGAATAATAGCAGAAAGAATATTTTCAATAGGAAGCGATACGTTCTTCTGAATGAAGTATAGTAGAAGGTTTTGATTTGTCACATGGAAGTTGTCTGGGCGAGAACACTCTGTTCTTAGGTTGCTTTTGGATGTCTTGAACATTTAACACAAATTGAGACTCATTAACCTTGTTAATTGACTGCAGTAAAACATTGCAATTTCAAAGTTAGGCGTGCATATGGGAACTTTTTTGTCAAGTTGAGTTGATGAAAATTGATCTTTGGCTGCAGTGTCAAATTTTTACATTTTGTTCATGCTCTCATATTGTCTATCATTTCAGTTAGTGTGATAGCTACATTGTTCCATTGGAAACTGCTGCGTTCTCAAGTAATTTGTACCAAATCATTTCAAATTACCTATGCTTTTAGATTTTGTCAGGGTTGTCCTATTATTGTAGAGATGCTCTAGTGCAGCATTCATGTTATGCAAAAAGAAAAATGGGACAGACTCCTGCTATTCCTTTGTTTGAACCACATGCTAATCAACATTTGTTTCCCTTTCTGTTACTTCCTACATTTTTTATTTCTTCCTTTAGTCTCTAATCATTTTGTTGATTCGGGAAAAAATGTTAGTTGTGCTTATGGAGTACATCAGGGTCTCTGTCTTTTCAAGTCATTCTGTGATAAAGTGAAGGTAGTTGTTGTCACTTCCTCTTTTGCATTCTCCAAAGTGAAAAGATTTAGTGATATATAGTATGCAGTTTCTTTTAACTTTTCTAATATGGTGTTGCTTACTTCTGCATATTGCTGTCTTTCAACATCATATGGACTCTCTGATGCATAAGATATGACGATGTTATGGAACACTTAAAACTAACGTCTGCCTGCTCTGGGAGATGGTATACTTAAAGCTTGTCTTCTACATGATAGCAATGCTATGTTCTCTTTATTATACTTGATTCTATTTATATGATGCTGGTTTGGTCACACACAAATACTGTTAAACTAAAAGTTTGATGAATGGTCAGTTGCTGAAATACCACATTGCACCAGTAGAGGTGCAATCTTGTAATTAAAGGCTTGAGTCAGGTAATATCCCTTGGCAGTAGGTGCTTCTGCTTTGCTAATCAAGTTGTAGTCTGCTGCATTTATCAAGCAAAAGTTTGGCATCAAGATGATGACAAATTACTTAGAAGCTATAATTAAACTAGTAGCATGTATGAAATTTACCCCAATTTTGTGGCTCTTGTTGAGTCATAGCTTTGTTGCTGTGTCTGACTAAGATGGAGGTGAACTTGAACATGCGCGTCATCTCCAATGCTCAGACCATTCGTTAGAAGTGAAGTTCCATTTGCTCCATTCACATTTCTTGTTCCATATAACTGGGTTATAAAATGGTCTGATGAGCATGGAGTGAAATCTCATGACCTTGTAGGTTATGGGACTCTTGATTTTGCTGAATTATTTATACTACTCATGCAAACTTGTTACTTCTGCAATTTCAAGTTTTATTTGTGAATCAGCCTTACCTTCTTATAAAGCTCCACATTTTCTTGGTGAATGAGGTTACCCTGAAACAAAGAATGAAGGTCCCCTTAACTGCTTGAGGTAGAAACTATGAAATTGAAAATGGAATTAGTTGATAATGTGTCTGTGGTTCACCTTTCTATTTAGCTCTTGAATCTCATCCATTAAAAATTGGTCCTGAAGTGGCCAAGGAGCTATCAGATGCATTTCCCCAAGTATAGAATTTCAAATACTGAACATTGAGACAAGTTTTTCAAACCTTCTTCGTTCGGACGCCACGCAAACTCATTTCCAGTTGATTCTCCAAGTTTTGCAAGTCTTTTATGTTTAAACCGGAAAGCTCCTCCCCCATCATTTGCCTGTGTTTATTAGTCTTAAATTATGGTTGATGGGATGCTCAAATTTGTGACTCACACTAATTATACTACAGTAATGTGAAACCAGGCGATCCTTTCATTTCATGAAAATCTGTCAACTATATTTGTTAATGGAACAGAATGAGAACATATGGTTCCTGATTTTGAGTGCACAGCGCCAAAAATGCATATGTTTTTCTGTTGCATGCATGTCAAGTAAGCATTCTAATATGTTGGCAAATCTTTTGGATATTCTAATAAATAGTATAGATGCAAGTTCGGGCATTGTGCTAGATGCAGCAAAACTTGAAAATTTGTTTGAATGTACGACTTTTGCCATTTCACTTTCTAATTTACTGGGTATCATTTCTTTTATAGGAGGGACATCATTATCAAGCTAGACATGCAGAACTGCAGATAATCTATGCTTGTGTGATACAGGAAGAGGATATGCATATTTGAGTATTTCCCACTATATACATGCAAGTTAGTTAACTTAAGAGTAGTGTTCTGATATGGGGACTAAGCTGAAAGTCAAAACAAGTGCAACTTCTGGAATTTTGATAGTAGGGGTGTTGGGTTGGTACATATGCATATAGCTAGTTATTAATGTAAAACTGACAATGATATGTGAATTCTGTTTTAATTCTTTGAGATGGAGCAGGAAAGAGGAACTCTTATGGCCGCTATTGCACCTAAACATATTTACTTTTGGATGACAGGGGAGGCTTTTTTTGAGTTTGTAAGTTTGTGCCAAAACTAGCAATTGTGGCATATCCCAATTTTCTAATATTATCTTCCTGGTCAAATGATTTAAGAAATCAATTGTCAAAGAATGAACATACCGATGATTTTCTTGCAAACTTTGCAATTGCTGCCTCAACATTGCTGCCTCCTTTTGCCAGTACTGGGAAATAAATTAAGAACCATCAACAACTATTGAAGTCCATAAAGAATGTCAATGAGTGAAAATAATTCACAACGTAATCGGTTTCTTTGTCCAATTTCTACTGGAGTTAGTTTTGCATTTTAATCTGTGCTTACTTCCTTTAAACTTAATTAGAATTGAAGGGCATTCAATGACAAGTACAAATTGTTGCATGGTAAGCATTCATTTCCGGTTACAACATACATTCAGGTCTTGATCTAGATTCTACTTAATTTTTTGTTTTAACAGAACGCATTTTTACTGGTTGCATTGTGTTTCCAGATGCATGTTTCTTTTCTGCCTATGGGTAAGATGTTTCACTATACCTCATTGAATTTCATCAGAAAGTGGACTTTGGAATTCTAAATGTTTTAAATAAAGCATCATTTCACAGGGAATGATGCTACAGAAAGTAGATGGAAAACACCAATTTATTTACTCCAAGTAAACTTTAGAGAGTTTCTCGGGGATGTAATTGGTATTGGTAATTTGATAAGCATCCTGGTCTTGTCAATATTGTATTCTTGCTTTAACAAAATCTTGCAACTTTGGAGTCACACAAAATCGGTTATTTTTCATTTTTCATTACAGTTAGGCAGATAATGATGTATATATTCTAACAACTCAAAATTCAGGATTATGGAATAGCAAAAGCTAGTTAGTGCTTATTAAAGATCCTGCAATTTCCTAAAGAGGGAAAACATCTGCACTTTTGGGTGGAGCAGATGAGGCACTTATTATGATCCCTCATTTGTGGGGTCTTGGAGAGAAGTTTGAGAGCAGTCTTGGCCTTCAACAATTTTACATGAAGTGACTGCTCCAAACTACTTGAACATTCACCTGTGACGGCAAGCCTAAGACTTCTTCTGCTGGAGCAAACAGTAACACCAACCATCATGAGGTAAATGAAATTGAAAGGTGACCTTTTTTGCCCAGCAATCATTAAGCAATTTCATGTAGTACCACTCAGTTATCTCTGAGATGGCCAAAAATATAAGATACTTCTATAACATACCTTGAATTCAGAAGCTGGATTACCCATTTGATGGTCCTCTTTCGATTTGTTGTATCTTTCAATTACTGATTTCATGCTGTAAGAGAAATTCACATTGCATCAAATTGGTGCTGTGCTATGTGCAGAGACTCTGTAATTGAACCATACAGTTGGAAACACAGACTGAAATGTGAGAAGAGGAAAGAGTATTGTCAATTTCTTTATCTTGTTTAGAAATTTTGTGCAAAATTTTAGCCAAACAAATGCATGAACATGTATTAAAAAGCTTGAAATTGCAAGTTGGTACCACAGATCTGTACGCTTCCATGAACAGATGCACAAACCTAAGATGAGTTCCTTTTTCTCTGTTTGCCAGTGTTTGTTTTCCAAATATTTCCGACTCTTTTTCTGCTCTTAGTTTCCCCTATGATGCTTTATACTATAATCTTATCATCATTTTGTACCCTGCAAAGGCCTCTATATGGTATATTTAACGAAGACTTCATCTGATTTAACCATATGCACATGCTTCACATTATGATCCTCCCCATTGTGACCTTTAATTGAGAGAATTATTACACCCTTAGATTAACTTTTGAAACAATTCCTTTATTATATATTACGGCTATACACTGTAGCAAATTTCCATAGTTAAGGGCCAAGTTTGCAGACATGCCATTATCTTTTACAGGAACTGTAGGAGTGTGGTTGCTGGAGAGCATCACCGTGCCTATTTAGATGTAAGTTTCCCTCTTCAATTATTTAGATGTTGCCTTAGGCGGTAGGGGGCATTGTTTGCTATGAAGGATAAATACAGTAATCAATTGATGAACCTAAATGAAAAAGAAAGAACGAGTTAAAAGTAGCCTTCTATTGATCACAGGGAGGCTTTCCTTTTCTTTTCCAATTGAAAAATCTTTTTCTGGTCCTGCTTTTTGAGGTTGCTTGTTGAATCTTAAATTACAAAATTGACTCGATAAAGATGCAAACTTGTTCTCAATAATGATAATCAAGTTTTATAGCTTCTCCCTTGGTAGAAGATCTGTGCCACAATTGTGCCGAAGTTTAAATTATAAGTATGATTTGGAACTATTTAAATATGGAAAGAGTATTGATTACAAATTAAACACTTGCAATATATTTCTTGTCATTTAATTCCGTTTTGCATGTGTTATCCAGAGATATCTTAGAATTTTTTATAATGCTTTAAGATGCTCTTTTGTGGTTTTTTTTAATTAATTGACTAACCACTTGCAACAAAGCTAATGCTTGGTTTAGTATGAGTTAGGTAAATAAGTTTGCGCATTAATCTTTGATATCTCGTTTTTAAATTAGGACTCAATCTTTCTTGCTCCCAAGTTTAATTGTGTAGTCCATGGGAATCTTTGCTGGTTTATAGTCAAGCATTCATTATAGTTTCTT
Organism: Erythroxylum subrotundum; assembly: GCA_027563845.1. NCBI lineage: Eukaryota > Viridiplantae > Streptophyta > Magnoliopsida > Malpighiales > Erythroxylaceae > Erythroxylum > Erythroxylum subrotundum. The sequence continues at coordinate 5,669,703 of JAOQMQ010000006.1, forward strand.
TTAGCCTTTGCTAGGAAGTATTTTGAGTTTTTCTTCATATTCAATAGCAAGAATCTCTCCTAACCGTGTTATTTCTTCACAATCAATCATGATAATTATATCATTAACAGACTATAAGAATAGCCTTTCTTCCTTTGAATGAGTGTTTGACAATCAATGTGTGATCTGTTTGTCCTTCAGAAAATTTGTGCTTCTTCATGACTTTGGTAAATCGGTCAAATGATGCTCTAGATGATTATTTGAGTCTATAAAATGATTTGCGCAATTTATACACCATGTTAGAACTTTATTTGTCCTCAAATCCAATTGGAATCTCCATGTATACTTCACTTTCCAATTCAAAAAAAGCATTTTTCATATCTAATTGATCTAGCTCCCAATCTAAATTCATTAATAATGATAGAAGTATGTGATTAGTATTTAGCTTAGCTAAGCAAACCTTTCTTTATAATCTATGCCATAGGTTTTAGTAAAATCTTTGGCAACTAATCGGGTTTTATACATTTCTATGCTTCCATTTGCCTTATTCTTTACAATAAACCATTTGCATCCTATAGGTAGTTTCCTTTTAGGCAACTCTTTAATCTCCTATGTATCAGTCTCTTCAAGTGCTTGCATTTCATCATTAATTGCAGACTTCCAAGTAGAGTCTTGTAAGGCTTCTTGTATTGTTTTTAGTATCTTAACTTTAGATATGTTAAAGGCTCTAAAGTTGGGTGACAGTTTGCTGTAAGACATGAAGTTTGATATTAAATGTAGAGTATGTGAGCGAACACCTTTACATTGGGCTATTGGAAGGTTCAAGTCATCATATACTTGGTTATTGTTTTCTACATCCTCCAAATCTGTTTTAGTTTTAACTACCCTCCTTGTAGGACTTTCACTCAGTTATGACTTCTGGCCTTATTTTAGATCTATATAGGGCTTTTCCTCTAATTGTATAATTATGTTTTTCTCATGTCAATACATAATTGTCTTTGTTTGATTACTTGTATAGGAGTATGAGAGTTATTTTAGATAGGACTTGTAAGGTGGCTGGATGAGGAATCCTTGGAGATACAACATTTTGATATAATGACTAGGACTAGACTAGATCTAATATTATTAATAAAAATTCACCCCCTTTTTCTAAAAGGTCTTTATTTTTCCTTTTAACTAGTATGTGTTGTTATGGAGTATTTATATAGGAGTTTTGGTGAATAATTCTATTTTCTAAAAGATAATTTCTAAGATTAGACTGAAAGTATTCTCTTGTATTGTTAGTGCGAGGAATTTGCATTTAAGTTTATAATTCAGTTTGTATTATAAAATATAATTGATGCAAAAGAGCTTAAAGTATATAGAAGAAATAAAAAAGAAATCAACGATAAGTCTTAGTTTGGTGGGATGAAGATTAGGAGTTGAGTTGACTTCAAAGATAAGGGTTGAAATTTAGATTGTGTTAAGACTCCTTATTAGATAGGAATTAGTAGTAAGTTAAATATGTTATTTTATTTTATATATGTTATCTTAGTTGTTTAAGACTTACAGAATTTTTACTATAATAGGATCTAAATTGGGAACTCTTTCCTATTATAAGAAGGGTTATATATATATATATATATATATATATATATATAGTATCTATGTCTGTGTGAGTTATCTATATTTTTGTGTGTTTATATATAGACATATATAGATATCTATATATATCTATATCTGTGTATGTGTATGTGTTTATATCTATATCTATATTTATGTGTTTGTTTGTGTTTAGCTCTTCCTTAAGAATAAGGTACTCTAAGAACTAGTCAAGAAAATAGTATTAGATAATAAACTACACTTGATGGTGAGGGCGGAGAAAATGAAATCCTAGACGAAGAGGTTGACATTAATCAATAGCGAATAGGTTAGGAAATCAAATGGAGAAGATGAAATCCAAGACGAAGAGGTTGACATTAATAGGAAATCAACGATTATTGAGAGATCTAAGACAAACAAACCAACCAATGGCACACGAAGAGCGCATGCGAGCCTTTAAAGGTCACATTATAGTTCAAACGCACAACGAACTCGATGACATTGCTAAGAAAGTTTGTGTTGAGGCCCGTAATTTTGCAAGAAAGATGGATCCACATCTGTTGTTAAACTGGCTAGTAGCAATGGAAGATTTCTTTGATTGGTACCATATGTTAGAAGATCAAAAAGTTTGGTTCACAATGATGAAGCTAGTTAGGCATGTTAAAATTTGATGAAGGTCGGTAGAGGATAGACGTCAAAAAATAGGCCAGCCACCAATTGTTGATTAGGAAGAGATGAAGCTGAAGTTATCAAAAAAATACTTACCATTTCATTATTAGAAAAATCTCCAAATTCAACCATAATTCTTAGACAAGGGATCATGTCTGTAATTGAATACACAAAAATATTTAATGAACTTTCTATTTAATGTGAAGGGACGAAGTCAGAATGACAACTTATATCTTAGTACAAAAATGGATTAAGGGCAAAAATTCGCAAGGAGCTGATAAGACAAAGAATTTACAACCTGGAAGATGCATATCGCTTAGTTTTAAGAGCGAAACAATAGTTAAGAAGTAACTAAAAAGGTTTAAAGTCAAAGTTGAAGATTTTGACATAAATAGAATTACAACAATGCAAAACTTTAAACCAGCACCCCATGTATTAAAAATGTACACCACCAAACAACTACAAAACTTCCCGAGGAGTTGAACTCAAAGGAAAAGTTATAGCTGAGATTGAGATGAAAGAAGGCAGTAGTGACAAGAATTGCTTATGATATAATATGAGGGGCCACTTTGCTTATGAATGTCCTTATAAAGGTTTTCATATGATGGGAGAACAACAACAGGAATCTGACAAGTATATGCGTGAGCACAAAGTTGGAGAGGAGTTGGAAGGAGACTATAGTGATAAACCAACTAGTATTACAAATCTTAATGTAGTGAGACACATACTTATAACCCCTAAAGCGGAAGAACAAGATATTTTCTTTACTCAAGTTAAATGCGGAAATAAAGTATGCAAGCTTATCATTGATAGAGGAAGTAGTATGATTGCTTGGGTAGATGATAATTCTACACCATTTGATCGAAGGTGCATGGAGTCAAATTAGGAATAGATGAGGTCTATATTTGGTATAATGTCATTCCTATGTAAGTATCTCACATTTTACTTGAGCAACCATGACTTTATGATTGAGATGTGCAATACTTTGGAAAAGTTAAACACCTATCGATTTATATTTTATGAAAAGATGATAATTTTGAAGCCTAGGAAGGTGGACAAGGCAGAAAACCAAGGAGAAAGTAACAAGACAACCGTAAATGTCAAGAAAAATCCTTTTAATAATCTTAAAGAGAGAGAATTTGAAGCTATTAGCAAGGAAAAGAGAATTGTGTTTGCAATGGTAGTGAGAAAAGTAACAGAAACAACACCTGAAACACCCTTTACCTTACTAAAAGAAGAAGGAACATTGTTGGTTGATTTTTCAGACCTTACACTAGATAATTTACCAGGTGAATTACCTTATTTACAAGATTGACTTGGTAGCTAAATCTACTCTACCAAGTCTTCCAACCTATTGCTGGAATCTTACTCTTTAAGAGTTGAAGAGACAAGTTAAGGAGTTATTAAAAAAAGATTTATTTAAGAAAATCTTAATCCATGTGTAGTTCTAGCACTATTAACTCTTAAAAAGGATGGAAGTTGGTAAATGCGTATTGATTGTCAGGCGATAAATAAGGTCATAATAAAGTATAGATTTCCAATACCTTGCCTTGATGACATATTAAATATGTTTATTAGAGCTGCTATCTTTACCAAGATAGACTTACGAAGTGGGTACCATGAAATTAAAGTCGAACCTGTAGATAAATGGAAAAATGGAAAACGACTTTTAAGACTAAAGGGGGATTTTATGAATGGTTGGTGATGTTTTGGACTCTCCAATGCACCTAGCAATTTTATAAGAGTGATGAACCAAGTTTACAAGTTATTTTTAGAGAACTCTATAAAAAACATTGAACACTAAGCTTCAGTTTTTAACTTCTTTCTATCCTCAAATCAATGGACAAACAAAGGTGGCGAGGGACTTATTAGGATGTTTGGTTGGAGACAATGTGAAAAATTGAGACCTAATAATATATGTCTACTAGTAAGAGCCTTTTTGAGATAGTTTCAGGAATTGATCCAAAGAAGCTTATTGATTTGGTTCATTCACCACAAACAACATGAGTTAGTGTTGAAACTGAAGGTTTTGCATAACACATGAGAAAAATATTTGATGAGATACGTCAAAAGATAATAACTAGCAATTTGTCATATAAAGAACATGTTGATCAACATCGTTATTTAGGGGAATTCAATGTAGGGGATATGGTCATGGTTGGGATTCGTCCAGAGTGTCTTTAAAAAAAGAAACATAAGAAGCTTCATTCACAAAACATTAAACCTTATAAAATCATTAAGAAGATAAGTGTTAATGCTTATATTTTGGAATTACCAAGTGACATTTAATTTTGCATACTTAACTATTTATCATGGAAAAGATGACCAGTCCCCAATTGTAATTGTAAGAATTTCAGCCACTCCTCATCTTGAAGAGGAAATAAAGGATGTCCTTGATGAACAAATTGTAGCCACAAGAGATGAAGGATATCGACAATTTCTTGTCTAGTGGAAAGAAAGACCAATTTTTTACAATACTTGGATTCTAGAATTAGAGTTTCAAAAGTTGAGTCTAGACTTGTATGATCAGTACTTGTCACATTCTACGTAGAGGATGACTTCAAATAAGTCAGGGAGAATTAATATAAAAAAGCTTAAAGTATGTAAATTAGTCAACTACAAGTCTTAATTTGGTAGAATGAGGATTAAGAATTAAGTTTACATCAAAGATAATGGCTGAAATTTATCTTGTATTAGGATTCCTTATTAGATAGAAAGTACTAATAAGTTAAATATGTTGTTCTATTTTAGATATATTATCTGAGTTGTTTAAGACTTATAAAATTTCTATTATAATGGGATTTCAATTGAGAACACTTTTCCTACTATAATAAGGGTTCTAAAAAGTATATATATGTTTGTATTCAATTCTTCGTCAAGAATAAGCAATATGAAAATTTTCTATTAACTTAGTTTTCAACTAAAAGGTATAATGCTTTCTTCTAAAAGCGATCCATAAACCTTACGAGTGATTCTTAGTTTCTTACATTCTATTCTTTGTGTTCAGCACAAAATTTTAGCAACCAAAATCCTAACTTTCAACATATTAAACCCTTAAATTATAAGCCTAAAATTGCAGTGATCAAACTTTAAATTTTCAACTATATAAAATCTGAAATTTCAGCATTCCTCAGCCAAAATCTAACTTTGAAACTTGATACTCCAGCGGCCCAATATCAATCATACTACCTAATTTTATGATTTTAGCTACTAGTTAATGATTCTTTTATTTGTCCTATGTCAAAAAATTTTTTGAAGATAGACCCAACCTTAGATTTTTCTCTCTTAAGAAATAGTTATATGATTCTATTACGGACGTTAGTAAAAGAAACAAACCATTTAGAACTAAAGATAGATTTGTCTTTAAAAGGACTTCAAACATCATTGATTGTTATTATAAATGGTTTTGATGATCTATGATTATGAGAAGGAAATAAGTTACTAAGATGTTAAAATATTGACATAATTCATATTAAAATTGTGATAAGTTTCTTTAGTGAGCAATAAAGGAAACGGACGTCGGTAGCATGGCCTAATCTCAAATGCCACAACATGATTGTACTTTCATTAAGTGATTTGGAAAATGACCCTATATTAAATTGACTTGGCAGAGCTGATAAAGCCTTATATATTCCTAGCATTGATAATCATCTTCTCCATCCTAAAATCCTAAACTTCACAATGTGGGAAAAATATATATCAACAAAATTTTGATCACGAGTTAATTTACTAATAAAGGATAAGTTTGGCATATATAAGACAAATTTTAGGGTCAATTCATGTGCTGTTTTTACCAAACCAATTTTGATTAATGTTGAAAGTGTTCCATCAGCTGTGAACCTAAATGTTTTTCGAATAAGTCGTATAAGTTCAAAAGAGACATGCATCTCTTATCATATGATCGAATGCTTTAAAATCTACAATCCAAGGATTGATTTCAAGGATTTTAGAATTTAGAGCCGTGAAATATTTACCCTTTTGGATTGTCATTAGATTGGCTAATCAATTGTTGGATTAATTTAGTATATTCTTTGGTGAATGGACCAATTTAACATGTTGCTCAACCAATTTTCATGTTTATTTACTACATAACTTTTAACAAATTAGCTTTAGATATGCTAGTTTCCCTTTTTTTTTTTCTAATATGTGTTTTTTGTATGTCCAGGTTTCTTTTAATGATCCCACTATGATCTTTTTTTTTCTTTCAACATTTACATGTTGGCTAGTTGGTAGAGAAGTAACTCCTCTAGCAAAACGTGACGAACTCTCAATTTTAGAATATAGATTCCAAGTTCTTTATATTATTTTTTCCCAAATTTCTTCTCTTTGAATCTTAAAAAAAACTTCTTAAATATTTGAAAGAGGCTTATTGCTTAGAATCCTCCTATTTACTTCGTCCATATTTTTTTTTCCATATTTTTTTTAAGCCCAATAAAAATTTGAATATTTGCTTACTATCTTTAGAACATTCCCTCTCAGTTACTACTAGTACAATGTGAGATTATTGTAGTATTAAGTGAAATATTTCTTTTCGTCGTAGGTTATGAAGAACTCCTTTGATCTTAAATAACTCTACTTTTTTATTATTCAAGTGTTTCTTTTTAGCTGCATCTTATATCTCTTTTCAAATCAACAATATGAATTTTATTCAATTTATTTTTATGGTATTTATTAGCTAGGACATAACCATATTATATTTTTCTAGCATATTATAAAATTTGGTCATCCTTTTTTGGTGGTTATGTCTGAGAGGTAAGTGTCTTTTTCCTATGCCATATATGAGCATCATCATAGATTGGTCTCATTGCAAAAAAATTTAGCTATTTAACATATAACCTATAGTTGAAAGAATGAATGCTTCTAAGTTGTCATCGTTATTGGAAATTTATACCTCAAGTCTCAAGTTAAGTTTCAATGTTGAAATTTCGATCAGGTGTCATTTATTATTTCATCATGCATTATTTTTTTTTCTTTTATTTAGAGGGTAGATGGCTTTGATACCATTTATTATATTTTATTTTTTAGAATCTAAATTTGATGAAAATATCTCTAAAATTTACTTTTATTATATCTAACTAGCTTATATGATAAACTAAAAAAAATCCTTATCCAAATAAAGAAATCCTAACAACTGAAACAAATTAGAAACAACTATAATTAAGATAGTCAATAATAATGTTATAGAGATGAATAGGTGCAAAAGATTGAACTTTAGTGATAATCGAGTGTTGTACAAATGGATGACATAGAATAGTTGGCAGTGAGGATGACATCATTGACAAAAGGAAAATAAGTTGAATTAAAAAGATAATTAATAGTCAATAGTGGTAAGAGTACAATGGAGATGGAATATTTTCAGAAGATTACAATGAGAGAACTTACACTCAAGTTTACGTTATTAGATATAAAATGTAAGAATATGTTAAATCAAGAAGCTTATAATTTATATTTTGATGATAATAAAATTTTTAATTAGTTTCTAAATAAAATTAAAATAAACATTATTAAAATATTTAAAACTCAAACCAATTTAGTTTTAATATTACAATCTATTTATAGGGAACAAATTCAAGTATTTGTGAAGTCCAAATGAAATTATTGAAAGAGTTAGAATGATCAATTTGGTTAAGGAAAAAGTGTGGTTGGTAATTTGATGGAATGTCAATAGTAGCTATTAATCTTATAAATAATATAAAAAAATTATATTAACATAATTTCTAAAAAATACAAGTTTAATTACTTAATAATGATTACTAATATTGATTATTAATTGCAAATCATTTTGGTTCCTTTAGTTAAATAGTTTTTTGAGAGATAAACAAAAAAAAAGGAGCTTAGGGTAGTGACTATATTAGAATCCAATCAATCAATCCTTCGAAAGATTGATAGTTGTGATAACTGTTACTAACTTCAATTTTTTTAATATTTTGACGTTAACTTTTTACGTTTAGACTAGTTGAATCATAAATATGAATAATTATAGATAAAAATAAAAAGAGAAATAAGTAATAAGATTTAGGAGTCGTCATTAGATTGATTGAATTAATATATACCTTCTTATAAAAATAATAATTAAACTTATTTAATAATTTTCAAGGGTTAGTTATGTGAATTATTTGTGATGTCTTATAAAATTATTATAGTAGTTAGATCTCCACTTATTAGAAAGAAAATAGAGAGTGGACTCAACTCTTCTAAATGAATGTTTGAAAGAGATCATTCATTATAAAGTTCAAGCTCTCTTCTGTGCCTTCCTTTATTGAATTTATTTTAAGATATATTAATTAACAATTATTGTTTAATGTCTCTACTGTACATATTTGAGGTATTATTCTTTAATAATTGATTGAATTAACTTTTTATTTCAATGTAAGAAGGATAGAGTAATTTAAAATTGAAATTACCTAGTGTTATAAGAATATGAATATCGTTGTTAAATTAAAAAATGATATTGGTAATAACAAGGGATAACAAATTCGTCAATGTCAAACCTTTTAAGATTTTTTTTCATTTCAATGTTAAACCTTTAAAATTTTCAATTAAATGATTAACTTTTCAAAATTTGTTACACTCGAGTCAAAACATTAACTTTATCAATTTTTTGGTAATATAGTTAACAAAGTCACTTTTAAATTAACATTTGGATATCTATGTGGCATATATTAGACAAGTGGACACCATGTAGATTGACACATAATTTAGCTCAACTCTTAACCCATAACTAATAACCTATAATTTATAACCCATGATCCACTTTCCCAAAATTTAAAATTATCACTTTGGAGTCAAACTGCCGTTGTCGATTTGCCATCCACCTTTAGCTCCTTTATTTAGCTTAATAATATTCTTAGATTAGCAGAATTTTGATTTTCTTGAATTTTTAGGAGATGTTTAAAGATTACTATCAGTCAAACTAACTCTAAGCTAATATGATGGCTCAGTATAGCATGGAAATCTAATCCAATTTCAAGACAACAACCATACACTTCTAATAGACCAACCCAAAAACACTGGTTTTAAAACGCTCTGTGCAATCTACTACTAATTTCTCTTTAAATTTTGAAATTAACCAAAACTCAAGGTTGTCTACAGAGTTTTCAAACATTTAGGTAGTGGACAGTTTAACTAAGGTGAAAGATGAGGCAACAACATTAGTAGATTAGATTACGGGGAAAGAGGGTTATGACTTATGGTTTATGGGTTAAGCTAAATTATGAGTCAGTCTACATGATATCCACTTGTTTAATATATTGCCACATAGATGTCCAAATGACAACTTAAAATTGACTTTGTTAACCACATCACTTCACAAAGTTAACGTCTTGACTTGCGTAGAACGAGTTTTGAAAAGTTAATCACTTAATTTAAAAAAGGTTTAGCACGGTAAAGAAACAATCTTGAAATTTTTGACACTAATAAATCTATTCTCCCTAATAACAACGATATTTCTTATTTGATTAAATATATAGCCTAGTATGAATATATATACCTCTTGCACACTTTTTTTTTTTTTTGGTAAAACCTCTTGCACACTATTTGTTTATGTAAAAGTAAATACTAATTAAAAGTTTTGCAAAGCAAGTATAAGCAATATATGCGATGAAGCAATATAGAAAATGTAGTTAAGCAAAATACTAAAAGAGATAGGACAGATATAACACTATTATTTATATTAGATAAACATTGTCTTTTGCAAGCAAAATATAATTCAATACAATTTAATTTCTTTCTTTTTAAGTGAATAACAACTCCTACAATTGATTTTTTAACGGAGAACATCTTCTGTAATAAGTGTTCTACTCTTAAATCAAGTTAATACTTATGGAAAAAAAAAAGGTTTAGTACGTCATAACACAAGATTGTTCAACTTGTATATGTGGATCATGGCTCAACACAATCACTCAACATAAATCTCAATGGTTTTCTCAAATAATCAATATATAGTTCTAAACATTCTTTTGGTACTTAATCCCTCTTTCTTTATGTTTTTTCTTTGCCTAGGAAGCCTTATTTCTAATCTTTTGTACTAAGTTCATTGTTGGTGAAAACATATAACTATTGAACCTTATGTTGAAGTGAATATTGGCGTGTTAATTTGTTATAGTTAGCTAGCCTTATGTATTTGTGCTAATTTAAACATTTAACTACTTCGTATCCATAGACAACTTCTTAAGCAATTTGTCTTTCAAGTATAAGATAATTTCAGCTTAATTGAATCTTCACATCTAATCACAATAGTTAAGTTGCTGACAAAATATTATATTTTCTTACAAAAATTTACATAAAATAAGAAAAGGAGTAAGCTATACATTTAAGAGTAATAACAAGGAATAAATCAAAGTTACATTGTTATTGACATATGGTTTAAGTCTTAAAAGTCAAATAAAACTTTTTAATTAAAATTTTAAGATAAATAAATGCAATTGTCCTTAATGATATGTGATGCCCAAAAAAGTAGACTAGAAAAGGAGAATATGTGATAGTTCAAACAATTTAATAATAGTTGGATTTTATATATAGAAGAAGCAAATGAGTAATTTCATGTAATCTGGTTTTGTTTCAAAGGTTTTTATAGTTTTTACTTATTTTTACCTTTAATTCTTTACTTAACGTTAAATAATATTTAACTTAGCTATAAATTGTATATAACATTCCAATAAAACATTGAGTAATCCTATCATAAAAAACAATTTAATAAGTTTCACAGAGAAGTTATATATTATTTATAAAGTATTTATATAGCGATAAGTATAAATTTATAAAGAATGATAATGAAAAGATGATATTATCAAGTTTACCACCAAATTATTATTGAATTTGATAGTTTGAAAGATTTATTAATTTATAAAAGAGGAAAGTTTATAAATTGATGAAAATTAAAGTTAAAATTATTTTAAGATGGCTTTACATAGATTATTTAAGTATCAATAAGTTGGCTTATTTCACGTTGGTTAGTTTACATGGTCCTTAAAATATAGACAAAAGGGCATATAGAACTTTTTGCCATAAATTTTATATTTATTTCCATTAACTTTATATTTAGTTTGAGTGGTTAAAAGTACATTTTAAATATTAATATTACACTATAATACAACTTGAACCCTAACATTTCAAAGCATTTAATTTGAACTCTAATATTTTCAAAATGTACAAAACAGACCTAAGTGGATAGAACATATGGTATTGTGGACCCATTATCTAGAAAATCCAATCTTTTTAAAGAAGATATGCTCTGTTTAAACGAAGATGAAGTTGTTGCAATCTACTTTTGAGTTATCCTGAGGAACATAGTAGTTCTAACAACAAAAGGGACTAAGCGATTGGTAGCTTGGAGGAGGACAACAAGACTGGACAATTGGTATATAAAGAGTTACAGTTGAAACAAATTTAGCAAAAATAGATATGGAAGTAATTGACAAAAAAAACTTGTTAACAAAGGAATAATCTTTTGGTATCAGAGCTTAGGCTTTTTTAAGAGTCCTAGGCTTAGAATGTGTTGTGTTGTGTGATAAATTGTTTGCATTTTGAATTGATATTTGCATATTGTGACATGCATACTATGCATACATGTAGAATGTGAGCTAATCGCTAGTGTTTCTATTGAAGGAGTGAAATGCCGCCTCGTAGAAGGACACGAGGAGTTATGCAAGGATCGGTCGCACCTGACCCTCCATCGAGAGAGGAGGGCACAGATGAGTCTAGAGCCCCAGGAGATGCTGA
>JAOQMQ010000006.1:5681751-5692576 GCA_027563845.1 Erythroxylum subrotundum
GACAAGTTTGATGTATAATGTCGATATGTATTTTAAAGCTATGTATGAACTTCAGTTGGATTTGGAAATGGAATGAGACTTTGAAAGGTTTCCTTTTATATGATTATGTGATTTTCAAAGTTTGCATATGTTGAATGTGTATAATTGAAATCGTTAAATTGTGATTGCCATTTGTTGCTTGCATGTTTGAGTTGGGAAGCTAGTGTGTTGGATATTTGGATATTGAAGTGTGTGTTATGAGTGAGAAGTATGAATTTGATGGCTTTGGGGAATGAGTGAGTTTGTGTATGATATGAGTTTTGGAGTTGTGAATTGGGAGTATGATGCATTTGAATTGATGCTTGATTGGTTGTGAAGTTGTTTTCCTCTTGAAGGGTTGGATTTGGGAAGTTTAGAAGTGTATATGGTGTTTGGATGGAGGTTGGAAGTCTTGGAGAGGCTTGGAAGAAGGTTTGGGACTTTTTGTCTAGTGTGTGTCCGTTATGTCCGTTTAACGGACACTTTCGGATGGAATTGGAGTGCCTCTCCAGCGTGTGTCCGTTAAACGGACATGGTTTTGGACCCCTTGCCTAGCCCATGTCCGTGCATGTCCGTTTAACGGACCTTCTCGGGTGAAATGGGGGTGTTTGTCCAGTGTGTGTCCGTTAAACGGACATGCATGTCCGTTTAACGAACCTTCTCGGGAGAGTTGGGCAGTTTGGCCAGTGTATGTCCGTTGAACGGACATCCTTGGGTCAGCTACAGTGTTTTGCGATTTTTGACCTTTTTGAAAGCTGATTCTCGTTTTGTGGTTTTCATAAGAGTTGTAGATCTCGATGTCTTCTTTCCAATGGTCCAAAAACGAAAGCAATCCGACTTTTGTACAAAAAGTTTTGGCATTCGAGCTAAGGCAAGTAATAGTTCGTTGAGATAACCCTTTAAGGTCACCCGCTAACACTTTTCAGTTTCGGTTTGGATAGTTGGGCTCCGGGAACGTGGTCCAACACTATGGTTGGGCTTCGGGAACGGGGTCCAACATAATCAATCTCCAATGGAAGAGAAATTAGGCAGTGGTTGGGTGATTGGCAATTTGTGATTGACAACGTCTTGGAGAAGCTAGATAGCTATATAATAGAGGTATTGTAACACCCCACTACTATAGATTATATACCGGAACACCCTGTAAGCATTCCAATACATAACTTATAATGATGGCATGTTAGAGCAAACACATATCCAACTTAATCATGGCATCAATTGGTTACCGAGCTTAAATCAGTTGAGAGCTCTGAATGTGGAGTTAAATCTATAGCAGGATGAGGCATTAATAGCCACATTGAAACTGAGGCCAATGTTACATGATAGAATAAGAAGGGTGTTGGTCTCCTTACTGGTAACGAGAAGCCATAAATAAACAAATGACCCACAAACAAGATATAGAACCATTGACTACATAGATGATTCATTGAAAAAAAGCATTTGAACTCGAACTCTATACTATTGTGCAAAGAACCATAGAAAGAATTTACATTAAGTGAATTTCTTATTCCCAAATTAACATAAAGTCTTTACATTTATATAACTTTTAGTTTAAAAGTCATTACTTTAATTAGGCTTTGTCCCTTATCTAATAATCTCTTCTTCTTTAGCAAGGACACAAAAGCTTGTGTGTAATGACCTACTTGTCCTTTTATTTGCCAGAAACTCTTCTCCTCCTATTTGTTATTGATATGAATAAATCCAACTCAAAAGTCATAAACACATTGTAAGGCTTTCTTTCTCACTCTTTCAGAAGTTAGGCTCATCCTTCCACTGCCATATACTCTCAGATCCTTTAAGATCAACACAACCTAGGTACACATCTTTTCATCTCTTATTTTGATTTGGTTTTTCCGTCAATATCAAATCTACCCATTAACGGATGGCAAGGAAAAAGTTTCTTCCTTTTCATCATCATCTTCCATTGCTTCTGCATATAAGTTAAACAGAGTAATGTTCCATTACATTAATAGCTTGTGATTTGATGAGCATAATTTAAGGCAATGAAGAGATTGTATTTTTAAGATAGTGGTTCACACAATACCACGTTGTAGTAGTGGAGCCCACTATCTAAAATTAAAAGATAATAAGCAATGTCATATTAGTGTGCATGATATTTAATTGACAGGAAATTAACCATGTCAAATTTTCTATCCAGTTAGGATCCATTTTGCACTTTTTAAAAACATTATGGTTAAAATTGAATGCTTAAAAAAATTAAAATTTAATTTATTCTAAAGAAACATTGATATTTAAAATGCACTTTTAGCTTTAGTTAGAGTGACTATTTTTTGCGTTTGTTGTTTTCATTTAATAAAATCTTGAATATGCCTATTGGAGGTGATAACAAAGGGGTTGGTTTTCATCGATGAGAAATAGAAAGATAATAAAGAGTTAGAAAACGAGCTTATTTTTATTTTTATTAAATTATAGACTTTAAGATTAAATTATATTACAGGGAATTGTGTCAATGATAAAAATATGTATATTTATTGTATTCACTAACTTAGATAATAAATTTAAGCAAGTGAAATTAGCATCAATCCATTAATTTTGTATAGTTTGTCTATGTCACAATGTTCTTTATTATATTGGGAAGTATTCTATCGTAACAAGCTGAAGAAGAATCGAAACTCTCAAGTCTAAACTTATAAAGAGAAAGAGAAGCGCCTATCATAGAATAAGGTTTATAGTATCTAAAGTATGTTACAGTAATGCTATGGCTCAAGGTCGTAGATTTAGATGTAGTGTAATATGAGTTTTTGAATGACCACAATTATATATGCAACTAAATAAAACAATTAATAATGTTATGTAATTATAATTAGACTACAGATACTATCCTATGGTGAGACTCGTTTTTATTAAATGGTGAGATAGAACATGAAGTATAATCTATTAAGCAGTTCATGTGGGGTTGATGATTAATGATTTCCTCTTTGCTTTTAAAATATGTGGAGGCCTCAAATCACAATAATGCAAATTCTCAAAAAAATTTAAAATTGACTAATTTATTTAAACCTAGACTTGTACCATAGATTATTTAATATATAAATTTATGAATTATGAATCTAAATTAATGTTACATGAACTGTTTTGATGAGAAACGTATGTAATTCACAGCAGTCTTATTCACTAGAATAATCTCATTTTCCACTAAGTAGATTCATTTTGACAGCATCTTTTAGCTTAGAAACCGAAACTAGTGAACCAAGGTAACCAATTCTTTCGCAAGAAAATAAAGCACCAAAACAACACTTTAATGTCGAGTACTTCTACGCAACAAAAAGTTCCATGTCAACCTTCTGAATGATGTCATGAGAGATAATTTAAATAACATATTGCTCTTTTAAAATATTGCATAACATGAGCATTGACTAGGGTAAAACTGTTTCAGCTTTAAACCTCCTATCCTATATGAAATCACAACCTTTAAGGCAAGGGCTTATTTTCTCTCTTGATGTTCATCCCCTCCTGATATTCTTTAACCGTGATGATGAATTTGTTTTTTCAGATTGACCACGAACTTGGGGGCTTTGGTAATCTAAACGATACTTTTGACATTACTCACGAATTTTATGTGTAGTTGGCGTATATAAGCTCTTTTCATATGTAACAAAATTGCTGAATTATCTAACAGTTAGTAGCTTTTGGGTAACACTGGTTTTAATAGGTCAGCCACAAATTTTGTGTTATGTCGCCGAGTCATCTTACCAATATCATCAGAGACCGTAGAATATATGTCGCTAAGTCGTTTTACCAATGAGATTAGTTCACTAATAGTTATTTGCTTAGGAAGCAATTTTATGTACCATGTCCTCTCAATGAACTCCAAGGATCTACTGACTGCCAATTTGTGGGCAGAAGCAATCCTTTGAAAACCTCAATTAGAAAATCAAGGTTTGAAATTTAAAAGCTAATAAAATATAGTAAAAAAACTAAAATAATAATACTCAGAATTAATAAATTACGTAGTTGAGCTCATATTAAAAGTTCTTGGTTGAATAAAAAACATGGCCAAAACAATATATTTTACCCTTATATTTAGCAGTTTTTAAAATAACAAAAGGCAGTAAGATTAAATTATAAGAATAATTATGGTATCACTAATAACTAGATACTGAGAATAGACTGTATTAAGAACTCCCACAGTTTTAATGTTTTCAAAGAATAATAACTCATTTCAATTTAGCCAAAGATTCGTGTGATTTGATATTAATTTGTCATTTCCTAAAAACATGTATCTATAATTAGACTAATTTTGATTCTTTTTGTCAAACTAGGATTAGATGAAGTTAAGAATTTTAGTGATGTTAAGAATTCCTACTAAAATATATTATATATCTATAGTTTTACAAAGTTTTGTATAAAAAAAAGTAAACGACCTATGAAACTAATAACGAAATTATAGTAATTTTTTAACTAAATTTGAACTGTATAGGATATCCTTTAGAAACAATAAATCTATAGAGGCTTCAGTAATATTATTTTTTCTTTGCTTTTTGGTTAAAGTTTGAATCGAGTGATTGAATTTGTCGTACGCTACCTAATATAATCAACCGGAAACCTACCATGTAGTGTAAAGTTAAAGTCCCTGATCCCTTGGCTAGTTAAGAAAAAAATGGCACTAGGTATTTCAATGTGACTCAATGAGAAACTGGTTTAGAGACGTTGAGACAGAAGTCAGGCTTCTAAATGTCTATATTCCCACTAACTCATTCAAGAAAAACAAAGAGCAGAAAACTAAAAGTAGAAACATAAAAAATCAATAAATGTATTCCACCATATACGAACGCATGAGTTGGGATGTAGGCCATTTAAACACAATTGCATTGATAACATCTTGTCACCATTAAAAGAAGCACCAACAACGATAAAACAATCCACTATCGAAAGGTTTAAAAGAAAGGAAGAAATTAAAGAGCTAAATTAGGAACACCCTCAATACAAGGAGGAAAGTTCACGAGTGGATCTGAATGGTCATAAGCCAAGTCAGTAAACTCGATTAAAAAATGTGAGATATCAAACTAATTATAGATAATCTACGCAGATATAATACGTATATACAGCCCGCATGACCATGGCCACGTAGGTTCCTAGTTGACAGACCCCCTGCATAAGCTGTTAGCGTTGTACTTCCTCCCACAACTTTATCTACTTTTACACTAAACTTGATCACGTCATCATTCGAACGTTCATAATGCGCCAACTAAAATCATTATCCATCTTAATTAATGATCATTGTATATGGCTAACTTCAAAGGTACAGTGAACAGTGCATTCACCCTTTTCAATATTATAAAGTGAGCTCTATAATCAGAATTAGAGGATTGGGATTCTATTGTTATCTACCTTATGGATAAGTTTCGTTTATATTTTAAGGCATCCAAAGTTGAAAGATGGCTTTACGTGGTTTGAAAACAAAAACCCTCTCCCGACGCTCCACGAAAAGGATATGATCATGATGGAGATAGCCAATAATTCCCTCCTGACAACAGTTGCTACACTCTTACAAGTTAATGGAACATGACTGACATAATTAACGACCAAAAGTCTCGAGCAGGATTAATGGACACCTAATCTTTCCTATATTGTTGATTTTCAATTTAAATCGTAATGTCATTGAAGCTTTATCCTTCTCAAACTCTACATACATGTCAGTGTCTTATACACTTATTTTACGTCCAAATATTTAAGTCATTTAGTATGATCATAAGTACGTATTACACAGAAAAACCTTATAGGTTATTAGTGGCTTTATGTTAATCGGCCAGGCTTATAAAAACCTTGATAAATATACTAACACAGTAATGATGCTAATAATAGGTTTGGTTTTTCTTCTTATGTTCAATAGTAAAATTATAAGTTAGCTTATCAAAATACGTTATTTCCATGCATTAACTCTTAGCTATCACTTAGCAAGTATAGATTACTAATTGCATGCTAACAACAATAACTTCCATGGTCCTACCATTTTAAGCACGCATCTACTTGCTATAGAATTTGACAAATACATGGCAAGTGATGGAGCCAGGACAATTAAAGTGTGATTCAGTTTTACAGTACTCCAGCAATAGATCCTAAGTTCTTTAGTCGTTTTCCAGAAAGAGAGAGTTGAATAGAATACTTTTGCCTAAAATGTGATAAGAACTGATGGCGTTAATCAATGACGTCCCGCTAAAAGTTCGACGACACTGATGGTAATACGTTATTGGAATTAAAGGATCAGAACAAAATCAGGTTACGACCTAGATGAAGGATGTTATCCAATGAACAAATGTTTGGAGAGAGAACTGTGCAACAGACGGCAGTCACGGGGGGATTGGTCACAACTCACAATTGTCACGAATATTGCAATAAACGTCACCTTGCCAATGTGATCGCGTAAGAAGTGGCATTTGTAAGAAAATTTACCATTTTCTGGTTTATTGATTTCTGTGTCATCCGTAAAGATTTCAAGTCACAGCAAAGGAATCAAGTCCCGGATAAAATTGCACCGTACTACTTTGGACATAAGGTGGAGAATTATGCCCTACTTTTCTTTTTCTGGTAGAAACTTAACTCTAGGAAAACATGATTTTGTTAATACATTATCTACATGATTAATTTTGTTAGTCTTGTCAGCTACGGTTGTAATTCATAGTTGAAGAAGAACAATCACATAACAATATGAACAAAGCTACGTGTCTTATCTTTTTTGGGTTAATCTTTAACCAATCAAACAAAACCTTTGGTTATCATATAATATTAGTTAGTAATCACTTTCTGCTTTGCTGAGAACCACCGCCAGAATCAAATGCCTTTCCTTCCACTACCCGAATTATGTGCAGGATTTAGTATTCTAAGAGACCAAATCATCCAATCCTCCAACCTAAGAATCACTGTCAAGTAGTGCCAACAGTCAATATAATTCCATTTACCACCTCTCCGCATCATAGAGACTCATCACAAAATTACATTTTAGATTCGGTTGGCAACAGACATTGTATATATTTCTTTGAAGGTCCAGCAAAGCACGAAGTCAGTCATCTACAGCTAATGTTAAAATTCGCAGTTCTTTGAAGCATGTCAACCCCAAATAAATAAACCAAGACCAGAAGGTGGAGTCCTGCAAATTGAGTACAAAGGCTAAAGTTGCTAGCTTTATAAACTATTTGTTCTAGAGGATTAGAAAGAACTTATTTTGAGTCTTTCAATAGCCAAAATGTCCTTAATTTTGTTGCATCTTCCTGTATGATTCAGAATATTTACCTTTCTTTCTCTTTTCTTCCCCTTTATGATTTAATGTTTGACCCTTGCCCCGATGACAGGGAGGTAATACCTTTAAGGTTCAACCCTTGGTAGGTGCAAGGGTGAAGGGTGTTTGCTGTTATTTCTAAGTCCATTGTACTAAAAGATAAATCCATAGATCCCAATCAAGGTTATGGATGTACATTCTTTGCGAAGAATAATCATCTCCCTTCTACTTTATCGTTAGAAAATAGAGAACTTGAAAATCTAACCGCAAGAAAAGATGGACAAGAACAGACCACTTAATATAATTGCCTTTGCTCTCGTAAAACCAAGTGTGCAGGAGTTTAAGTACGAGTGTGTGAATCTTTCTTTTTACATGTTAACCGTATGGGTATGAAATGTGTGTCTATTAAGTGACATAGTGGATGATATACTCTAAAGCTCAATTACTTTTGAGATGGTCTCTTACGCTATTCGAGGGATATTTGGTGCCTACAACAAAACAAAATGGCTGAACCCTCGAGGAACCTACATACTTCCAACATTGTAAATGCTAGTAGATATTCCAAGAAGCATTCTTTCACCAGATCACAAATAGGCATATAACGCGGTATGAATTACCCAATGACTCCAAGTCTCCAATCGCGAAGAGAACTGAGCTTTTAGAAAATAGAACTAAAACTTTCGCTCTTAAGCATCTGCTTAAATTAACCCAAAATTATAGTCCTTATAGGAACTCCAGATCACATTTTAGCTTCTTTATTGTACAGTAATTTAAATTTTGGTTTAAAGGAGCATCTTACGGCCTGAATTTTCTAAAACGCACTTAAGTAGCATTCTAATGTGCTCTTTTTGGGAAACCGATGGAGAGACTGGAACAACTTCGAAGAACTAACAATGTGATAATGCCAACTCTAGAACTGCCAAACCACCACAACTCTATCATCCTAATCGCTTACCCTTAATCCTTCCTAATGGCAATAAAAGCCTTGGTCATAATTGCTCTTCAACAATCTCACGATCAGTATACCGTTTCCGTTCCTCATTTCCAAATATGAATACATATACGTTTACGCATATACGTACAGATGTGTATGGATATATGCAAATATAGTAATTACCCGAGAAACATATCACCATCAGTATAACACTCCGTTCCTCGTTCCTAATTTACATACATTTGTATTTCCTCACATATAACACGAACACAAGGTCGGATATACGTATACATGTGTATACATATATATACATTATCTTGAGTGACCGCTGAATTTACAGTTTACCATAAACGTAAACTAATTATGAGTTATCCTTAAATTCATGACAAAAGGAGGAAAAGAAAACCAAATGAAGAAAAAGGAAAGGAAATCAAACGCTTTTATGTAATCCTAGCAAGCAATACTTAACCCCCTTGCAACATAAGCAGCACTACTGCACGCTCATTGTAAATTCATGATCGTAAATGACTAATATTCAGATGAAAACACCATCAGATGATCCTACCTTTTATCCAATGACAAAATAAGCACTTTACTGATCTTAAACGATCGATCACAAAACAATCCAAACAAAGCACCTTATATTCGCCAGAAAATGTTCAAAAAAAAAATCATTCACTTCTACTGGAAAGAGATATAGTATTATCGGGAGTAGAAGAACTCAAGTGAATGGACACGAATAGAAAGTGAAGAGGAAGTGTGACCTGGTGCTAGAGAAATCGTAAAGCTTGCCAGTGCTAGAGAAGATGATGACTCCAACTTCAGCATCGCAAAGGATCGCAAGTTCTTTCGCCTTCTTCAACAGTCCATTTCTTCGCTTCGAGAACGTCACTTGCCTGCTCGTCGAATTATCTATCCTCCTTATCACTATCTTACCTCTCCCCATTTTTCACTCAAAATTCCTGCTAAATCCCTCTGCTCAAACAATATTGTGCAAAAACCGTTATCGATCGATCGATATCCTCACAGTTCATTCAAATCGCCAAACACAAAGTCGAGAAGAGATAGAAGAAGAGAGGAAAACGATTTGAAAAGGGAAAGAAAACAAAAGGATGAAGAAAAAGAAAAATAAAAGGGAAGCTTACGTGGTGGTATTAATGGAGACAAATCGATGAGTTCTCAGAAATGTCGTTTTGAGGGGAGGGTGGTATACATCAGCCAAGAAGCTATATAAGGAAAGCCCTCCCAAAATGCTTGCGAGTACCCAACTGGGGAAGCTAAAAACCGCCCTTTACGAAATTACTTCTTTATTTTCCCAGTTCTGGAAAACCGCTCCTGGTTTTCCCTGCTTTTTATGTCACGTGGTCCAGTAAGATGTTTCTTTTTTATTATTTATTATTTATAATTGCTTCATCACCGGTTATTACAAAAAAAAATAGTATCCGTACACCAGCCCTATAGATCATTGACACTTGGAGATTACGAATTCGAAATCCGTATTTTGCATTTATAGGAATTTGTTGTTTTTAAATTTTTCCTCAATTATGGAAAGGACTACAAATGGAATTAAAATTTGGAGGTAAGCCCTGCGATGGCCCAAATTGGTATTGGTTTAGGTTTCATGAGCGGACGTTAAAGTGATAGGAGCCGTCTTTGTCAAAAAACGACGACCAACTCACTGCCAGGTTTTGACTTCCCCGGTATAGCGTGGGAACATGGAAACTTTTTTTATGTTTAAAATAATTCCTAGTGGATATTTAAAATGTCATTTATGTTTGTTTCGGTCCATATTACTGTACTTTTACCGTAATATAGAATTATTTTTTAACAATCTTAACATTTTCGTTAATTTTTAATTTAGGACACTGTTGTAGACTTAAATAGAAAGTGCACGAGAAATTTACGTAATATGAAAATACCACTAAAGCCTAAAGGAAAATTCTATTATTTAGTGATTAGGGTGACCATGTTCTATGAGACGGCCATCAAGTAGCTATATAATCATAAGCTAATAGTGGCGGATATAAAAATACTTTGTTAAATGTACAATTTTATTTGAAGAGATAAAGTCAAGAATGTAATAGTAAAATACAAATTAAAGGTAACTAATATTAATAAAAAATTAAGATAAACAAGGTTTGGGTGGTTAGGGTATATTAAGAGGAGACATCTAGAGACTTCAGCGAAAAGATGCAAGAAAATTGTACTTAGAGACTGTAATAATAAAAAAAGAAGACCTAAGAAGAATTGAAAAGATGTGATCAAGAATGATATGATTATGCTGAAATTTACTAAGAATATGACCTTTAATAAAAAAAAAAACTTTGACATACTATGATAATATAAAAATGTCAAATTGAGATCTTTATAGTTCTCATAGGTTTTTTTTTAATATTTTTTTCTTGTATTTAGCTTAAACTTTTAAATAAGTGGACGTCCCTTTTAGTGATTTAGCTTAATTAGCCTAAATATTTTTTTAATAACTTGTTTGTTTTATTTATTTACTTATTTACTTATTTTATCTTTTATTTTTATTTTTTACCTTGTTTTATTTTTACTGTATTATTTAGTTTTATAATTTTATTTATTAGGTATTTATTTTGTTATTTCATTATTATTATTATTATTATCTTTTA
>JAOQMQ010000006.1:5692676-5703909 GCA_027563845.1 Erythroxylum subrotundum
ATTAATTACATTATTTTCAATAGAATTAATTGAAATATAATTCATTCATTCATTAAATATTGTAATTAATTAATTACAATATATTATCATTATAATTATAATGATTGGTTAAGAGGAATGAGTGATTACCATTATTATTGATAGTGGTTGGTTTGTAAAAAATATTGTAATTAATTAATTACAATATATTAATAATTAATTATAATATTTTTTACAAACCAACCACTATCAATAGTAATGGTAATTATTCTTTCCTCGTAACTAATCATTATAATTATAATGATAATATCGATTCCTATTCTTCACTATATTCATTTTCATTTTTATTACTATTCTCTCGTGCTAATCAACCGTCTCTTGAAAATGTGTACTACTTACGGAACCATCTTTTTTTTCAGTATAATAATTACGGATTCTTATGACGTTTATATTGACACTCTTCTGCCCAACGCAATTTTATAGGAAGAAGCAGTAAAACTGAACATATTCAACCCAGTCGATACAAAAACTTCTGTGCTTGCTCGCCCAAGTTCTTGGGAGCCTTAGCCCGTCAGGCGGCTATCGAAATATTATCCAATCGAGAGTGCTTCTCAAGGCTTCTGTGGAACTTAATTAGTCTAACGGGAAACAGCTTCAGACCGTAACCCAAAATTTTTGTGGCCTCACCATCACAAGAATCCATCATTCATGATCAACTTTTGATGCATATGTAGCTCTCGTTCTGCACAGGTTGGCTTTTAAAGCGTATAGTGATGGTGGAGCTCTCGTGCATAGAATATAATGATACTCTATTATCTGGACACAACAAAAAATAGAGGAGTTTGAGACCGCCCGTCCTTGAGTTGAACTTTTGATCGGTTGCTCCCCCGTGAATAAAATGAGGCTACCAATAAGATAATGTGATCGTTCTTGGCAACTAAACATGCAAGAATTTGTCCTTTTAACTAACCGGTAATCAAGGTAAGTGAATAAAATAACGCAGTCTTCGGGTACTCCAACATAAAGCATGGACAAGTGTCAATCATCAGCAAAATGATATTAGTGCTTCAACCAAGGTAAGAAAGTTGATCTTCGCATGATTTCAGTAGTTTATCGTACACACTGCAAAAGGAAAGTGGAAAATGCCTCTTTCCTAAGAATCCCCTTGTAAGTTTTGCTATTTGTGGTTTTCATTAAAGAGGCTAAGGTGCCAAAGTTGTGCAAAGAAGCACTCTCACTTCTTTTTCAACAAAATTAAAGAGATTAGCCCTTCTCTTTTGGAAAGAAAGGTCAAGTACATGTGCTTTAAATGTGGTTCCACCCACTACCCATTTTGGAGTTAGGCCTAACCACTTGGGAAATGTGTGAGAGGAAAAGTTATTGGCTGTGATAATTGATATCCCATCATTTACTCTTCTTGCACACGTACATATATGTATACGTATTCATTGGAAGTATATGTGAACCTACCAATTATCTAGTAGGTAAACCACCGCCCTAAGTAGGTGCCAATCGAAAAGATGATTTATACGGGAAATTATATGCGTACTTAAGTCCGCGTTACTTGATGATGATGTCCCATCACTTTATTAACTCCACAATAATGGATTTTGCTCCATCCTAATGATGCTAAATATAAAATAAGCACATTATTTTTAAGGATGTTTACAGGTCGGGTCATATCTGGCCGCTCTTGGCCCAACTTAGCCTGATAGGATGGGTTATGAGTTTCAATTTTTACGTTTCGGTTTGACCAAATAATTTTGATCCGTGACTCGCTCAATTCGAACCAAAATCAGATCAAATCGGTTAGGTTAAAATTAACATTCTTAATTTTTTTTATATCAAAAAGCACAAGTGTAGATGCAATTAAATGGTTTGACCTCTTAATAAAACTAAGATGATTTTTACTAATATTCTTTTTCACTCAAGTATACCTTATTGTCTGTGTTAAATATTCCTTTTTCTTTTTTCTCGTGACAAGAAATTTGAAGTACTCTTTTTTAAGTATCAGACAAAATTTTAAAAATATCTAATAATTTATAAATTATATATTTTAAATAAATTATTTAATAGTTCAATAATTGTAAAATAATATATTCAATCCAATAGCACTTAATCCGGGTGCAATCAACAGTGTCTTAAAATAACGTCTATACAACTCAGCTTCTATGAAGGACATGCAGAACCGCCGAGGCATCAAAATGAAATGATTGAGACTGGCCCCGAAAGCGAAGATACATTCTAAAATTGCCTAACTGAAGACGACGATTAGTTGCCTAATTAGTATCTTCTGCAGTCACTTCTTTTGAATCTTCCAACTGGAAGCTGAGATAGGGCATTCACCATGCAGGACATCATTTGATTACTTGCAAATTGCATAAAAAATAAAAGGAACTAGTCACTGACAAACTCGCCAATAAAGTAGTTGAGATTTGATAGGTACTAATTCATGCCGTCTAATTTTTTTCAACATCACGTAGTTTCCTATTATGATCAATTTGATTGGTTAGGGCAGCCTAAAGTTGTGATCAATTGTGGAATAAATCCCATAGTTCCTTATATTAACTACGATTTAACCCCTCTTGTAAGAGCTTGGAATAGTCGGGATTTTATCTGTAAGTTTAATTGGACCCTCAATGATGAGGTGCGTTCGCTTGACCCGCCTGTGAGGTGGTACGCCAGTTGAACCGTCATAAAAGTGTGCCCGCTTGGTCCGCTTACGAGTTTCCTTGAATTCAAAAAAAAAAATCAAACTACGATTCAAATCCTAAGTGCATGAGAAGATGAATGGTTTTCTAATGGACCTACACTTCCTGATACCACAGAAAGTGTTTAGTGATTAATGAGCGGTTGATAACACCGAGCCGATTTGAACTCACTAGAGACCTGGCCTTAAAAGAGGCCCAACGAATACCAACGCGCAGAACTAAATTGCATGGAAAGCCCAAACAAGAAAGGCATGAGATTAGATTAATGAAGGACTTGTAGTTAGAGTCCACGTCAATAGTTTCACGCTACTCATAGTAGGTGTGCTTCGCAATCCCCAAAATCTCAAAAATAGTTATAAAGAGAAGAAAAGGCGATAAAAATATACCCTGATAATTCAGGAACTGATTGTTTGAGTTTGAGGTAACAATAGATCATATCTGTTTCTTAATTAATTCGTCCTATCCCGCACGGTGCAATCTCTTTCGCTTCCTTCCGTTAATTTATTTCGTTTCTTTCCTCTGATTTTTGATCGTTCTTTTCGGGTTTGATTGAAGATTTTGATCGGAGAAGATAAACGTTGTCGTAATTGTAAGGAATGGCGGTTGTATCCGAGGAAACCACGCAGATATGCAGTCACTGGTAGTTTTAAATTCTAACTATGTGGTCGTAGTTTTGCTCCGCTTGTTGATGTTTTATTGTTTTTTTTCCTGGGTATGCAGAAGGTTTGACTGTTAATTGTTTGTTTTACTGATCTTGGTTGTTTGCGGGATTCTTTGATGCGAATTTTTTTATTTTCTGTAATTATGAGACAATTAATCACATTCTTGTACTATGCTTAGAAGGCAGACCAAAATCAGACTTATTGCTTTTAAATTATCTTGAGTTGCCCGGATTTGTTTGAATGGAGCTCATTTGATCTCCTTCTTGATCTTTCAATGTTGTTTCGTGGACCTCTGGTAAACTCACCGATGAGTCAAAGTTTCCACAATTTTGGTTGAAGTTTAATTGGATGATTGGGAAAATGTTTTTGAAGGCTTTGACACCGTTAATTTGGATAGAGAGAATAATTAGTTTTGTGGCAAATTTGGATATTAGTGCTATGTTTCCGTAATCTGCTCCAAGGAAGGAAATATGGTCTTGGTGTCAAATCTGTGAGGGCAAACGTTTTTGCCAAGTCTGGACTCTTATTTGTCTCTTTGAGATATCTGTATCTGTTGTCATGCTTTACTATCGATTAAAAGAAATTAATGGAAAGTGATACGTGTTTCGGTATGTGGATGAATGTGCTAGCCATTGGATTGTATAATTAGCAGAATTTCATTACAAACCTTTCTTTAGCTGAATGATAATATATCTTGTGAATTGAGTTCTTCTGTTTTTGTATGACTTTGATATGTGATATAAAATGCATAATTCAACACATCAAAAGCCCATGGAAATCATCCTTTTGAGATTTTAAAACATGATGTGGTTGATATGCGATTTTCTGGTATAATGAATCATGTGGCTGAGTAATATTTGTTTTATGTTTCCAGTGACAGGGCTATTCCTTTGTCCAATATTGATTTGCATTTTGCACATTGTTCTCGGAATCTTGAGAGGTGTAAAGTTTGTGGTGATATGATACCAAAGAAACATGCCGAAGAACATTTCTTGAATACCCATGCTCCGGTATGCTGATTTTGATTATTTAGCTGTTTATCGTAAAACCCTTATGTGAAAAGGAAGTCACTCTGCTCCTTCGTATCTTGTTTCCAAGTAAATGAGTGAACTTTTTTTTCATTCAGAAAATTGACATATAAACAATGAGATGTTATATGAATGCTTGTTAGCATACTACTGATGATCAGTTCAACTCAACTAGGTGATGAATAGATCTTGTGTCTTTAGTGGTTTTGTCGGGAAAGAAGTGGGAGATGGACGGGTCACATAAATTTGAATGGAAGAAATATATGGTGGATGATAATAAGGTTCCTTGGTGCCTTATTTCAATCAGTTTCTAGTTATTTGGATCTTCCATTGACGTATTTAGGAATTTTTTTAATTTTTTCATCACAAGTAGATCGGGTTTTGATATTCGATGGGGCTTCATGATGATGAGGAGTAACTTATTGGGACTGATGTTGACCTTGTTGGGTCTGTCTGGATGTTTGGTCAATGGTTTATGGACCTGAAGCATAGCTATTGGGTAATTTGAAGTGGAAGCCAACTCTCTGTGCTTATACTTTGATCAACTTTTGTTATTTTCTCTATCCAGCACAGTTGAAGTTATTATATTCCTTTAAGAACTGCTTATGCAATGTGGTAACTATTTTAGGAATATATGGTAAAAAGGTATTGCCACTTTAACCTGCTCATGAGTTTCAAATATAAGTTGGTACTTATTATGATGATATCTTGTTTTCCTGAGTGATCAGCATTCTTCTCTCTAAACTTGATATTGAAGATTGAAATGATTACTGAGCTGTTCTGGTTCATGTTACTCATATAATAATAGAGCAATAAAGTGATTTTTGTGAAGAGAATTTTACTTATAGCTAACTATTGATTCTGAATTTCTGTTCTCTTCTTTGCTGACTAACCTATATGGACCAGGTAGCCTGCTCGCTCTGCAGTGAAACAATGGAACGTGAAATTTTAGCCATCCATAAGGGTGAAAATTGCCCCCAAAGGATTGTCACCTGTGAGTTCTGTGAATTTCCATTGCCTGCAATTGATCTAGCTGAGCATCAGGTAAAGCTTATTGTTGAATAGCATGAAGATAGATTTTTCAGTTGCCTATTTTAGCACCATGATTTTTTTTTTTTTGGGGTTTAACTTTAGGAGGTATGTGGGAACCGAACAGAACTTTGTTCCTTGTGCAATAAGTACATTAGACTTCGAGAGAGGTATAACCATGAAAATAGGTGCACTGGTGTACCAGATGATAGCGTGGGAACTTCCAGGTATATCTCTACCCTTCTGAGAATGTGAATGTTGATGGTTCTTTATGGTGCTTTGTAGACATACAGTTGATTTGTCTTATTTTTTTCCTTGCTTGTTTTGAACTGTGTTATACACAGGGCTTATTATGCTATACCTTCTAAATCTGATTAATTTGCTTTTTTTTAATATTTGATCATGCTGTAAGTATTCATAATTCTCCTGCACCCCTTTTCTGGTGCTCTGATCCATAAACGTTATGGGCTATTTGACTGGGTATTGTACGCCAAATTAAAGTAAAGATGGAGAAATACCTGAACATGTGGCTTCATTTTGGGTAATAGTTATTTGTGGGGTGTTTTTCTCTTTCAATATCTTACTGTTAAATCTGTGTCTAATTTGTTATGAAGTATTAATACATATTATCCCAGTTACTGTGCATTAAGTAATCTGTACTTGGAGGAGGAAATCTTCCTCCGTTGTTTACCTGCACCAACTCGCAGAGAAATCATTCAAGTTTTGGTGCCATATTTCTGATCCTCATTTTCTGTCACTTTCTTTGCCATGTTTCAGTTTTACTAGAAATTTATTAGCTTGCTTCTTTCTGTAATTTTGTAATAATCAAGTTTATTTGGAATATGGGCTGAAGGGATGTGAGACCTGCTGAAAGAGGACAAGGAGCACAAAGAAGACAGCCGCCTGAGTTTTCAAAGAAAAGATTCCTGTTCACCATTGCAATCACTGGCATTGCTGTCATATTAGGATCACTTCTTTTCCAGAGGAAGCCAGAGAATAATCAGATGAATTAGTTTTAAGAGATATACGTACCCTAACCCGCTTATGTACATTAGCTTTAGAGCTATTTATTCCATTTGTGAGACGTGTATTATCTGGAAGCATAATTTAGTTACTTTTGTGAACTCGCTGGGATTGTAAGACATTGACAGAACATTGCATACATGGTATCCATGTTAGAGATATAATTTACCATTTGGCTGCATACATGACATATCTTTCTGAAAGTTAATTGAGAAACTAAGTTGTCTTCAATTACACTTCCTGTTAGGGCAAAAGCTTCCTAATTTGTCTTCAACTGCCCGAAGAGCCCCCGGAAGGTGGGGATCGAACTGTTTGTTGGTAATGTATGTTTTTTTTCGGTTGTGAAAGGTATTAATGCAATTTAATGGTAACTACTTCCAACATATGTAGGGAAGGCGAGTAGTTGGTGCAAGTTGGCCTTTATAGCAAATGCCACGATTCTCACGCCTGTCGTGTTTTGGTGGTTATCGATCAACGTCATAATTTACTCTCTTACATTACTTTCATCTTCAAGTTACCAGCATCTCAACATTCTGGGGGTTCACATTGTTGGATTTGCTTCCATAAAAAAAATGATAAGTACGGACTTTTCAAATACAACAACTTAATTATAGATTTTTACACAGAGAGTGAAGTTTTACTATTTCAAGAGATTGAGGTTAGACTTATAATATTAATTCAAGTGAACAAGCAAGCTGAAAAATGTAGTTGGTGCCAAGCATAAAAGACAACTAGCAAGGTTCTTCCGTTGACTTTTGAAAGTTGAGAAACAAAATGTAACCACGTTGGAGTTATACTGGTGTCAAGCATTGGTCTTGTGTTCTATTTGTAATTGGGAGAAACAGACGCAAACTTACGTCGGAGTTGAACTTGTAACCGATAGGGAGTTTAAGATTTTGTGCAATCAAATTACCTCGAAGATGGTTATCTTCATCCTTGTTCTTAGAGAAACTTACGTTCTTACTTAACTTGCAGTGATGATCAACTCTAAAATCTTATTATTCCCAATCATTATATATATATATAAGACTAGTACTCAGAGAGAAGGTTAGAGAGTTACAGACACAGGATGTGGAATTGAGTAAGCTCCGAGAAGAAATTCAGCATGGCAAGAAGTCGGAAGTGGTAGTGAGAGATGATGAATACACGAGGTTCAACTGAGAGATGATCTGAGTTATGAGGAGCTTCTAGTGAAAATTTTGGATACCAAGGAAAAGGTCCTCAGGAACAAGACGGCTCACCTGGTCAAAGTCTTGTGGATAAATCACTCTGTTGAATATATATATATATATAAAATGATTGGGAATAATAAGATTTTAGAGTTGATCATCACTGCAAGTTAAGTAAGAACGTAAGTTTCTCTAAGAACAAGGATGAAGATAACCATCTTCGAGGTAATTTGATTGCACAAAATCTTAAACTCCTATATATATATATATATATATTCAGATCAAACTTGCAGTGATAGAACGATCCTTGGCCCTATTAAATTTTGTTCTTGAAAATTTTCTGTTGTTACGTTTTCAATATCTTGCATCTTTTATTCCGTACATTAAATTTTCATTAGTGTTCTGTTATGATCCTAAACCTCACAACTGAAGAAACAAGACCCTCTCAAACTCCTGCCCAGATATTCTTGCTGGTTTTCTGCTGATCTACTCATATTATTATGTGATTTCCTTCCAGTTATCTACTCCTACTTTGGTGGATGATTTAGTCAGAATAATGTCTAACAATTCACGTAGCTTTTTGTTTTACTTTCTGATTATAATCGGCTATAAATGTCACTGCAGTACATGAAATAAAGGATAATAAATATTTTGAGAACTTTTCCTTCCCTTGCTATTTCTTCTACTATTCCGTCTTCTGTTCTTTGGAAAATTACTCATCAATTTGGTATCAGAGTCAAGTTACGCTCAAGATGAATACTAGAACTCAGAGTAATGTCGAGTTCCGCAACGAAGTGCATGAGATGTTAGGTCGCCATGAATCCAGTATAAATCAAGTTCACCAAACCCTGCAAACCATACTCACAGAAATACAGTCCATGAAAGCCACCCAAGAATCCCAACACCGCCAATTACAAGCCATCACCAATTCCCAAGAAGAAACTAATCCCTTCGCCTCATTAGAGCCCAACACTTCTCAACATCCACCGCATACCAGCCCACAACGCAATACCCCAAACAACGCTCCATGCCTTACAGGATCTAATAACCATCACCTTAAACTCAATTTTCCCAAGTTTGATGTCGACGATCCGCGGGGTTGGATATACAAGGCGGAGCAGTATTTTGAATTTAAAGTAGCAGCAGAAAACCAGCGATTACAACTTGCTTCTTTTCACTTGGAAGGCATTGCTTTGTAGTGGCATCACTGGCTCAGTAAATTCAAGGGACCAATGACTTGGGATGAATTTACCAAGGCTGTTCTTCAACGATTCGAGCCCGCCGATTATGAAGATCCTTCAGAAGCATTAACAAGATTAAAACAAATTACCATTGTGGCAGCATATCAAGAAGAATTTGAAAAATTATCACACAGAGTTGATGATTTACCAGAATCTTTTCTTGTGGGCTGTTTTGTTGCAGGTTTGAAAGACAAGGTGAGGTTGGATGTCAAAATCAAACAACCTAGGACCTTAGCCACTGCCATTGGAGTCGCTCGCTTGATCGAAGAGCGAAATACATTGCAAAAGAAGTCAATACCTACTGACAAAACTAGTTGGACGACGAAAGGGAGCAACACTGCTGGAGTGCTTGGATCTACACCAACTTCCAAAGCCAACACTATAGATGCTACACCAGCCATGCCAGCATGTAAGATTTCACCTTAAGAAGCCAAATAGAGGCGTGATAAAGGTTTATGTTGTCATTGTGATGAGAGGTTTGTCCCTGGTCATCGATTTCATTGTCCTCAATTGTTTATGATTGAAGATGTCGGGGAGGAGGATATGGATTTGGATGACGACTTACCAAGAGAAAAAGGGGACACCACAGCTCCTGAAATTTCCTTTCACAGTATTTCTGGCATGGAACATCCTATGGTTACATGGGAGAATAAAAGGGCGAGAAGTTGCGATTTTGGTTAATGGAGGAAGCACCCACAACTTCATTGATCAGTCCCTAGCCAAGAAACTCGGGTTACAGGTGACGGTGGATAAACCATTCCATGTTGTTGTTGCTAACAAAGAACAAATTGAATGTGCAAGGAAATGCAATGCAATCACTTTAGATATACAGGGATTCAAAACTCTTGCCGATTTTTACATCCTTCTTGTGGCAGCTTGTGCCATAGTCCTTGGTGTACAATGGTTATTAACGCTTGGCCCCGTGGAGACGGACTATCGTAGGTTCACAATGTCCATTAATTCAGAAGGGAAGAAAGTCACCTTTCAAGGCATGAGGCAAGGAGAAGTAATAGCTCTTAGGAAAAAAGAATGCTGCCTCATTCATGATATTAGCTTCTTTCTTCATCTCACATTGGCAACCACTGATCAGAAGTCCCCATCAATGCCGCTAGCTGATTTCACTACCCTCTTGGTAGAATTTGAGGATATTTTTGCAGCCAACACAACGCTGTCGCCTAAGAGGGAGCACAACCACCAAATTTCCCCGCTGCCACAAACTGGACCCATCAACGTCCGCCCATACCGGTATCCGTATTACCAAAAAACTCAAATAGAGAAGATAGTGCAGGAGGTATTGCAATCTAGATTAATTCTCCCTAATTAAAATCCTTTCTGATCTCTAGTACTCTTGGTCAAAAAGGCAGACGGAAGTTGGAGATTCTGTGTAAACTATCGGGCTTTAAACGAAATCACCATTAAAGATAAGTTTCCGATCCCAATGATTGATGAACTCCTTGACGAGCTGCATGGTTCCAAATATTTTTCCAAATTGGACTTACGCTCAAGATATTATCAGATAAGCATCTGTGAAGAAGACATTTCTAAAATGACGTTCAGAACACACGAAAGCTATTATGAATTTCTGGTTATGCCCTTTGGGTTCACCAATGCTCCAGCAACTTTTCAAAGCCTGATGAATGATCTTTTTCACCCATACTTGCATAAGTTCATATTAGTTTTTGATGATATACTAATTTATAGTAGATCATGGTAGGAGTATTTATCACACTTGCGAACCGTATTGAAAGTTATGAGAAACAATCAGTTATATGCAAAAAAATCAAAATTTCATTTAGGAGATTCACAGGTAGAGTCTCTTGGGCGCCTTATTTCAGAAAAAGGGGTTGAAGTAGATTCAAAGAAAATCTGTGCAATTCTAGAATGGCCCATGCCAACTTCTGCAAAACAGGTTAGAGGTTTTCTTGGGTTAGCCGGTTACTACAGGAAGTTCATTAATAAGTTTAGTCAAATTACAGCACCTTTAACCCAACTGTTGACTAAAGAAGGTTTCTAGTGGAACTCATAGGCTAAAGAAGCTTTCAATTCCCTTAAGAAACCTTTGTCTTCACCTCCAGTTCTTCAATTACCAGATTTCTCACAATCCTTTATAGTTGAATGTGATGCTTGTGGCACAGGAATCGGAGTGATACTCATGCAAAATGGGTGTCACATATCTTTCTTTAGTGAAGCATTAAAAGGCTCCACCTTGCTCTTATCCACCTACGAAAAAGAGATGCTAGTGATAGTAAAGGTAGTAAGGAAGTGGAGGCCAAGTCAAAATGACTTTACGTATATTGAATTTTGATGACAACCAAAAAAAGGAGAAAAGCAGACGAAATATATACTTAACAAAAATCAGACAAAGCAAAAAGACAGACGGAAGACGTTGTA
>JAOQMQ010000006.1:5717800-5728583 GCA_027563845.1 Erythroxylum subrotundum
TTGGTTCGTCAGTAGCTTACGGTTGGCGACGAGCCAGAGAAATGAACGGATCCGCTGCGGGCCTGCCTATTTCCAAATAAGCTCCCAAAGTTTGTTACAGGGCACCCAGGAGCGGGCCTCAATTAAGTCGTAAGTCGACGCCACAGTGAACCTCCCATGAGGAGTAGGACCCCATCCCAAGATATCCTCCTCAGCGGCCACTGCGACAGGGTCTAAAAGCGCAAGGGTCATACAAACCGACACTGGTAGGTACTGATGAAAGACCTCCCAACGCCAATTGCCCGACTCCTGAGTGAGGGAAGCGACCGTAGCGAACTGAAGATGGTCGGGGACCAGCGAGATAGCCACCTGTATAAGGGGACCCCAGCCCTCCAGCCAGCTGTCCAGCCAGAAAAGGACGCTACGCCCAATGCCTAGGGCCCAGGAGAGACTCGTCCGAACAACATGCCAGGTGGCCGAAATCCCCCTCCATAAGCTGGAAGCCCCGGGTCGGAAGATCGTACAGGGAACCGGAAGAGGGTCCAGGTGGTATTTGGCTCGAAGGACCTGCACCCACAAAGCAACTGGTTTCGTGAGCAACTCCCAACCTAGTTTAGACAACAATGCATCATTAGTGGACCGAACACGTTTAAGCCCAAGACTGCCTTCGACTTTAGGTTTACACAGTCTCCCAGTTCACCAGGTGTACTTTCCGGCAATCTGGCTTGAAACCCAATTAAAGTCCCACATAATCTTCTCCAAATCATCGCATAACTGCCGTGGGAGTCGAACCATTTGCATCGTGAAAATAGGAATCGAAGTTAGCACAGCCTGAGTGAGAGTAATCCAGCCCGCAGGGGACAGCATCTTGGCACTCCAACCGGCCAATCTCGACTGGACATGATCAAGAATGTGTTGATACGTCCGCCTGTTGGACCGCTCATGCAGTAACGGAACCCCAAGGTACTGGCCCAAATTGTTCGTACTGGTCACCCGGAGCGCTTGGCTGAGCCACCTTGCTGTGTCCCGGGGAACATTACGGGAGAAAAAGATATGAGTTTTAGGATAGCTGATCATTTGCCCAAACGCCTGACAGAAGGTCTCTAGCGTATGGGCTATGACTTGTGTTTGGGAGTCCTCGGGCTCCGCAAATAGCACAAGGTCATCCGCAAAGAACAGATGAGACAGGGGGCCTGTGCGACCCAGTCGGATCGGTTTCCAAGCCCCAGAGCTGACCTTGAGAAATATGAGGTGCCCGAGCCGCTCCATATATAGAACAAACAGATAGGGCGAGAGGGGATCGTCTTGACGGAGACCTGGCGAAGGCCGGAAAGGAGCAGAAACCTACCCCTGCCAGGCCACTTGTAAAGAGGTTGTCGTCACACATTGCATGATGACCCAGATAAGGTTCTCCGGAAGGCCAATGTCGTGCAATGTGTCCTGGATAAACTGCCAGTGAAGCCTGTCATAAGCTTTCTCCAGATCCACCTTCAAAGCTAGGAGACCTTTTCTTCCAGTCTTCCTCCTCATCAAGTGAATAACTTCCTGGGCGATAATAATATTATCAGTGATATGCCATCCCGAGATGAAAATACATTGGGTCGCCGCGGCTAGGTGGTCCATGTGCGCTTTCAACCGATTCACCAACACTTTAGCGATAACCTTGTAAAGGACGTTACACAAGCTGATCGGATGAAATTGAAAACCTGGATCGGGGAAAGGATTTTTGGAATAAGGACCAGCATGTTGATGTTTAATGCCAGGTCCCACCGTTCCATCCAAAAACCTGCTGGATAAAGGTCACCACAGCCGGTCCAACTGTCGCCCTTTGGTTCTGGAAAAAGAGGGCGTTATAGCCGTCCACCCCCGGGGCTTTATTAGGGGACATGGAAAACACCACACTCTTGATCTCGACCTCCTGGACCGGACTAGCAAGCTCCTGGACTTGCTCCCCGGAGAGGGTCCGGAAGGCACCGAAAACTGGGAAAGGCGAATTAGCTAACCCTTCCAGGCTAAAAAGCTGGATAAAATAATGGGTGACGAGGCGGTGAAATTGATCTTGATCGAAAATCAGAGTCCCTAAAGAGTCCCGAAGTCGCTCAATGCGTAATTTCTTCCTTTTGGAAAGGGTGAGGGTATGGTAATAACGAGTGTTGCGATCCCCCTTCGAGAGCCAGTCGCACCGGGCGCGCTGGTGCCAAAACAGTTCCTCTTCACCAAGAACCTGTAAGAGCTCCCTGCTCAACTGGTCCTCCAGAGTCAAAAGGGAATCACGAGGGTTGGTCCACATTCGACGCTAGATACCTTCCAGCCGGGCAACCAACAGCCTCTTCCGAAAAAATATATTACCAAAAACAAGTTTGTTCCACCGCGTCATGTGCTGCGAGACCTGGACGAGTGCCTGACTCAGAGCTCCCTCCGCCGGGACCCAATTCTGAGCAACCACCTCGTGAACACCCGAGTGAGTGAGCCACGCATTCTGGAGCTGAAAGGGCGGGGCTCCAGTTAACCGGTGCTGGGGATGGAGAAACTGAAGCAAGAGAGGCCGGTGATTAGACCCAAGAAAAGGGAGGTGATTGATCACAGTTTGGGAGAATTGTTGTAGCCACAAAGACGAGCCAAACACTCGATCCAGCCGGGCTCGGATGGCTCCCCTATGCCAAGTAAATCGGGATCCAAGGTAGCCCAAATCGTGGAGCCCGCACCGATGCACCCACTCCTGAAAAGGTTTCCTCACAATAAGGGATGAGAGGGCGCTGCCCTGTTTATCAGGGAGCTCTAGCTTAGCATTAAAGTCTCCGCCCACGATCCACGGTCTATAAGATTGTTCTCCGATCCAGGTGAGGATAGGCCAGAGTAGGGCTCGCGAAGCCACTCTCGGACTGGCATACACCACTGTCAGGTCAAAAAAGGAAGACCTATAAGTAACCGTAGTGTGAAGGCATTGTCAATGCGCTAGGACAATCGAGACGTCAAACTCCTCCTTCTAGAGGAGCCAAATACCGCCAGAGAACCTGACTGCTTCGACTCGAAACGAAAAGTCAAACCCGAAGGAGCGTATATCTGCGGTGGCCCGAGGGCAGCTGAGTCTGGGTTCCATCAGGGCCAACACGCCCGGGTTGTAGAGCCGGATATAGTGACGTAGGACAATCCGAAACTCCGAACCTCCTGCCCCTTGGCAATTCCAAAATAAAATCGACATAAGACAAAGAGGAAAATGAACTTACCTCTGAGCCTCCTCTAGGCTTGCGACTCAAAGCGCCAGACACTCCTCTGCAGGAGGCGCAGGGGTCATGTCATCTACCGGTCCCGGACCAGAAGGGTCCTCGAGCCCGGGTGGTGTCATCGACACGTCTGGAGGGTCCGAAGGCATTACGGGCGTTAGACCACCCGCTGTCCCGGGTTCCTCCATCCCCTCCATACTCTGGGGACGCGCCTCTACCCCGAGGGTAGGATTGTCCAGGAGTTGGCTAACACAGACCAACTCAGAGTGCGACAGGATTTCAGCAACGATATTCCGCTCCGTGACCGTTGGTTGCAGTAGGATTGGAGAGGCCAAGGCGTCATCTGGAGTCGGGCCCTCGCTAGCCTGGCCCAATAATTCAAGCTTCCTGGTCCATGGGTAGAGGAAAACAACATCCTGTGGCCCAGCCCATTAGGAGCCTGCTGTGTTTGAACCTCGCTGGGCCCAACGGTGGGAAGATCGCCCGTACCTGCAGCTGCTAATGCTGCAAACCTCGAGCAGCCCGACTTATTTTGTTAGGAAAATGAAGTTTACTGAGGAAGGCAAGTTGGAGGTGGACTCTATCCAAGTTGCTTATCTATGGAAACCTATGAGAAAAGGTATGGTGAAAGTATGGAGGGTAAATGTAACATACCATACCCATAGCTTATATGCCCGAACATATCCATGGATAGTCGAGAATATACTCTACGGAAATAGTATGTTAGAGAAATCATATAAATACAGTCTGAGGCATCAATATAAGTTAAGCATTCCAAATACTTATTTCCTTCACAATCATAATAAGTCATATATGTGATTAACATTACAAATTCAAGTAGATCATACACAACAGTTTTGAACTCAATCCCAGTACATCATACAGTACAAAAACTACACACTAGAGACAATGTGTGTCATAACATGGAATGCTAATACAAAAGACATCTGTCTAGTCTTCACAAGTATTAGCTGACCAGACCTTTGAGCCATTCTTGTCCCCAAAGTAATAGTACTAAAATTCTATTAGATCGCTTTAGAAGATAGATCTCCCTTGAACCTAAAATCAACGCTGTAATTTTGATGAGTTTGCAAACTCAGTGAGTGAACCATCATTAATGTGCTCACTCAAGTCAGAACACCAAAATAAATTGCATAACTCAATTCAGCAAGTGTATTACAAAATCCAGTATCGAATATCACATCACATTTTGTCATATTTCAACAAGTACTGTATACCAACATTGCATATCACAATTTCAGAACAATTCAATAATTCCATCACAATGATTCATATGATACATGTATAATTGTATATGCAAATGCACATGTGATTTCTTTCTTATTTGGCTTTGTTTTGACCAAGCGCTTATCAACCCAATTTACTGTCTCGTATCCGTTGTAGATACCGGGCTCATTTCATATACTGTCACATATTCGTTATTGATACAGGGCTCATTATTATCTAAGCCTGTGTCTCTTTATGCACAATCCTGAGCTTTAAGCTCTTTTCCGCACATTGGCTACTCTGGTTACAACTCCTTTATCTGATCATGCATTTCATTGTAATGAGATGCATTAATTCACTTATCATGCTTTTAGTACTTTTCATTCAATGTGCTCATGTCATATATCAAATCCTTCAGATCTAAGTCTGGCATTCATCATTCAGTTGTTCACACATTCCACAATACACATACAATTCAAACAAAAGCACATATAATTGAATTTATACATCTAAATTAACTCACAGTACGCTTTAGAAAAGCTATTACCTTGATGATCCAGCAATGTCTAGATGTTGACGATCAACTTGTGTGGGCCTAAAGTCATGCAATACACACATAATTTACACATCACTAAGTTGTTCAATGATATAAATATACAATCATGCACATGTATATGTGTCATGTTCGATGCATGCTCAATTGACCTTTCCGGGTATGTGTTCTTATTCACAAGTCTTAACCATTCAATTATTATAGCTTGTATATTACCACTTTACATTCAGGTTTATACCTTAAGTAAGTTTGATTACTCTAAATTCATCAATCATAGATTCATCAACCTTTTCTAACAATATACGTTCAGACAATTTCCTAATTTTCATTCATTCATACCTAATACACCTTACTTATACCCTTTGGATCATATTTGCATTCATAAGAAAACCTTTATTCCTTTAACAACTCATAATTTCCATATTTATATACATTGATATCAGAACAATCCATTCCTTAAGTAATGACATCAATTAACAACCTAAACTTATTGAACCCTTAACTAGTTAATCAAGCAACAATCTAGGTTCATTTCAAGCCTTAATTAAGTCCAAATACACCAATGTAGAGTAACTTATCCTCATTTGGTTCAACAAATTCACAAAACCAAAATGATCATTTCCAATATTTGGCAGCGGGGGACCTTCCCACGATCATGGGATGAGTTTCCCGATCATGCACTATCTAATTTCTGTCAATTCTCTATGAATTTCATCTACTTGGGATCATCATTAACACTCCAAATTTTCCAGAATTCATACTCTCAAAAGTTACTTCAATTTATGTTAATATAGCTTCCATGTTGGTTACATAAATCTCACAAAACTCTACTCAATTGATTCATTATCAATCACTAAATCCCATCATACATGTAATCCTAACTTTTCCAAATTCAAGAACACTTCAATAGCACCTATCTTTAGCATAAATTCACCTTCATTTATACTTCAAACCTCAATCTAATTCATCCATATAATAACCTATAACCTACTATTTTCATGCATAAAAAACAAAACAATAAAGTAACTAATTCATTCATCATATTCCAACACAACTTCATCATCAATCCTACATGCAGTTCATCCCAATTCAATCATCATAAAATTTCTATTACAACATGCCACAAAAATCAAAGTTTCACTTACTTGTTTAGCTCAAATTTTGCCTCAATTATCAAGTTATCCTAGCCCTCCAAGCTTGCAAGCACAATTCCAAAAACAAAGTGGGAGTTTAATGATTTCAGTAATAAGAAGACAACACAATATTGGAGTGGAAAAGTATAGAATTTAGGCAAAAACTCAAGGTCGTGAGGTTGTGTATGTATGTCGGTACAGAGAGAAAGAAGAAGAAAATAGCATGTAGCAAAAACAAGAGAGAAGATAGCCATCCATGTGTGTGGGTCGTGGGGTGTAAGTGTGTGGTGAGGGTTGAGACACTTATTAAGACACTTGTCAAATAAAGGACCATGTTATATGTCCTCTTCTTAAACTACCAAATGTCACTTAAATACCTAGTCCACTTATCACTTAGTTGATTAAGCCATTTGCGCCCAATTGTCTAAGACATTTGTCACTCAATTCCACTGCCACGTGTCACTATTTCATAGGCCTATTCAACTTAATTTCTCACATGTCAACTTATCTTGTCATTTAACATTTTTACTAGACTAAATGTACATTTTATTTCATCACTCTTCCAATTGTAACAATTAATTCCAAATTACTGATTGTAATCCATCAAACCCAAATTCAAGACATAAACAATACAAAATCACATCATAATCATTTTAAACCTTTTATACCCCGGAATATGTCAATTGAGTGCATATACTATCTTTGCAATGTTTTCTAAATCAACATTCATGTGTGTATATGCTCATGTTATACATATGAATGAAATGCACTTTATAAATTCTAAAATGATATGACTAAAAAGTCTAACATTCTGACCCTCAATAAGTTTTGAAAATTGGCTATTACAGTAAAAAATTAGGAGCCTTACTCTTTTGGAATATTAGAGCAGATGGAGTTATTAGGCCACCAAGTCTAACCTATCATAAGTGAGCCATCTAGTGATCCTATAAAGCTAACTTGTGTTCCTTCAATGAAATTTGGACATACATAAACAACTATATATACTCCTTAGTGCCAAGCATATGCATATACCCCACATTGATGGCATCATTGAACAAAGACCAATGAAGTTATAAATTCTATATTGAAAGAGAATTTAATAGCAAACCAAATAATAGTGAACCAAGTCTTATACTGGAGGCCTAAATCTTCTTTGAGAAAGTAGAGGTAAGCTTACTTCCAAATAGTTGCAACCTTAAGCCAAGTACTAGTAGTAGTAGGATTGTAGGAAAATAATAAGAAAATAGCTAATACCACCCCTTCTAGATAAGTTTTTGGTATCTAATGTCAAAGACCTTAATAGGACAAATAAATAAAAGCTCTTAAGCATTTTTAATCCTTTAATATTCTCATTTTATTGGTCTTATTAAGACCAAAAATAAAAAATGATCAATTCTGAAAAGGGCTACAGTTTTTGAAGAAGGAATGGATCATAATTACTAACCATATTACAATGGGAGAATTATTCTATCCTTAGATCCCACTTTCTTTTAACTATTGAATTGGTCTATTTGAGATCGACGTATCCACTATGAAGTTATCAGAAAGCACACCCAATCTACTTTGGCTATCATATTGATATATGCTTCTAATTAGGAGATACAAAGAAGACAATTATAGGACGAGTTAGAAAGAATTATCTCAAGCTCTCCTCCACTTAGATCCTACCAGGTGATTTCAAATTTATAGTATCACCTCCTAAATTTCAGGGACAAAGAAAGCTAGTGTAATTAAGAAAACAATCAAATTGCAAGACCAAGTTTTATTTATAAAGAAATCAATTAAACTGCAAGACCAAGTTTTAGCTCCTATCTGCAGTAGCTCCATAAGTGGGGAAACTACCTCATTCACTAAGGTAGAGTGTAAAAGTTTTGGCTTTTGGGAGGGCATTTCTGCTAGTACCATACTCTTCTAGGATTTGTTAACCACCTTTTATAGGACTAAATTCTTACCTTGACCCTTACTCGCTTATAAAGATTCGAGAATGGAAGGGAACTTAGAGTCTAACAAGCTACCTGCATCCAATTGAACCTCTGGGATAGAGGATACTTTCGAGCTTTCTCCAATGGGAGTCTCCATTGGACTTGCTCAAAGAGGAAAGCTACCAGTGAGTCAGCAGTTACTTACTAAAATAGATAAGTTACTGTTTAAAGAAGGGGAAAGTTACTGTAGATAGAGAAAAAAGGGAGGGGATTAAGGCAATCGAATTTTATTAAAAGTAACATTTTTTATATTAGAAATTTTAGCTCAAATAATTATTCACTTCACTGCAATCATTCCTTTTATTAAATTTGAAAGTAGAAAAATAATAATTATTAATACTTATAGTCCGTACACAATTGGTACTAGTATTCACTAGACTATACTATTAAAAACAATATATGTACTTACATAGTAATCTTTAATACCATTTGAAAAACACACATTGATTATGACATCTTAAAAAGGACCAGATCATTGGACCAAATAGGTTCAAACCTATGATTTTGATGATAAGAAGATAACGAAGTACTAATGAATTTGTGTAAGTGATAATTAGTAACACCAAAAGGTGACTAAAGCTTAAATTGGATAAGCAAGTCTTTAAAAGATGACTCAAAAGTTAGAGTTCATATTTTGTGATGTCCAAGAAATGATTCAAGCTTTGAAAATGTTATTTAAGTTGTTCATATCTCTCTTAAAGTTGCAAGAATATTTTGACCATAATTTTCTCTATGAATATTGAATTAATTTGATTCAAGATTCATTGGAAAGATAAGAAAAAAGGGATACAAATCATTAGAAGATAGTAAAGATTATGATGGAAAATTTACACTATTTAATTAACAACTGTCAACTAATGGCCAATTAATTAGATTGAAGTGATTTACCATCCAAAATTTTGTAGAACGAGAACTTAACCAACTCAACCTTTGGAGTCTTTGTTTGCTCACCCTTCACTCACTTTTCCTCCCCTTATGTTTTTTTCCTCATTTGTTTATTCTTGCGTGCTATCTTCAACCTCTAAACTAACTCAATTTTATGGGAACTACTTTAGGAAAAGCAATCCCTGATACCCTTAAACTTTTCCTAATTGAGTATACTCTTGCCTGCTCCCTTTTCCACTATTAAATTCCCTTCTTCGCCTTCAAAAGGTGTAAAAAAATTCCTCTCTTCCTTCTCTAGGTGTTCCTAAGGATTCTCATGTTCTTTATTAAGAACAAGTTAGGAGAAGTTGAAAATAAGTAATAAAGGATGGTCAGGATTGTACCTTACGTTATTACCCTTCGAAAGAAGAAGATGGCAAATTACTGGTTTCCCCTTAATTGGATTTTCTCCAAAATGGTGTGAAATTTTGGGAGACTTCCTTGATTAACTTCTTCTGAAAAAAGAGACTTGCATTTCTAGTTATTCAAAAATGGGTTCAAATAACATAGAAGAATAGAGGTTCACTTGACGTACTCATAGATGAAGAAATATGTCATTATTTACCTTTACCTCTAAAGATTCAATAATGATAGTTGTGGAGGAGGGCCCTTAGCATATCTTGATCCAACCTTTGTTTCTACAGCCATAAAGACCAGGGTTTTAGATAGATTCTATCAAAAACCAAGTTGTTCCTGTATAGGTGTATCTATATAAAGTTTCACTCGAACACTAGACTATACTATTAAAAAAGATAGATGTACTTGCATAGTAATCTTTAATACCATTTGAAAAGCACACATTGATTATGACATCATAAAAAGGAGCAGATCATTGGACAAATAGTTTCAAACATATGATTTTGATGATAAAAAGACAATGAAGTACTAATGACTTTATGTAAGTGATAATTAGTAACACTAAAAGGTGATTAAAGCTTAAATTGGATAAGCAAGTCTTGAAAAGATGATTCAAAAAGTTAGAGTTCATATTTTGTGATGTCCAAGAAATGATTCAAGCTTTGAAAATGTTATTTAAGTTGTTTAAATCTCTCTTAAAGTTGCAAGAATATTTTGATTATTATTTTCTTTATGAATATCTAATTAATTTGATTCAAGAGCCACTAAAAAGATAAGAAAAATGGATACAAATCATTAGAAGACACCAAAGATTATGATCGAAAATTTACATTGTTCAATTAACAATTGTCAAGTAATGACGAATTAATTGGATTGAAGTGATTTACCATCCAAAATTTAATAGAATGAGCACTCAATCAACTCAACCTCTAGAGATTTTATTCACTCACCCTTCACTCATTTTTCCTCCCCTTATCTTTTTTATTGTTTGCTTGTTCTTGCATGCTATCTCCAACCTCCAGACCAACTCAAACCCTTTTCTAGGAATTAACCCTTTTCTAGGAATTACTTTAGGACAAGCAATGAACTTTTCCTTATTGAGTATACTCCTGTCTGCTCCCTTGTCCACTACTAAATTCCCTCCTTTGCCCTCAAAAGGTGCAAAAGCTTCTTCTATTCCTTCTCTAAATGTTCCTAAGGATGCTCTTGTTCTTCATCAACAACAAGTTAGGAGAAGCTAGAGATAAGTAATAGGGAGGGCCAGGATTGTACCTTATATTATTGCCCTCTGAAAGAAAAAGTTGGTAGATTACTGGTTTCCTCTTAACTAGATTTTCCCTAAGATGGTGTGAAAATTTGGGAGGCTTCCTTGATTAGCGTCTTTTGGGAAAGGAGACTTGCATT
>JAOQMQ010000006.1:5745200-5759580 GCA_027563845.1 Erythroxylum subrotundum
AACCCCTAATTTGGGGCGCTACAATGAATTAGCTTTTGAATATTTCTGAATAACATGAAGGGAGATGAGAAGTTATTATGAGGGTAGTTGATGTATTGAATTGATG
Source organism: Erythroxylum subrotundum (assembly GCA_027563845.1). Lineage (NCBI taxonomy): Eukaryota > Viridiplantae > Streptophyta > Magnoliopsida > Malpighiales > Erythroxylaceae > Erythroxylum > Erythroxylum subrotundum. Next base: position 5,745,307 of record JAOQMQ010000006.1, read on the forward strand.
TATGTTTGAGGACAAGCATGAGTCCAGTATGGGGGAATTTGATAAGATGTTATTTTGATATATTAATTGGAATGATCTCTTTTGTTTGAGATTTATTTTGGTGTTTAAATAGGAAAATTAATGTTTTTTAGGAGATGAAAATTAAAGATTGCATCAAATTGGGTTATTATTGGTGAAAATAACAAATTTTGGAAAAAGTTGATAGATTACTGCAATGGATAAGACGAGCTCACGCCTAATGTCATATTCACTTGAAGAGTTATAACTTAATTAGAAAACTTCTTTCCATACTTACTATGTAGGGATTTGGATTTGCTTTAGATATGAATCTTTGAAAGATAGGATTAGACTAGGTTTAGAATAGGAAAACAATATAAAGAGACGTCTTTCGCCTCCCTCCACATTCTCTTTTCATTTTCTTCTTAGTTTTCTCTCAATCTTTCATATTTCTTCTATCTTTGGTGTTGAACCTTAAGTCATATGTGGCTAAACTTAAATGTTATGATTCAAGGGGATTAAAAACTCTAGTTGTAACCTTCTGAGGTTTTGTTCAAAACTTTTGTTCAAGTTTTATATCGAGTATTTCTAGTTTTGAGTTCTTACACTTCATTAATAATTAATATTGATTGGTCTAAAATATTAATTTAATGTTGATTATTTTATAGCCATCCATGAATTTAATGATCCATAATCTTATGAGGGATTAGTACAAATAGCAAATAAGTTATTTATGAATTTGCATATTTAACTTATGATAAATAAGAAAACTAAGTTAAATAGTTGCAGTTATCTCGATTATTTAATTTAGGGTTTGGTCTTTTTCACTAAGCTTATTGCTATCATTTAATTGATATCGAATGTTATCATACTCAATCAATTGATGGTAAGTTTTGGTTTGAATTCTGAGTTTGAATAAGTAATTTAAGAAAATACAAGACTTATTATAGCTATCCTAATATGTTTCAGATTAACTGCTTGAATTATAAAAATTATTCTTTTTATACCAATCTCAATGTTACAATTAAATGAGATCTTTCCCTTGAATCAGAGTTAAGCAATTTTGAATTTCTCTCTTTTATATTCAGTTGATTTATTTTGATTCCTTGTTAATTTTAGTTAATTAGTTAATTAACCAAAAACCCCCACTTTGTTTTAATATTTGAAATTAGGAAACTAGTGTTTACTTCTCTTAAGATTTGACCTGGTTCTGCAACTACTATAAGAAGTTAGAGAATCAGAATTAATTTTGAGGACTTCGACAACCCTATCATTTATCCACCTTAACAAAAGAGAAACCATTGCTTAATAAAACTCGATCAAATTTCTTATGTCATTACTTAAGAGCTTGTTTAAATCCATATAAAGATTTTTGCAATATACAAAATTTGTTTTCAATCCCAAGCAAAGCATAACCTTCAAGTTGTATCATATGAATTTCTTCATTCAAACCACTATTTAAAAATGCTTGTTTGATTGATGAATAAACAAATTATGGATATAATCCTAAACAATCAAAACATTAATACATGAAATTTCAATTATATATGCATAAGTATTAAAAAATCAATATTACATTTTTAAGTAAAATCTTTAACAACCAAATTGAGCTTCCCATTTATCAATGGAGATATCAAGATTAAATTTTCTTCTAAAAATCTATTTGCAACCAATAAGTTTAGCACCTAGTGGTAATTTATACTAAATCTTATGTTTTATTTTGTAAACTGGAGTTAATCTCATTTTTAATGATCTCTTTCTAAAACGATGCATCAAACAAAGAAATTACATCAAAAAATATAAAGGATCATTCTTAACAAGATTAGTGTAAAAATTATTCCTAAAAGATAATTTTTGTCTTGGTCCTTTTCTCTATTTCTCAATAACACATTAGAGTTTTCACAATCAATAATAATAGTAGGAACATAAGATATTTTCTCATAAAGTGGAAAAATATCTTCAAAATCACTCTACATTCTTTGTCTTAATAATATTGTTACTTTTAAGAACATCACTTTTCAAACCAAGCAAAAACAATAAACATGCAATCAGAAGTTTTTGATCATACTTTCCTTTTCTTAGGATCAGGCAACATTACCTTAGCAAGACTCGCCCACTCTTCTAAATATTTCAAATTAGGAGGGTAATTTCTCTATAATTCATATGGTGTTTTACTAGTTTTCTTATAAGGAATTCTATTTTGTAAATGGCATATAGATAAAATAGCTTCACCTTATAAATTATTTAAAGCAAGACAACTAACAAGCAAAGCCTTCATTATTTTATTCAAATTTCCATTTTTCCTTACTACCACACCATTTGATTATAGGGAATAAAGGAAAGTAATTTCATGGATTATTCTCTCCCTTTTACAATAGTCATAAAAAAATTCACCTAATCTATGCGGCAGAACTTTTTTATTTTCCTATTTAATTTGTTTTTAACCTCAACTTTATACAACGATAACATGTTGAAAGTCTCATCTTTATTTCTTAATGAATACACTTTAATATATCTAAACAAGTCATATAATATTACTTGTCACTTTTAGACAAAATTTATTTTAGATCACTAAGATTATTTTAAATTGAACTTAATAATCCAGATTCTCTATAGACAGATGCACAAGTTTTCTTGTTATCTTTGTTTAAGCACAGATGCCACATTTATCCATGTATGCATTACCATTAACAGAAATATGTCCAAGAGATTGCATATCCTTTAGATAAGAAAGATTAATATGACCTAATCTAGCATGATATAAATCAAAAGAAAAATTTAAGTAAAAGAACATGCATTATTTTTATTGATAATCTTAGAAACATTCAATATAAATAATTCTTAATTATAGTAACTTTTCCCCACAAATACATTATTTTTTATCATAACAATCTTATCATGTTCATATGATACTCTAACCTTAACTTTTCCTAACAAAGCCACATAAATTAAATTAACTCTAACACTTGGTATATGAAGTACTTCATTCAATGCAAGGTTTAACTAGATGTGAGTTTTAGAAGGAAGGCCTTTACTAAGAACCCTTGCAATTTGAGAGTCTCCAAAGTAAGATGTTTCTTCTCCTTCTTTCAATGGAGTATAGGTGGTTAAAGCTTTTTTGTTTGCATACATGTGCCTTATAGCACTAGAATCTATCACCCAATCATTGGTCATAATATTGACTTGAGTAATAACATCTATAATTTCATTATCATTTGCTTTAACATCTATAATTTGTATCTTCATTAATTACGTGTACAATCAAATTCCGGTAACAAATTCTTCTTATAAATTGATGTTTTTAGCTATTAGATCCTCGAAAAGCTTATATTACTCATTAATTATAAAATAGGTGCTTTTGTTGTGAATGGCCTTTTATTTTCTTCGTAGCTTCTGCAAAAATGGATTAGAGTATCCAGACAGAGTCAGTATTCATCTAAAAATCAAATCAAAGATTCTTCTGCTGAAAAGATTTATACTACATTCCAAAAAAATAGCTCAGCGGAAAATGTAAATTTCCGGAATATCTGACGCATTGCTAGACCACTAGTATCTCCACAACTTCAAATTAGAGGAGGTCGTCTTGACACAAAATGCTCCATAACTCAGGAGCATGATCATGAAATATTAAACACTAAATATCAGACGTGTCTACTGAATCCAGCAAACAATAATGGTTATGTTTCTGAATGCTTCATAGGAGAATATCCATGTGGCTAAGCAAGAAGTGTGCTATAACCATTTGCATGTTTAACAATGAAGCTGACGGATCTCACGTTTCAGTTTTTTAGCTATTCTGCACACCAAAGTCGAATCTATCATGTAATGAATGAGCATTATGTACTTGTTATCCTATCACTAAGTGTTATCCGAGAACCAGGAAATAGACCTGCGTGGACTCATCTTTATCTTGCTTCGAGGATGAAACAAGATGAAGCCAAATCTTTTGACTAATTAATGCCACAACCTAATGCAAAATCCATGCTGAGGAACTGGCTTTTGCTCACAGCAGATCACTTCATTGAAGGTATCAATAAGCTGTTCAGCCAAGCTTGGCGGGTCATCGTTCAAGATATCCACAAAAACGTTAACTGCCCTTCTCTCCTGGATTGTTGCTTTCAGGCTGAACCACGTCAGAAATTTCACTCTGAAGTCCTCGTCTATATGTCCTTCATGCTCTAACCATTTGACCACTCTCACGGAATATTCATAAGAACTCTCCTCTAATTGCCTTTTGCAAGTCACGCCAGCCACTTCCAGCATTCCATTAGATTTACATGGGGTAGGAGGAGAAAGTGATCCACAGCTTATCAATGAAACAGCTTCCACCAAGGGACGATGTAAACAAACTCCTTCATTCTTGTTCTTGCTAATCCGCTTCACTGATTTCAGTTGTGTTGAGTGCTCTTGAACGGGTAATTTGATGTTGCTGTGCTTGGCTGATTTCACACGGGAATGAACTTCAGCAACTACTCTATTGCCTTTGCTCATATCATCTGATTCTGTAGCAAGGCTTACACTAGAGGAAGGAGTTATCCATTTGGCTTCACAAACAGCCAAAGTTGCTCTCTTGCTAAAAAACAAAATCTTGCAGAAATACTCAGTAGAGGGAATTAGGTCAGTTATCTGGAATCTTTTCTCTGGTTTCAGTAAAACGAGAGTAGGCTGGGCAGGATAATCCTTCTTTCCTGACTTACGATGCCAAATTGTGCAACCTATCAAGTCCTCAAACATATTGTATATACATTCGAGAGTAACGATAACTGAAGTTGGGGTAGATTCTTCAAATCGAATTCTACAAGCTGAAATCAATTTGACAAGAATCATCAGTAGGTGAAGTAACACTGCCACAAATCAAACTGGAAACTCTATAAATTATCCTTGAGCTATAATTTCGTTGACTATCTGCCAATTAACCACAAATTTAGAATCTTGAAAGAAGTCCAAACCAGTACAGAAAGGATCAGAACTTACAAGCTGGCTTTTTCTTTTTTCCAAAATCAGGATGGTTGTCAGATGACATTGAATCAAAAGCTTCCAAGGCCCCAACACACAAGTTTTGAACTTCAGCACCACAAGAGAGCCTGTTAACTATACCGCGTGCCATCTTTGCACATACTAGATCTAGAGGTCCCAATTCATCCTTCAGCATTTGTAAGGCAGTATCCAAGCGCTCCTGCATTTCCTTGTATTGCTCTGTCCCTGTAAGAATTCTATGGCCCAAAAGAACACGTAGGCACAATGCATCAACTCTTCTAGCCTCCTTGGCAACCACTAACTGTTTTCTCCAAGTTCTACGAATGAAAATCTTTAAATTAGTCAGCTGTCCCCTTGGGAGTTATGAGTTCATGTTACAGTTGATAAAACCAAGAGACATAATCCACCATAATGAGTCAGTATTGCATGCAACGCTTGTTGCACCAAAATTTGCTACTCACTCATATTTCCCAAAACCTGGTCTTCCATGAAATAAGATTAAACCTTAACAAGCACATACTCATCCACAAACAAAACAGTAGATATTTATACACAAACGATGCATATATGTAAAAATATATTTAGCCTACAAGAAGATATGCGCACCCTAATCTTTCAGTCTTAAGTTACTCTAAATTAGATTGGGTAAGACTTGGCTGGCAGCCAAGACTAATTACATAGAAATCAGTTGTTGTACACAAAGATAAAGCATGGGCTACATAACTTATGTAGCTAACAGCTAACTGATCATGCATGTGCCATAAATAATATAACCGAAAAAGAAGGCTACCTCATTAAGTCGTTAATTTTTCCACAAGAAATACAGTAGAAACTGCCATCCAACTTTGAACAACTGCCAATCTTCATTATTCCAGTCCTTTCATCCTTCAAAGCACATATTAGATGGCATGTTAGTCCACAAGAGTACTCACAGGGAGCATCAGAATTGCAGGTTAACCACAAACTAGGATCCTTATTATCATCATAGTAATGACAGATGCAGCAAGTGCATCTCTTGCAGAAATCATCATTCGGAGATACAGTTGCCCTGCATGCCACATTCTGGCAGAGTATTTTATCATTTCCTTCATTTTCATTCTCAGGTGAAATAGGATTTAGATCAGTCGATAATTGAAGGTGGGTTTCCTTTTGTCTTCGTCTTTTTATACCAGTTTTAGGTCTAGCAGGACATAATGCGGTAACACTGACAGTATGGATCCTTTTCGACTTCTGTGAAACCAGCTTTAAAAGGTGCTCTATCATTTGGATCTTTGAATATCCCGAGTATTTTCTTTCTTTACCCATCTCAGCACAGATCATTTCAAGTAGCTCCCTGCGGGTAAATGAACTAAGAACCTCTGGACCATGTTTCGACCCTTGGGCAATCTCCTGAACAAGTTGCATTTTATCTCCCAAGCTTAGCCGACTGCATTGTGCAGGGTCAAGCACAAAATCTGAAAAGCAGCAACGGAACTAATTACATTAGACACAAGATTTTGATTCTCAATTGCACATGAAAATTAATTAAATCACTTTTTTAACCATCAACCGAAAGATCGAGGAGCAACTGCTCAAAAATCTCCTTTTGCATCCGAAATTCAGCTAAGGGAAAAAGAGAAAAAATGCTACAAAAGACAATAACCAACTAACAAGACAATCCACCCCGTGAAGACGATCTCAAAGAGATGCAGCCACGTATATCCAAAGCAGTATTCCGATTTCACATGGTATAATAAGAACACCAATACTGTTTCTTTTTCCGGATCCAAGGCCGGGAGAAATATGCTGTCCAACATGGACGTCCTATGAAGTGAAAAAAAGTCAACTCTGCTAATCACAAATTGACCCAGATTGCAATTCTATTCTTACAAAGTAGGGACAAAAGAAGTTTCAAACTCTAATGTACACGAACGAGTCAATCACCGACGTCTCCTCTCAACTTAATGTAGCTAATAAGTACTTCTCTGAGATTATGATTAGAAGAATGAAACAGAACGGTGAAGCAACATGCAATACCATGATCAATTACAAAAGGTAAAGCTTTTACAACAAACAGCCAACCAAGCAGAGATACTATCATTAAAATCTAGACATTTGCAGCTGGCATAACTAGTAAAAGCAAACTACCAAACAATGTAGCTTACAAAACCAAAATATCAAAAATAGAAAGTAAACAACTGAAACATACTAAATAGGCTCGTCATCTCACAATAAAGAAGAAGACTAAACCTGGAAAATATCCAACGGATTTCAACAATCACACAGCGTACATTACATGAAAATGAAGAGAGAGAAAAGAAAAGCCAGACAGAAAGAGAAAAGGAAAATGCTTTCAGCAACACAAGGAGAGAGAGAGAGAGAAACCAAAATGAAGCAAAACACATCTGCAAAAAGATTGCTATAAAGAACACATTGTCAAAGCGAAAGCCAAAGAGACGATAAAAGACAACCACATTGACTCCACGAGTCTCTACCCACCAAAAAGGACTTAAAGAGAAAAAAAACCAAACACAAGGACGAGGAAAACATGAGAGGCGAACCTGGGAACCCACCTGCGTTCATCTCCAGAAAGCCTCTACTTTAGCTTCGCACTACACACACAAAAACAAGAAGGAATCAGCTAAGTTGTAGGAGTGCTGTATCTGTGGAGAGAATGGAAGTAAAAAGTGCAAGAGAGAGACAGAGTGTTTTAGTTTTTGGTGTAATAATCAATTAAAGAAAAGGTGATAACAGCCATAAATGGGAGATTTGGTATGAAAATACGATTCAGAGGCCAATCAAAAGGCATCAGCTTTGGGCTCAGACCTCAGAGAGAGAGAGAGCGAACTTATGTAAGCGCAGGACTCATGGCTCACGAGAGAGTATCGGCGCGTGTATTCAGGACTTTCCATTTCCGTCTCTCTTATCTCTCGTCGAAACCAGACGTGACTCAAGTGGGCGCAAACTTTTTGTTGATGAAACTTTTATAATGTGTGTGCTTGCTCTCTTCATATTGGTAGGGCCAGTTATCACGGCCGTCCAGTGTGGGTACGATTATAACTGTGGTGTTTGAAATATCGAGGCTCAAAGGATTATGTTGGGCTTGGTACATCAGTAATGGGTTTCTTTGTAGGTTATCCTTTTCCATCTTTGCTTTATTCTTGTTAATTTTTTAATTGTAAAGTACATTTAAATCTTCATATTGTAAATTTTATTAATAAAATCATAAAATATATTTTAAAATACCGATTAGTCTTTTTAATTCAATAAGGTGCGTGTACAAATTAAGGAGTACATTTAGCTCTAATTTATAAATTCGTAATTTATTTGGATGAAAATTTAAAAATTGAAGGATTAAGTGAATTCTTAGTAAAAATTAAGGAATTTAATTAATTGATTCTTTTCTCAATTTTATGTTTTATAAATTGCAACATAAAATAATAAGAAATTAGCTATTGCTTATAACGAATCTTAACACCAAGTTCGTTTTTTATTTTTGGATTCGAGAAAATCTCATAAGCGGGTCAAGCTGGCACACCTCTCCGAGAGTCCAACTGGCACACCACTTCACAGGCGTACCAAGTGGGCGCACCTCATAATTGAGGACCCAATTAGTTCTCTACTTACAGGTAAAATCCCGGCTGCCCCAGGCTCTTACAAGAGGGGCTAACATAGAATCGAACCTGAGACGTAACCGAAGTCAAGCCCTAAAACGATAACAATAACATCTCAATAGAAGTTCTACTGATAAGTAAAATCTAGAGAGATTCAAAAGCATGCAGCCTTATCCTTGACTAATAAAGAGATTTTTTGAAAAAAAAAAGTGAACAATGCATATTAAAATAACAAAGTAATAATAATTAAAAAATAAAAATAAAAAATACATAAAGATAATAATAACAATAAAAATACATAAATGTAAATAAATAACTATGTACAAATAAAAATATAAAAATAAGTAATAATAGTTTATTATATTATATTAATTAATAATATTAATTTTAAGTTTGATTGTTGAAATGCCTTAGAATGGTATGATGCTATTATTCCATGTTTAATTAGGTAATATTTGTTGTTATTTTTATCACGTTAATATTCTAAAAAATACTAGTTCATTCTCGTACGTAAATAAATTTAAGTTTCCCATCACATCAAATTTTAAGTTTGAAGTTAGTTATGAGTTACATTGGTCCTAGAATAGACAGTTTCCTTATTAAAGTTTTAAAATTAATAACGAATTGGTTTACACGTATAATATATCTTAAATCTTAATTTATCATATCATATTGAATAATAATAGTAATTTTTGTATATATATAAATATTAAATATTTATAAATTAACAAGAAAATTAAGAAATATTAAATTTCATAAATATTGTTAAAATTATATGCATGTTAATTTTCTTGTTTAAAAATTACTCTCACTAAAATCTAGATATTTTGTATATATAAATTTGATTTTTATCAAAATTGAATTTTATAAGAGAAGATGCGATTGATGTGCTCTCAAAATTCTAAATCTAATCTTATCATGAATAAAATATTTAAACCTTCAAAGTTTGAGACGAGGGTTTGTTTTGATTTTTCCAAACAAAAAAGGAAAAGTTGTTACCAACAAAATATGTCAAACTTTTTTTGTTGGATTGAGATATTGGGTTGATAGGAATAAGCGATAAAGTGTGATGAAACAAAACCATAGTTTTAGATTAATTATAACATAAAATTTTTGCTAAAACTTGTAAAATTGGAGTTCTTAGAATGAATGAGTTCGAAAATTTCTTTAACCAAGTAGGTTTAGAGGCTCAGAGGAAAAACAAGCCTTTCTAATTCTAACTTAACAACAAAGCTAATTTTCCTTTAAAATATTGTGAGAACTGAGAAGACAATCTTGTACGCCACATATTTTGGTTCATGGTTGGAATGGTCATAAACTATTTGTTTTTCTAGAAATTAAAATTAAATTAATGAATAAAAAGAAAGGTACAAGACTACCGGAGAATAGAATTACTCTCCAGTAGTTAAGAAGCATAGTTGGAGATACTACATCAAAAAACAAGTGAAAACATGACACTGTTTGGACACACTGAATAAGCTACACACAGAAACGACAAAAACTGTTGACTCGTTCCAAAGTAGTAAATGAACACAACCCATCCTCTGAACTTTTCGAGATGTTCCAAATTAGGGTTGGATGTTCTAATCAATCCGCGATTCAAATCGCACCCTTCCGGTAAGAATCTTCCCATTCATCGTGTCTAGAACTTCATTCGAATATGGTTATTTTACCCATCTTCCTTTATTTTTGCAGTGACCATGGAGACCGTGGAGAAGCTATTGAACTCGCCCATCAACTTGCGGTATCTAACTTCCTCAGGTAAGATATGACTTCCAATCCTTTGTCTAGTGATCTAGTTTCATTTCCCAGCATGAATATTGTTCTCTCCATTTCTGCATGATTGAATGTAGCACTAAATAAGTTGATCGTTCCATGTTTTGGAACTTTCGTTGATTTCTTTCTTTCCATATCTCTTGGGTAGATATTGAAGTAAATCACTTGTTAATATAGAAATCACGTAAAGTATATAGAATATACAAGAATGGGGGTTAAATTGTGTAAGATCTTCGAAGATATTAATCTTTAAAAAATTTCTTGGATTTTTTTGCAATTTCAGATGATTACAAAATAATTCTCTTAAGTCGATGAGCAATGCAATCACAAAAATTATTATCTACTCTTCTAACAACAAGAAAATTAAAAGATAACGGTTAGAGAATAGACGCCACGATTTTATACTGGTTCACCTTTAACCTTGGGCTATGTCCAGTCTTCAGAGTTTGTTTGAGAATTTACTATACTCTTCAACTTTACAAGTATTCTTTTTACACTTGCAGAGCCTCTTTAGATCTGTCTAACAAAGTATTCTTTATCTGTTTTCTTAGCCTTTTCAGGCTCTAGCCTTTCTTTCTCTTGGAAAGATATTGTTTGAGCTTCACTTTACAGATGTGTTTGTTCTATTTCTTTCGCACTTGAATACAGAGTTTCTCTAAGTATTGTACAATCAGATTTTCTCTCTTGTATTGTATGTAGTTTTATAAAAACGTTATCTCTTTTGTTTACGACTATACCTAGTATTTATAGCCTAAAACTTTAACTGTCTTATTAAGAAAACTGCTTCTTGAATCTTCTAGAAACCGTTATTAGTTGAGTCCTGTAACTGACTCCAATTAAGTAACCGACTGACGTTCTAGAATCTTTTTCATTTCCATCGTCTTGTAAAATGCTTCTTCTGGTGTTGCGCTTCGTCTGGTGTCGCGCTTTCTTCTGGTGTCACGCTTTATCGTAATCAACTTTTAAGTATCGTCTTGAGTTGACTTTCTGTATCTTCTTATGTTGACCTTCTGTATCTTCTGGGGTTGACTATGTATCGTCTTAAGTTGACGATTTGTGTCACTTACATTTTTCTGCCCACTTATAAACTTATCAAAACAGTTCACATATTTATAATATTATTATTATTTGATTGTCATCAAAATTAATAGTGAAGTGAAGTCTTCTTGAATTAACAATCTCCCCCTTTTTGATGATAACAAATGATTATAATATTTAGAAGATAAAACAATATTCAGACGAATAAACTAATAATGTACAAAATTCTCCAATTTTCTCTTTTCTCCTCTTCTCCCCCTATTTGTTATTAATCAAAAAGATAATTTATTTTAGACGCTTCAAAATTTCAGAATACGTGTGTTGAATATCAGTGCAGATCGTCTTGAAGTCTTGTTCAATAGAAACACGTAGAAGTGCTATGTCCTTATGAAGATCACCCACTGAATCATCTAGTTCATCAACCTTTTCCTCAATATTTTTTGCTAAGGCTTCTTGAACTTCCTTCTGCTTGTGATCAGCTTCAGTCCAATTGATGAAATGCTTCAAGAACTCCGAATTAACACTAGGATCTTGTTGTATTTCACTAAGTGGATGAAGGTGTTCAACAATAGATGGTTGTCTAGGTGAATCGTCTAATTTATGATTTTGATTAAGGGTAGTTTGAAGGTTTGTTTTCCTTCTGGGAGATCAAGATCATCAGGTCTGGGTAGTTTGAGAATTGGTTGCCCAAGAAGGTGTAACACATTTTTGACTGAAGGTATGAAACCTAAGGGTCTGAAATGCATAATTAAGTGCACAAGGTTTCTAAATTGAAATCGATACCTTCTATTATGATACTCCTGTACCTTCCTTCTGTTACAGTGCCAACTACCTTAAAACTTTCATCTTTGGTAGAAACTCCAAATTGACTCCTTGATGCCCTTGATATGTGATGTGATACATAGACACTTACAGGTTGAGCTGCATAACATGTATCGTCTATGCTCTTGACAACCATTTGAATCTATCCTGTTGTGAGATCATCTTCACGCCCTTCAGGAAACATCTTCTTCTTCCCTTTTTCTTCGTTTATTACGGCGGTTGAACATCTTGGTTGTACATCTGGTGCAATCTTTATTGTTGTTCTGCTTGTTATCGGATAGATAGTATAACGATCTTTTGAAATCTTCATTGGATATGGTTCTGACTTCTCATCTCGCAGAATACAATATAGTCTTCGTTCTTCATGACTGAGAAGATGTATTGACTGATCGTTTACTGGTATAGACTCGACTTGTACCTTGACTGTCTGCTTAGAAGGTTCTATGATAATAATTGAACTTCTGTTTCGATCAGGTACTGATTCTTCTATAACCTTCATTTTCAAATCCTTTTTCTTTATTGGTTCAGAAAGATTGTAAGGTACTAACTGGTGTTCAACTGTCTGTGCCTTCTATGGAACATCAGATGAAGAAACCTTTTTTTGAGTAAGCTTCATCTTCTTTTGTTCTTCTACTGGTTTGTAAGAGAGTTGTTGCTGAGGCTTCTTCTTCTCCAATACTAACTTCCTCTTTATCTATATCTCTCTAGATGATTGTGCTGATTGACTTTGCAGTATAGAGACAATTGATTTGGTAGGCTGCTGTCGTTGCTGTTGCTTCTCAGAATCTCCACCAAGAATCAGAACTTTCTGCTTCTTCTGTTCTTGTTGTCGTAAGGTCAACAATCTTGGTGACCTTCTTGACTGTTTGGGCTTTTCTGATTGGAGCGTCTCAGTCTTCCTTGTCAAAGACACTTGATGAGTTGATTGTTGAACCTTGCTTTCCTCCCTCTGTAGAATCGTCTTGTTTTGTATTGGCACATCAGACGATTGCTCAGCCTTTTCTTCTGCTGATATTCTTCCTGTCGATTGAGGTTTTGTTTATCTTTCAGACGGAGCATGTTCACTCCTGCTTCGTCTTACTATAAGCTCCCCCTCAAACTTTGCTTTCAGTGTAGAACCTATATCCGCTTCAGCTTTAATCTTGATTCCCATTTTGTGAATCGTAGCGGCATTAATAACACTCTTAATATTCATCTTGAGTCTGTTTCCTCTAACAAGTAGGATTCTAGATTCTCTAAAGAATCTTGTCAACAGTATACCATAAGGTAAAGAGCCATCATAATCTCCCTTATACTTTATCATGTTCTTCAAAATCAAGAACGGAAGATTAATGGGTTGGTGAGTAAGTAGATGAAACAAACAATGTTCATCATTCATTGTCACCGAGTCCTTTGAGCCTGCTCTTGGTATAATACAGTGGATAAGAAGTGAATGAAGAACCTTAGCCTTCAGAACGAGGGTTGAAGCCTTTTTACCTCCTAGATTACTACATCCATATAGTTATCGATCGATGTAAGCTTTGTCTACATGACCTTGAGCGATCCATTTTGTATTGTTAAATAGTTTTTCTCCAATACTTGGACACCCAATAGCCTTCTTAATAAAATCTTGTGTGACTATAACTGACAACCCATCTACCATTGATACTAAGGTGTTGTCCACCACCTTTGCATTTTTCCAAAACTCATATATTTCATTCAAATAGACCGTCTCACGATGTTGAAGAAAATTTTCCAATCAACGGCTTCAATTTCTGGTTTGATGTCCATTTGATTTTTCTTCAAGGAATTGAAATCAACGTGTTTCCTATAGATAAGAGATTTCTCCATTTTTGATCTGTAACAAAAAAACACTAAACACACAAATGTATTTCGCTTAACGTAACGAGGTTAGTATCAAAAGATAAGAATATGAATGAGAAGAACTTGAGGTTTAGAACAGAGTATTGAGTCGTCTCTGTTGAGAGCACTAAACAAGTCAGTTTCAAGTTTTTTTTTTCAAGAAAATTCTAGAGTATAAGGTATTTTAGAATCTTGAGAAGATTTCCTTCTTATACATACTCTTGAAAAG
>JAOQMQ010000006.1:5759680-5774258 GCA_027563845.1 Erythroxylum subrotundum
AATGGATAATGTATCCCACATTTCCTTTGCAGATTCGCATCCATGAATCTTATCATATTTACTTCTGCTTAGAGCACAACTTAAAAAGAACTTGGCCTTTGAGTTTAATTGAAAGCGAGCTTTCTGATCAACTGTCCATTGGTCATGAGAGATGCTATTGCCTTCGTTGTCTGTTGGTGCATATGGTGTATTTTCAATAATATCCCAAAGATCAATATGTGTGGATTCTATGAAGAGCCGCATCCTGTCCTTCTAATAATGATAGTCTTCACCATTGAATGTAGGGGGTCTTGTGACTGAGGCACCTTCAGCTATAAAAACATTTGATTCAGCCATGGATCTTTGTCCTCACTTTGTAACAGTGATTCTTGGAAACCAAGCTCTAATACCAACTGAAGTAAATCATTTGTTAATATAGAAATTACGTAAAGTATATAGAATACACAAGAAGGGGGGTTGAATTGTGTAAGATCTTCGAAGATATTAATCTTAAAAAAATTTCTTTGCAATTTCAGATGATTACATAACAATTCTCTTAAGTCGATGAGCAATGCAATCACAAAAATTATTATCTACTCTTCTAACAACAAGAAAATTAAAAGATAAGGGTTAAAGAATAGATGCCGCGATTTTATACTGGTTCACCCTTAACCTTGGGCTACGTCCAGTCCTTAGAGTTTGTCTGAGAATTCATTATACTCTTCAACTTTACAAGTATTCTTTCTACACTTGTAGAGTCAGGTCTCTCTAATAAAGTATTCTTTATCTGCTTTCTTAGCCTCTCCATGCTCTAGCCTTTCTTTCTCTTGGAAAGATATTGTTTGAGCTTCACGTTACAAATGTGTTTGCTCTCTTTCATTCGCACTTGAATACAGAGTTTCTCTAAGTATTGTACAATTATATTTTCTCTAATGTATTTTATGTAGTTTTATAAAACGTTTTCTCTTTTGTTTACGACTATACTTAGTATTTATAGCCTAAAACTTTAACTGTCTTGAGAAAACTGTTTCTTGAATCTTATAGAAACCGTTATTATTTGAGTCTTGTAACTAACTCCAACTAAGTAACTGACTGACGTTTTAGAATCTTTTTCATTTCCATCGTATGGTACAATGCTTCTTCTGGTATTGCGCTTCGTCTGGTGTCGTGCTTTCTTCTACTGTCGCGCTTTATCGTAATCAACTTTTAAGTATCGTCTTGAGTTGACCTTCTATATCTTCTTATGTTGACCTTCTGTATCTTCTGGGGTTGACTATGTATCGTCTTAAGTTGACGATTTGTGTCACTTACATTTTTCTGCGCATTTAACAAACTTATCAAAACAGTTCACATATTTCTAATATTATTATTATTTGATTGTCATCAAAATTAATAGTGAAGTGAAGTATTCTTGACTTAACAGATATGGCAAGAAATAACACCTTCATCTTCTAGAGTGGAGTAAGCTTGTGCTTCTACTAGAATCTTAGCTACCTCGACGAGTGAATTAGATGTCCCTTGCTAAGAGAGGCAATTTCTAATCCTGTTCAAGATAATACTGGAAAAAGGGCATAAGAAGAATAGATGGTCCCTAGTTTCAGCTCCTCTTCTACATAGACAACAATTTTTATCCAAATGCTAGATAAATTAAAGTTTGTCCATTGTTGCCACTCTATTCTTTACCACTAGCCATAGTAGGAAAGCAAAACTTGGTCTGAGAACATTACACCAGATAACATTGGCCCAAGGATCATCTTGATCAGAGTGATAGAACCATTTCTTGTAGATTTTACTAGAGAAGCTCTTGATAGGAGACCCTTTCCATATAAAACAATCTTATGAGTTAGGAACAGGAAGATATGAAGGTTTCAGACGATTGATTACATCAGAAAATTGAAGCCATTCATTATGATTAATAAGACTAGCCAATTTAGATTTGTAATCTTACTCTGACAAAGTAGAAATAGCAATGGGGTTTGAGGAAAGAGGACCAGAGCCAGTCCAATTATCATGTCATAGGAAAGTGGTCTGACCATTTCCAATTTTACAGAAAACATCATTTGCAACTTCTTCCCTCTTTTCTTAAAATCTGATTAAGGAACTAAGAATAGGATGGCCTTATAGATAGGGAGCATATGTTGTTCCCTTTCACAATGTAACTATGAAGCCATTTCACCCATAATGAATGCTTATCTTGGATTATTCTCCAAATCCTCTTAATCAGAGAGACATTATTAGCAACCCTTACAGAGATGATTCCTAACACCCCCAACCTTTGCTTTACACAGAACAGCCCATTTAACTTTAGGAAACCCAAAACCTCCATTTGCTTTACCCCATAAAAAATCTCTCATCATCTTTGATCAATAGTGCATTGTCTTTAGTTGATGATGTAAGCATGCTTTTTTCATAAACATCATAGGATCTAGAAATTATGGAACTTATAAATATTCATTAATATTTAGTGTTTTATTCTCATATAAAAATGTTTTTCAAATACTGACCTTTCTCTATTTCTCAGTAATACAAACGATTCACAAGAAGCTCCTTACTCAATTTGTCTTTATATTTGAACTTTCTACCTCATTTTCTTTCATGATGTTATTTTGTGAGAAGACAAACACTTATTATTAGGCAGAGACAAAACCCTAATCTTTTAATAAACTGATAACTATTAGTAAATTTTAAACTTCTCATCGTAATGGGCTAAAAGCCTATTTATTAAATTATTAAATCCATTATTTGTCTTTTTAATACATGAATCACTTAAAGAAATTATTTCTAACATTCTTTCCCTTGACTCATGTGACTTCATACAATATATTAAACTAAAAATTCAAACAATCATAATGTGAAATAGTCATCATCCATATACATGGGTATCATCAATAATTATAATCAAATATAAGACTAATAAGGGTTATGACCGTTATAAATTATTAATTCAACATACTCGTTTTCATGTACCACTATACTAGCCATTCTTCTTAATCATGATAATAAATGAGAAGTACATAATGAGATTTACCATTTAGTTCTGTTTTCAACAACATATATTGCAATCAAATATATATAGAAGAAAACAAAAAAATTCAGAAATAACACATTCAATAATGTGCAAAGAGTCTCAAATATATAACAAGAGTCAATACAACAATATTATCTAATAATCATTAGCACACATAATACCTATTTTCTTTACATGATCAGAAAACATTGTAGGTGGTAATCCCTTTGTCAAAGGGCCAACTAATATAAGATTAATGCTAATATGCTCTACTGAAATACTTATCGTTCTTAACACCTTTGAAATACTTATCGTTCTTAAAGAAGAAAATTGTTATAGAATTATCACTGTAAATTTTCAATAGCTTGGCTACACTATTGACAATCTCAAGTCCTAAAATAAGGTTCTGTAGCCATTTAGCCTAAATCACGAGCTTAAAATATTCCACAAACTCAGCTTCTATAGTGGATGTAGTAATTATAGTTTGCTTCACATCCTTCCATTATATGGCTCCTCCAACTGATAGAGAAATGTACCCAAAAGTAGATTTTTTATTATTTACACAGCCAACAAAGTCTAAACCTGAGTGTCCAACCACGTCAAGGTGATCAGACCTCCCAAAAGTAAGCATGTATTCTTTAGTTCCCTGCAAATATCTCAAAACTTTTTTTATAGCTTTCTAGTAATCCATACTAGGATTACTCTGGTATTTCCCCAACATCCTCAATACAAGACTTATGTCTGGTCTTGTGAATGCATGAGCATACATTACGATCCCAACTATAGATACACATGGAATTGATTCCATTTGCTTATGTTCTAAGTCTCTTTTTGAACATTGTATGGGGCTGGGGTAAACTTGTCCCATTTTGAAATTGGAACTGGTGATGCAAAATATTTATCCATCTTAAATCTTTCTAACATTTTATATTTCTTTTTGAGACAAAACTAACAATCCTTGTGATCTATCATAAAATATCTATTATTATCATAAAAGTTGCCTCTCCATATCTTTCATTGCAAAATGACCAGAGAAGAATTTCTTAGTCTTACTTAATAGACTAAAATCATTAGTTGTAAGCAAGATGTCATCAATATACAATACTAGAAAAATAAACATACTCCCATTGACCTTTATATATATACATTGGTCAATAGTGTTGTTTTAAATCAAAAGGAAACAATACTATCATTGAACTTAAGATACCATTGTTGAGAAGTTTGTTTAAGTTCGTACAGTGACTTTTTTTTAATTTACACACCATATGTTCCTTTCCAAGCTTTATGAACAATATTAGTTGATCCATATAAACTTTTTCCTTTAACTCCCTATTTAGAAAGGTGATTTTCACATCCATTTGATGCAACTCCAGATCATAATAACTACTAAAGCCATAATAATTTTGAGTGAATCCTTTTTAGAGATTGGTGAAAAAATCTCCTTATAATCAATGTCATCTTTCTGATTAAATCCTTTTGGCAACTAGTCTTGCCTTGTAACGTTCTAGGTTACCAAAAGAATCTTGTTTGGTCTTAGAGACCCACTTACGACCAATTCTCTTATAACCTTTTGGCAAATTCCACAAAGTCCCAGATGCTATTCTATTTCATAAATTTAAACTCATCTTTTATGGCATCTAACCACATATCAAAATTTTCTTTGTGAATAGCTTATGAAAAGGTCATTGGGTCATTCTCAATTCCTAATTCATTTTTAGACTCATAAAGGTATACCATATTGTCATTAAAAATAGTTGGCCTTCTTTCTCTTTGAGACCTTCTTAATGCTATTTGTTGTGGTTCTTCTACTACACATTCATTCACTTTATGTTCAATTTCACTATGAATAGTAGGTTTAGTAATTTGTTATTCCTCATGATTATTAATAGATTCCAGTAATTTTTGGAATAACAACTTGAGTAAGTGTACAACCCACAGGAACTTGCAAAGCCTTAGGATCTTGCTTTACCATTTCTTGAGTGTCCACTCTATATGGTGCTTCCCTCCCATTAGTCTCACAATATGCAATGAACTTGATATTCCCAATTTCCACAGTTCTTGTTGCAAGGTTAGGATAATAAAATACATACCCTTTAGATTTATCTGGATAACCAATGAAACAACCACTAATTTTTATTACATCCATTTTCTTTTCATGTGAATTATAATGTCTAATTTTTCTTAGCAACCCCAATCGTGTAGGTGCCTTAAACTAGGTTTCCTTCCAGTCCACAGTTCAAAAGGAGTCTTTGGAACTACCTTACTAGGAACCTTATTTAATAAGTACATGGCATATTTTAGTGCATATGTCCAAAAAGTAATGGGTAAAGATGAATTACACATCATACTCCTAACCATATCTAACAAAGTTATATTATGCCTTTTTGCCAAACCATTTTGTTATAATATGCATGACATTGTGTATTGCTCACAAATATTACATCTTTAAAGGAATTTAGCAAAAGGGTCAAGATTTTGACCACTTTCATCATTTTTACCATACTATTCACCACCTCTATTAGACCTGACTATTTTCACCTTTCTGTCTAGTTGTCTTTCAACCTCATTAATGTAAACCTCCAAAGTATTTATAGTTTAAGATTTATCATATGGCAAATAGACATATCCATGAGAATAGCCATCTATAAAGGTGATAGAAAGTAGGCACATCAAACGGTCCACACGCATCAATGTGAATTATTTTAAGAAGCCAAATGCTCTTTATAGCTCCTTTCTTTAATTTGATTGTTTGCATTTAATTCAATCCATACAAATGTTAAAATCAATAAAATCTAATTCAAGAAGTATTTCATTATTTACTAATCTTTGAAGTCTTCTTTGGAAACGTGTTCCAAACACTTATGCAACAAGTAAGCAAATCCATCATTAATTAAACTATGATTAATAACAATATTAGGATTCATAGTCAATAGGGTTTCAACATAAACAACATCAAAGTTTAATTTATATAAATCATCACATAGGACACCACTACTAATTAAATGGTTATGTTTCTACAAGTTGAAACTACCATTATCAAAATTTAAATGAATAAATACATTTATCAAGTTTGGATAAAGAAAAGATTCCTAGATATACTAGATATATAAAAGGTTTCACTTGAGTCTAAATGATATCCAGTGTCTAGGATTAGGCAATAATTCCCAACGGCTTCCACTAAAATTATTATTTTGTTGCCCATGTAGATAAACATTTCATTTGGTCTTTTGTTTTAGGTCATAGGAATCCCTGCAAAGTATTATAAATATGATTATTACATTTAGAATCAATCTAACAAGTATTAAAATGAACTTCAGCAAGGTTTATTTCAAAATATACATAAGTGCTAGGCTTACCATTCTTCTCAAACAATGCCTTACATTTAGAACATTCCTTTTGGAGATGCCCAACCTTTTTTTTTATATATATACAAATGGCATCTTCATTCATCATGTTCCTTCTTGTGGATCTGAGAGGATTCTCACTAACTTTTAGGGGTCCCTTCACTTTCTTCTCATGCTTCTTTCCATCTTTCTTACCAGATATTGGTTCTTGACATAATTAATTGAGTGGCTTCCTTAATTCTTGAGTCTAGTCTCTTCCTGAACCAACATACTATGCAGCTCATGCACATTCCATTATCCTTCATAATATTATATTCATTCCATACTTAGATAGTAATTAGCTTAAGTTAAACTGCAAATGATAGGCCCATATCCTATAATGACTAGGTGACCTGCCCGGCACTCCACTGTGGCTCTCCAGACGATATCCGAGTCGACTAGAAAGTTCCTATGCAGCTCAGCCTATTGCCTTTGTTAAGGAAAAACTTCAATTCAATAATAAGAAATGTAAACAGTGGAGTTTTGTTTTTTAGTTTACTAAAATTTCGGTAGCACAACAACTGTATTTTGAAATCCTAAAAATTTCAAAGTCCCCGTAAAAGTTCAAAACACTTATATTATCACATTAATTTCTCAACTTCAAATTGTGGACTTCAAATACACTAACATGCAGTCTCAAATAGTTACATAAATAAACTTTGAAAAGTTAAAACTAAATCATGCATTCCATTTAAAAACCTTTATATAGATCCATTCTTTATATAAATGTACTTTCCAAAACATGTTCAAAGATGTACAATAGTTCTAAAAAATATGTACAAGGAAAAATAAAAATGCCTACATAGTAGCACTTGACGAAGTTGACTACTCGCGAGATGGAGTCTCTGCTACTGAAGCCCTAGAGCATGCAGCTATGAGGTTTTATTTAAAAACAAAAAATAGAGTGTGAGCTAAATGAGCTCAGTGAGTGTTATTAGTTTCCATTAAAAACATTTATACAAATATTAAACTCCATAAAGAAAACGATTTCTTTTCTTTTCAAGTAATAACCAATGTTCTTACAAAACACATTCTTTTCTTTTTATAAGATCAATGCACATGTAAAACAAAACATACATACCCATGCCTGGTTAACCTGTATATACCGATTGTTATGAAACTGGTTCTGCATCGCTTACCCATAACAATGATAGCACTACATATAAATCAGTGGTTACGGAGCTGGTTCTGCATAGCTTCCTGTAACAATGTTAACACAATATATACTCCACACGTACAGAGGGCGAGTCATAGGATATACGAATAGACACAACACCACCCATGTTAGTGACAGATGCCTCCCAAACACCGCCATGCACGTTAGGACGTACTCTGATTGATATAATTATATGTATAAAGACCTAAAGACATACTATAGCCTAAACCACAATTAATATATGAACGTGCCTCATTTCAATACCAATTAAAATCATAATCAAAATCCATTTCCGTGCCAATTTAAAACATATGCAAATTTCAATTTAATACTAACTTAAAAATGTGTACATCACATTGGCTTCCAAGTGCATCCAAATCTCAATTCAATGCTAAATCAAAGCATATGTAAACCTCAAGAAGATTGACTTTTAAATTCAAGTAGTAGCACCAATGAAATTATTCATAATCATACTTTTCATAATAAGGTAAAAATCATCTTTATAAAATCAATTTAAAGATACACTCACAGTTTGTCATTTATCATTAACCACCCTCATGTGTTCGATGCTTTTCCTTTACTAGTCTCGAGTCTACGATGACAAGAAAACTTTTTGTCTTACTCAACTATGAGGGAGACCCCTGAAGGGTTCCTAAAACCTGCCAGGTACATCCATAACTTACCACCTTGTTCTACATATTTTATGACAAAGGGCTTAGCCAAAATCTTAACATTTAGTAAGATTAAAAAAAATTCTTTTCATTCAACCATTGAACAGCCATTGAATGACGTCCATAATTTATACATGTTGTCTTCTTTCCATGTAAATAACGTATATAGTGTATACATGTTTTCCTTGCATTGAACTATTAAATTTTGTACAACATACATGCTGCCATTGAACATCTATTGGTCTCACATATAATGAATTTTATGTCCCTCACATCTACTCCTTCATAAATGTGGCAGCATGAGGTTTTCATGCATTCTTATTCCAAAATAATAAGAACTTCTTCATGTACGTGACAACTGCCACTTAAGGCTCATTTACATGTACATGTATTATTTCTTGTCCAAAATAATTAAGTGGCTTAAGAAAATTATGTCCAATTTCGGTAGAAGTTTTGTGTACACTTATTAACATATTGTACCTAAACATATCAACATATAAGTTAGATTGATTTACTTTAAATATCCTTAACTATGGCTAATTCTCGCGCGCTTGGTTTATTTCCTTATGTTTCAGCCCGAAAATGCTTCCAATTTACTCCATGATAATTTAAAACAAGGTCAATCTTGATCTATCATAAATCCATCTGGTGGAATTTATTTTTTTGTCTATTTCCATAACAGTCAACTCCAATTATTTTTTATTATTATTTGACTTTGATACTTGTCTCAAGTATTGTCACCTTTTAGCGAAAATAAAATTTACATCCACCCGGAAACACCATTCATATGAAATGAAATTTTATAGACACTTGAAAGGAAAAGTTTAGAGTTTTACAATCACCCCTCCTTACAAAAAAATTTATTCTTCGAAATTTAACCAAGCGTAAAATGACATGCTCAAAATAAATGGGGATATAATGCACGCATTTGGTGCTCGGTCTCCCATATAGCTTCTTCTACTGCGTGATTCCTCCACAACATTTTAACTATAAGGATAATCTTATTACGCATAACTTGGTCTTTACGGTCAAGAATTTGTACCAACTCTTCTTTGAAAGTCAAATCTTCCTTTAAATTCATTGGTTGCTCTATGATTACATGAGATGGATCAGCTAGATATTTGCGAAGCATAGACACATGGAAGACATTGTGAATCCTCACAAGTTCGTCTGGTAACTTCAATCGATACACCATTAATCCAATCCTTCCGCAACTTCTTACGATCCCATGTAACACGGACTTAATTTATCGCTTTTCCCAAATCTCAATATGCCTTTCCAAGGGGAAATATTAAGAAATACCTTATCTCTAATTTCAAATGCAATATCTCTATGGCGATTATCTACATAGCTTTTCTATCCATCCTGAGATATCTTTAATCTATCCCGAATAATCTGAACTTTATTTATTGTCACATGCACAAGTTTGAGACCTATCAGTTTCCTTTCACCTACCTCATCCCAACATATTGGAGTTATGCTTTTTCTTCTATAAAACACCTCATAAGGGGTCATGCCAATGCTGGCCTAATAACTATTTTTGTAGGCAAACTCTATTAGTGGTAAGTGTGTGTCCCAACTCCCTTTGAACTCCATAACACAAGATCTAAGCATATCCTCAATTGTCTATATAGTTCTCTCTAACTGACCATTCTTCTAAGGATGAAAAGCAGTGTTAAACTTTAAATATGTACCTAAGGCTTTTTGTAGGCTGGGCCAAAATATTGACGTAAACCTAAGGTCACAGTTTGAGATAATAGAAATCGACGTACCATAGAGTCTCACTATCTCATCCACATATAGCTAGGCTAATTTGTTTAAGGGATAATCATCCTTAATTGGAAGGAAATGTGCAGACTTTATTCATCCTTAATTGGAAGGAAATGTGAGGACTTTATTAACTTGTCCACAATCAACCATATAGTATCATGCCCCTTCTGACTCCGTGGAAGTCCTACAATAAAATCCACAGTAATCTTCTCCCACTTCCATTCTGGGATAAGGAGGGGCTGCATTAATCCTGCAGGCTTCTGATGTTCTACTTTTACTTGCTAACAGGTTAAACACTTAGAAACGAACTCTGTTATTTCCTTTTTCATCCCTCTCCACCAAAAAGTGTTCTTTGAGAGTGTGGTACATTTTTGTGCTACCTAGATGCATAACGTATAATCGTTGCCCACTCATTACTATACCATCTTCTTTGATGGTAAGATCCATTCTCTGCTTAGTCTCAATTTTTGTTTTCAATTTCATCAACTGTAGATCTTTTTTTTCCTCTCTAATTTGATCCACCAAGATGGGACAGACGTGAAAAGTAGCAATTAATATCGCTTAGTATGTCATATCCAATCTCACTCTAGAGACCTTATTTCTACTAGAAATGGAAGATATATCATCTTTAGTTATGCTATTGAACTAGTAGGTCTCCTACTTAAGACATTTGCTACTACATTAGCTTTTCTAGGATGGTACTTTATCGTACAATCATAATCTTTTATTAACTTCAACCACCACCTCTGTCTCATGTTCAGTTCCTTTTGAGTAAACAAATATTACAGACTATTGTGATCAGTAAAAATCCTACAGGGAACACCATACAAGTAATGCCTCCATATTCTTAGTGCAAAAACTACTCCTACCAATTCTAAATCACGGGTGGGATAGTTCTGTTCATGCTTCTTTAATCGCCTAGAAGCATAGGCTACAACCTTATCATTCTGCATATGTAAACACCCTAACCCTCGTCTTGAGGCATCATTATAAACTACAAGTTATCAATCCCTATTGGTAATGTGAGTACAGGAGCTATCGTCAACCTTTCTTTCAATTCATCAAAACTTCGTTAACAAGCATCTGACCACTCAAACTTCTCCTCTTTTCGTTGGTTATTGGACTTATTATTTTGGAAAATCCTTCAACGAATTTCCTATAATAGCTTGCCAATCCAAGAAAACTCTTGACTTCCGTCATAGTGGTGGGAGGTTTCCAATTAGTAACAAATTCAATCTTTTGGGGATTTATACTAAGTCCCTCAGTTGAAATGACATTACCCAAGAAAGTAACCTTATCGAGCCAAAATTGGTACTTACTGAACTTAGCGTATAACTGGTGCTCTCGTAGGGTTTGTAATACAATCCGAAGGTGTTCTGTATGGTCATCCTGACTTCTTGAGTACACCAATATGTCATCAATAAACACATTCACAAATTTATCTAGGTACTCTCGAAACACCCTATTCATCAAATCCATAAAAGTAGCTGGTACATTCGTTAATACAAAGGGCATAACTATGAATTCATAATGCTCGTACTTCGTCCTAAAGGCAATTTTCGGAACATCTTCACTGCGGACTTTCAACTGAAGATAACATGATCATAGATCAATCTTTGAATACACTTTGGATCCCTGTAACTGATCGAACAAATCATCAATCCTTGGGAGCAGATATTGATTGAGAACTGTCACTCTATTCAGTTGTTTGTAGTCGATACATAACCTTAAACTCCCATCCTTCTTTTTCATGAATAAAGCTGGAGCCCCCATGGAGAAGTGTTGGGTCTCACAAAACTCTTATCTAACAACTCCTCCATTTGCACTTCCAATCCCTTTAACTCCGCTTGAGCCATTATATATGGAGTGATTGAAATCGGTTGGGTTTCTAGTAGTATATATATCTCAAACTCTATTACCCTATCTGGGGGTAATTCTGGAAGATCCTCAGGAAACATGTCGGGAAACTCTTTGACCACCGAAATATCTCCTAGTTGAACCTCATTATTATTATGTTCAATCATATAAGTCAAATATCCCTGGCATCCTTTACGGAGCATTCTATCGGCTCCCATGGCAATCACGATACTAGTGGAAAGAACTTTATGTAACCCATAAAATATCACCGTTGGTTTCCCTAATCGACTCAGCCTAACCTCCTTTTTAAAACTATCCACCACCGCTCGACGTGTGGATAACCAATCCATTCTGAGAATAACATCAAAATCCTAGATATCCAATACGATAAGGTTTGCTGGTAATTCCTTACCTCCAATCAATATTTTACTATTTATGAACAGTCTTTCAATGAAGAATAAGTTCCCAGCTGGAATGGAAACTACTATCTCAATGTCTAATAACTGAGGCTTAACACTCAATTTTGCAGAAAAATGCATAGTCATAAAAGAATGTGTAGCACTAGGATCTACTAAAACATATACATCATGATCAAAAACAGTAATCATACTAGTGACTACCTTTGGTGTAGTAAGCCTCCTATTGAGTGAATGCAAAACCTAGGGTTTATGTATGAGGTCTACTTGCTTATCTTGTAGGGACTACTCCCCTACCCCTAAAACCTCTACCAAATCTAGTAAAACTCGACCCTCTAATCTGAGAACCTCGGCCGCCATGTTTGTAACCTCCTCTAGTTTGTGGAGGTGCTGAAGATCCAGCCGTCGACCTCTCTGTGATGACTAACTACAAACAATCTATGATGAAATGACCCTCTTGACCACAATGGAAGCAACCTGTCATATTCATCCCACACTTACCTAAATGTCTTTTTCCATAAGGAACACACTCTAGCACTAGGGTCCTACTATCACGGGAGTCTCTGGGCCTAGTGAGTGACCCAAAGGATCCTTGCCTAGATGATTCGCCTCTACTAAACCCCCTACCACCACTCTATCTTAACTGAACCCTGAGATAAACTAACTAGTACGTTGCGCTTTTGTTCTAACCTTGAACTTTGAGTGATTGCTGTTGCATTTCTCTCCACTTTTGTTGCAGCTTCAACTAATTCCCCATAGTGTGTCTGTGAAGTCAATGATACATGAATCCGTACTTTAGGACTCAAACATGTAGCAAATCTTTTGCACTTACACTCTTCACTATCAACAATAAACGAAACATTTCTGACAAGTTCTGAAAATCTCTTCTTATAATCCGTCACTGACATCGAACCTTGCTTTAGACAGAAGAATTCCTCTACCCTTGCATCCTGATAACTCTATGAGTAGAATCTGTTTGTGAACTCTCTCTGAAATTCTGCCCAAGATACCCATCCAGATGTCGTCGCTTAATGGCTTCCCGCCAATCTTTAGCCTTATCCTCGAAGAGGAAGGTGTAGAACACAACTCTCTGCTCATCTGTGCATCTGACAACTTTGTATATCTTCATGACACGATGAATGCACTATCGGGATCTCCACTCCCGTCAAAAGTCTTGGCGCCCAATTTATAGACGCGCTCAATTGAGCATCCAGAAGCGTTTACACTTTCACATGATTGTTGCATCACTGCGGCAAGAATCTGAGCCATCTGTTTCGCATTAAAACTCACCTCGGATGGTTCCATCGGTCCTAACGATTGAGATTGTGGTTGGTTCATGGAGGAACTTGTTGACTCTAGAATATGGTCATCCTTCGCACCGAAGGTGACTCAAGTGCAGGAGCCGTTAGAATGGCCCTCTTGGGAAGTCCATGACCTCATCTGTGCAGTGTACTGTGTATTCAACAAAAATGCAAATATGTAAAGCATTCAGTTTATGAAAACATATGCATGTAAATCACAACATTTTATTGGTCACCTCACTTTTTAGAACAACGTAAAAACCTTAATCCATAAAGGAGACAACCCATTTTTAAAATTCAGGCTCTGATACCAACACTCACAGGCCTCTATCTTGAATGACTAGGTGACTTGCCCGACACTCTACGGTAGCTATCCAGTCGATATCCGAGTTGACTGGAAAGTTCCTGTATAACTAAGCCTATTGCCCTTATTAATGAAAAGCTTCAATTCAACAATAAGAAATGTAAACAGTGGAGTTTTGTTTTTCAATTTACTAAATTTTGGCAGCACAACGACTGCATTTTGATATCCCAAAAATTTCAAAGTCCCTGTAAAAGTTCAAAAAACTTATATTATGACATCAATTTCTCAACTCCAAATTGTGGACTTCAAATCCACTCACATGCAGTCTCAAATAGTTACATCAATAAACTTTGCAAAGTTAAAACAAAATCATGCATTCCATTAAAAAACCTTTATACACATCCATTCTTTATACAAATGTACTTTCCAAAACATGTTCAAAGATATATAATAGTTCTAAAAAATATGTATAAGGCAAAATAAAAATACCTACATAGTAACACTTGACAAAGTTGACTACTCGCGAGATGGAGTCCCTGCTACTGAAGTCCTAGAGCATGCACCTGGGAGGTTTTATTTAAAAACATAAAATAAAGTGTGAGCTAAATAAGTTAAATGAATGTTATCGGTTTCTATTAAAAACATTCATACAAATATTAACCTCCATAAAAGAAAACAATTTCTTTTCTTTTCAAGTAATAACCAATGTTCTTACAAAACACATTCTTTTCTTT
>JAOQMQ010000006.1:5809268-5828767 GCA_027563845.1 Erythroxylum subrotundum
ATGTGCCAAGATAAATCTGTCTTTGTCCAAGCCAAGCTGGGAAAGGCTTGGCTTTTTTAGTCTGCTCTCCTCTGTCTACATAGCGCACGTGCTTTCAAATTATCTTGGCAAAAACGGCGTCGTTACATGGTTGGACAGAGTAAGACAGATTAAAGTTGGACAGGTGATCTGCGCTCGTAGTATATACACAAGCTGGAGAAGAGGCGAGAGAGGAGCGCAAATTGGTTGGAATTTGGATTTCCTTTAATTATTATCTAATTAATTAATTAAACAAAAAATGGATTGGTCCGCAATCAGAAAAATGCGGTGACGTGGCGTGTGGTAAGAAAACACCATGGTGCGTGCTAGCCTCTTATTGGTGAGTTCAGATCCTTATTCAATATTATGGTGTCTTATTGTATTCAATAAATCTCAGTCATTTATTTATGTAGGTCTCACATGAATCTCACATGGGTCCCGTAAAATAAATAGAGAATAAGACAGAGTAATATTGGACAGAAAATCTGGACTCCTTAGTGGTTCATGTATTTTAAAATTCATGACTATTTTAAACAATTGTTCAGGGAAAACGACATTTTAGGTTGATTTGATGAAACGACAATTGACAAATCAATCAAACGATTACATCGAATGGTTTTTGACTATATTGGCGCAGTGTATCACATTAATATGCTTTTGACTCTCAATTACGCGGGATGAGACAATTCTTGGCTTGTATGAGAGGATCTTATCTATTTATTTCTCTCGTATACAAGGTAGGAAGAATCAAATATGCAATCATTGGTGCCTTATCATTTTTATGGATCTTCGTTAATGTTTAGAATATTATTCTTTAATCAAAGGAGGTAAGTTAAAGATATATTAGAAAATGATATATTTAAATCAAATTTCATTTATGCCATAAATAAAACTATACAATTGAATTTTCCTATTATTAAAGAGGTCATTATAAACATGAATATCTTATTTATATACAATGAATTTTAAAATTATTTAATATTAGAATATGAACTAATATTTGATTAACTAATAATATTTAAGTCCAATTAATAATTAAATTATGTGATGAAAGTAGAAGATTAAATTATATTGTTCGTTTAACTATGCATTAGGGTTTAGGGTTAATAATGTGAATTATCTATCAAAAGGTATATGTAACAAGAAGGGATAATCAATTTGTAACAAGAAAGGATTTAAAATATGTCATTTTTCAAGTATTTATACTGAGAATTATGCATTCTAGATCTCGTGATTAATGTTTTGCTTGGGTTAATTAAATTTTGTTTCCCTATAAAATTAGGTTTTATATGCGATATCAGAATAATTATTTTTTGAATATACAATTTCTTTGTTTATGTTTATTAAGAATATTCTAGTAGTGGGTAAACTATTTTGAGGCATGTATTTGTTTTCTAGTAAATCTTTCAAACAAAATGAATAAACAATCTTAGTTTTAAGAAGCTCCACTATGGATAAAATGTTTTTAGTTATCATTATTTGTTCATATTGATTACATAGAAATCTTAATTGTTAGTTTTGTAAGGGACTTTGTCATATATGGAAAGTAAGTGGGGAGGGGGTGGCTCAACAACTATAAATAAACCCCCTGCCCCTTCCATCTAAATCATCCAAAAATCAAAACAAAATACTCTTAGTTTTACTCATTTGGTGAGTAAGAGAAACACTAAGAGTAGTAAGTTTTTTTGTAAGTAGCTTTTAGGGTGTATTGGGATAAGGGTTTGAGAGAGTGTGTAAACACTAGTGAGTTGAGTGTTGAGTGTAAACACTTGTAAGTGTTGTTTTTCTCCCTAATAAAAGGGTGTGCAGTAGCCCTGGAGACTTAGACACAATTTGGCCAAACTTTGTTATCAAATTTTGTATTGTGTGTTTGTTTTACTGACATTCTAGTTGTGTAGAAATAGTCTAATTTTCTTACAATTGGTATCAGAGCCTTGGAGAAGTGAGTATGCTCTGTAATCGCCACAGTAGTGAATCTTCTACATCAGAAAACTTTCCTTGGGTGTGTTGAAGCTTGGAGTTAGTATGCTCTGCAGTTGCCACAAAAGTGGATCCTCTGCTTCAGAAAACTTGCCTCAGGTATTTTTGGCTACTGAGTGGTGTTATTAAGGAGGTTCTGTCTAAGGAGATTGGGTAGTAAGTGGAAGCAATTGTGACCCCTCCAAATTTTCCTGGGAGCTTTAGCTAAAGTTCTGTTTAAGGAAAATTGGAACTTAAGTGGAACCTGCTATATCTCCCCACTTAACCTTTCCTGGGAATCGACTTTGATAACTGCGAACCACAATAGTCAGAGGAAACTAGAAGCCAGTGGGAGTGATGGCACCAAATGATATGCCCAACAAAATCGATAAGTTCGATGGCACAGATTTCGAATACTGAAAGATGCATATAGAGGATTATCTGTATCAGAAGAACCAGTTTCTACCGCTCTTTGGAAAGAAGCCAGAAAATATGTCAGATGAAAAATGGGTTATTCTTGACAGGCAGGCCCTTGGAGCAATTCGAATGACCTTATCCCGGAATATTACCTTTAAAGTGTTAAAGGCAAAAACTACAAAAGGCCTTATGGAGGAACTGACGAAGTATTATAAAAAACCGTCGGCAATAAACAAAGTACATTTGATGCGGCATTTGTTCAACTTGAAGATGGAGGAAAGCACCTTTGTAGATCATCATATCAATGAACTCAACAAAGTCTTGAACCAGTTGAGTATAGTGAATATTGATCTTGATGATGAAATACATGCTTTAATACTTTTGTCATCCCTCCCAGAGAGTTGGAGTGCTACAGTCACATCAGTGAGTAACTCAATTGGAACCACAAGTTGAAATTCAAGAATGTTAGTGGCCTGATTATTAATGAAGAAACTCGAAGAAAAGAAATAGGTGAAGCCTCATCCTCTTCCGCCCTTGCCGTAGAATCAAAAGGAAGAAGTAGAGGACGTGGGAAATCTAGATACCATGATAAATCAAAGGACAGGAGGTCCAAGTCACGGAATCCCACTACTTCCCAAAATTTAAAAAATATCAGGTGTTGAAATTGTGGAAACACTGGGCACTATAAAAATCAATGCAAGATTGGTTTGAAGAAGCAGGAGTCGAACAACCAAGAGGCAAATATAGCTTCCACCTCAAGTGGAGATGATGCCTTGATATGTGCCTTAGGAAACAAGCAAAGAGGCATGGATACTAGACTCCAAAGCATCGTTCCATGCAACTTCGGAGAAAGGTCTTCTCGAGAAGTATGTGCCTGGAAATCTCGACAATGTGTATCTTGGTAATGATCAACCCTGCGAGATTGTCGGCAAAGGTATAGTAAAGCTCAAGCTGAATGGAGCAATCTGGGAACTAAATGATGTAAGACATATCCCTAATTTGAGAAAGAACTTAATCTCAGTGGGGCAATTTGCAAGTGAAGGTTACATCACAACCTTTCGTAGTGATGAATGGAAGGTGTCAAAGGGAGCAATGATGGTAGCACAAGGAAAGAAGAATGGTACTCTCTACCTAACAGTTAGAGCATGCTGTTCAATTGTAGTTGCACAAGGGAGTGGAGATTCCAACTTGTGGCACCAAAGACTTGGTCACATGAGTGAAAAAGGAATGAAGTTAATGCATTCCTATGAAAAACTATCAGGTCTACAGTCAATAGAACTTGATACATGTGAAGACTTATTCTTGGAAAGCAGAAGAGAGTTAGCTTTCAAACAGGTGGTAGAATGTCAAAGAAGGAGAAACTTGAGCTCTTGCATTCTGATGTTTGGGGGCCAACAACTACCCCATCCATTGGTAGAAAGCACTACTTCCTGACATTCATTGATGATGACTCCCGTAAGGTGTGGGTTTACTTTCTGAGACACAAGTTAGAAGTATTTAATGCTTTCAAAGGCATGGAAGGCTATGGTTGAAAATGAATCGGGTTTCAAGATAAAGAAGCTCAGAACTGACAATGGTGGAGAATATAAGGACACTAGATTCAAAAAGTTCTGTTACGAGCATGGAAACATAATGGAGAGAACCGTGCTAGGAACGCCACAACATAATGGTGTAGCGGAGCGCATGAATCGAACCTTAACTGAAAGAGCTAGAAGTATGCGGATGCAATCAGGTTTATCAAAGCAGTTCTGGGCAGAAGCAATCAACACAGCAGCTTATCTCATCAACCGAGGTCCATCAGTTCCATTGGAGTACAAAATACCAGAGGAGGTTTGGAGTGGGAAAGATGTGAAGCTTTCACACCTTAAGGTATTTGGTTGTACAACATATATGCATATCAGTGATCAAGGCAAAAATAAACTTGATCCAAAATCCAAGAAATGCACATTTGTTGGCTATAGCGAGGATGAGTTCGGGTATCGCATTTGGGATGACGAAAACAAGAAGATCATTTGGAGTAGAGATGTGGTCTTTAATGAAAAGCTGATGTATAAAGACCGACATGCATTGGAGAAAGTCCCTCAGAGAGACCCTATATTTGTTGATATCAGTAATATCCTAAATTCTCCAGTAAGGCAAGTGGAAGTAAATCAATCAGAGGAATCTGTTGAAGAAGAAGCCCAGCCTGAATCACCACAGCCCACCTTTCTTGTTCCTGAGTTAAGAAGGTCTTCTCGACCTCATGTGCTAAACAGGAGATACTCAGATTATCTATTGTTAACTGATGGAGGTGAGCCTAAGTCTTATAAAGAGGCATGTCAAACAGAAGATGCCAGCAAGTGGGAGCTTGCAATGAAAGATGAGATGAGGTCTTTAATCTCAAATCAAACTTGGGAACTAACAAAGTTACCCAAAGGAAAGAAGGCTCTCCACAACAAGTGGGTATATCGGGTCAAAGAGGAGTTTGATGGTTCCAAAAGATACAAAGCTCGGTTAGTAGTCAAAGGTCCAGCAGAAGGAAGGAATAGACTATACCGACATTTTCTCCCCTGTGGTGAAGCTAAATACTATCAGAACGGTGTTAAGTATTGTCGCAAGTCAAGATCTTCATCTTAAACAGCTTGATGTGAAGACATCATTTCTTCATGGAGACTTGGATGAGGAGATATTTATGCACCAGCCAGAGGGTTTCATGGAGAAAGAAAAAGAGCATCTAGTGTGTAAGATAAAGAAAAGTTTCTACGGTTTGAAACAAGCCCCAAGGTAGTGGTACAGAAAGTTTGATAACTTTATGCATAGGGAAGGATTCCAGAAGTGCAATACCGACCATTGTTGTTATATCAAAAGGTATCAGTCCAGTTACATTATTTTGCTACTTTATGTTGATGACATGTTAGTAGTGGGTCCCAATATGGATGATATCAGAAACTTAAAGCAACAATTGTCAAAAGAATTTGACATGAAAGATCTGGATCCAGCTAAGAAGATTCATGGGATGCAGATCACTAGAAATAGGCAGAGAGGGGAATTGCAATTATCTCAAGCAGAATACATTAATCGTGTTTTACAACAGTTTAATATGGCGAATGCTAAACCAGTCAGCACACCGCTTGCCAGTCATGTCGCTTATCCCAAAATCAGTCACCTCATACAGATGAAGAGCAAGACTTGATGGCAAAGATTCCTTATGCCTCTACTATTGGGAGCTTGATGTATGTCATGGTATGTATAAGGCCAGACATAGGCCATGCAGTGGGAGCAGTTAGTAGATTCATGGAAAATCTAGGAAAAGTCCACTGGGAAGCAGTAAAGTGGATTTTAAGATATCTTCGAGGTACTACCAAGAAATGCCTGTACTTTGGCAAAGGAGAAATAAAAATACAAGGTTATGTTGACTCAGATTATGCAGGTGAAGTTGATAGAAAAAGGAGCACCATCGGTTACATCTTCACTGTAGGTACAATTGCTGTGAGTTGGATATCGCAGATTCAGAAGATTGTTGCATTATCCACTACAGAAGCTGACTACATAACAATAACCGAAGCTAGCAAATAGATGATTTGGCTTCAGAATTTGCTATCAGAGTTGGGTTTCATGCAAGAGAAGAATGTGCTATATAGTGACAGTCAAAGTGCAATTCATCTAGCCAAGAATCCAGCATTCCACTCCAGAACCAAGCATATCGGTGTTCGTTATCATTTCATCAGGTCTTTGTTAGAAGATGAAGTGTTAACACTTGAGAAGATCCTTGGAAGTGAAAACCCTGCAGACATGCTAACTAAGGTGGTGACAATCGAGAAACTGAAGTTGTGAGCAACTTCAGTTGGTCTGTAAGAGTGACAAAATCTAGACGAGCTACTGCATCAACCAAGTGTGAAGTCAGATTGAAATCAGTCTTCAAGTGGGAGATTGTTAGTTTTGTAAGGGACTTTGTCCCATATGGAAAGTAAGTGAGGAAGGGGGTGGCTCAACAACTATAAATAAACCCCCTCCCCCTTCCATCTAAATCATCCAAAAATCAAAACAAAATACTCTTAGTTTTACTCATTTGGTGAGTAAGAGAAACACTAAGAGTAGTAAGTTTTTTTGTAAGTAGCTTTTAGGGTGTATTGGGATAAGGGTTTGAGAGAGTGTGTAAACACTAGTGAGTTGAGTGTTGAGTGTAAACACTTGTAAGTGTTGTTTTTCTCTCTAATAAAAGGGTCTACATTAGCCCCAGAGACGTAGGCATAATTTGGCCAAACTCCGTTATCAAATTTTATGTTGTATGTTTGTTCTACTGACATTCTAGTTGTGTGAAAATAGTCTAATTTTCTTACATTAATTTTTCTCTAAAATTAATAGAATCTACTTACCAGACAATAAGATATCACCAAATTAAGTTGTAGGTCGAAGATGAGTCGTATAACCCAATTATAGCATAGTTATCGCCAAATTAAGTTGTAGGTCGAAGATGAGTCGTATAACCCAATTATAGCATAGTTATTGCCAAATGAAGTTATAGGTCGAAGATGAGTCATATAACCCAATTATAGCATAGTTCTAGCCCCTGTTTGTGTAATTACAATTTTTGCCTCACCATATGTATTTATAATTCTGCAACTATTAAGTTTTACAATTAAACCATTATTGAATTATTATAATTTTGAATATTTACAAATTGGTCATTGTTCAGTATTTCAAGTTATGCTCTTACTGGTAAATTTATAGCTTTGCCTTGTTCATAAATTTAAAATTTCACCCAAAAAAAATCCAACTAAACTATGTTTTTCTCCGTTTGATTATGGCATAAATGGTAGGAGAAAATTTTCAAAGAATTTTTAGTAATAAGAAGTTTGATATTTGGGAAGACTATTTTTAATTGCATTTATCATGTTTCTACATTATTATTTTATAATTGCATAATAATAAAGCAAGATTTATTATTTATGCATAAATTTTGTAATTATTATTTATTACTTAAATAAAAGAAGGCCAATTATTCATATTGTTTACAAAATGCCTATGAGTAAATTAAGTGATAGGTTATTGTTTACTATTTTATAGCCTTATAATTCACCCAAAGCTGAGTTGAATTATATGGGAGAATAAAAAAAATAGGACCAAAGCAATATTTTTGGTCAAATACATTTATATATACATCCAAAAAAAAATACATATGTCTTTGATTAAAAATATGTATTCATTTATAACTAATAATCATTGACATTTAAATTATGGTATTACACTGTAGTATCTACCCAAAGGGGAACTATACTATACTTTTATTATTTATTTTAAGTCCATAAATGAAATTACATATTGTTAGTCCCTAATGG
Organism: Erythroxylum subrotundum; assembly: GCA_027563845.1. Taxonomy (NCBI): domain Eukaryota; kingdom Viridiplantae; phylum Streptophyta; class Magnoliopsida; order Malpighiales; family Erythroxylaceae; genus Erythroxylum; species Erythroxylum subrotundum. The sequence goes on from JAOQMQ010000006.1 coordinate 5,816,981, forward strand.
CAACCAAGAGGGCGTGATTGAATTGAGTATTTATAAAATTTTAAAAAATCTAACCAATGAACTTAATTTAATAATATATATATATATATATACACTCATTCATATATATGAATAAATGGATTGTTTAATATAAATAAGTCAAACAATTGAACAATAATTTAAAGAGGATAGGAAAAAAAATGCAAACTAATTTATAGTAGTTCAACAAACAACTCTTATCTACATTCATTGCTAAGACTCTTCTTAAAATTTCACTATAATTCTTCCATCAAAGTGAAGAATAATCTTTGTCTAATCTTTTCCGATAAAGAGGAACCCTTTTACAATCTTCTTCTAAGATGAAGAGGAATCTCAATCTCACTTAGATCATCCTCAAGAACAATAATATAATTTCCCAAACAAATCTTATAACTCAAAATAACTCACTTGATCAATTGATAACTTCAAAGAGACTCTCTCACATAAATATGATATAATGATGCTCAAATGATTGAAAAACACTTGGAGATGTGTATAAAATATACCCAAATGCTTCTTGATCCTAAAATTAATAAGAAAACACCTATTCATAGTGTTTAAAGACCCTTCCTAGTTGTTGAAGCCAAGAACTAACGTTACAATTGCTACTTGCAATGTACTAATTGATCAATATAGCATATCGGTCGATCAATATACATTAAAATTGTCATATTGACTAGCAATTGAGACATTGGTCGATCAGTAGGCATATTGATCAAGCAATACATTAACCAATGTATACAAAAGAAATCATGATACATCAAATTTAACATCTTTAACCTATATTGGTCAACCACTAACTCATACAGTTCGACAAATTACCCTAAAAATATGATTTTAACAGCTTTAAATGCTTAAACTCAATTTATTTAATGAATTACAATTTAAACAATTCCTAAAATGTTTCCTAAATAGTGTTTAAAAGAGTAAGAGATTTTTTTCTATTAAAACCAAAAGTTTTAATGCCTTTTGATGAATGTCAAGATTTATGCACTAAACTGAAATGAAATGTTTATGCATGATAAGCCTTTTACAGTTAAATGAGATTACAAACTACAGAATAACCTTGATAATCCTTGATCTTCTTTTGTTATTGGTTTGATCCTCATTTTGACGATTGCAAACTTTTACTTCTCTTTATCAACTTCATAAGCTATCTTCTTAAGTTTATGGCTTTAGTTTTGTTCTTATATTACTTTTCATAAAAAAAAAAATGAACTCATTAGTAGTAATTATTTTTTAACATAAAAATATCAATTAAAATCTCCCTTGATTTAACAATCTTCCCCTTTTTGGTATGACAAATCACTTGTGATATTAGTAAACAATAATAAAATTAAGCATACAAACAACTATCAAGAAGGTGATTAGCTTCCCCTTAATTCATGCATAAAATATAATACAATATCAGGAACATAATTCAATATCAAGAACAAAAGAGATATTCAATATCAAACAAATGTCCATATATTTAGATATATAAATTTTCTCAAGCAAATCACTTAAAATGCAAAAACAACATAACAATACTCCCCAAAATTTCATCACTCCCCCTAAGTCTAATATCACTATTCTTTCTTCCCCTTTTTGGAATCATAGAAAAGAAATGATTTATCCATAAATGTATAACATAAATTGTCATACATCTAGCTAACATAGTTAAAAGATCAAAATAAATATGATTGAGATTGTAAGCTTATTTGCGAAAGAAGGATATTGAATATTTAAATAGCTAAAGTAATTGCTCAATTTTGAAAGAAAACAATATTTTAAAAATCGAACTGGAAGTTAAACCAATAAGACAGGAGGTTTATAGTTTAAAAGGTTCAATTGATATTAAACCGTTATAAAATCATTTAAAGATTAAATAAAATTGAAGAATTTGAAAAATGATTGAAAATGGTTGCCCTTACTCATTGGAAGTTTTAAAGTTTAATTGAAAAATAAGACTGTTAAATGAAAATTAATTGGTTTATTTTTATAAAAACTAACTATTTTATGAAAAAATTGATTAATGAAAAAATCATCAATTGATAAATTGATCGACTTTTAGCAATAAATGTTATTGAACTAAATCAAATCAAAAATTAAAAATCGATCCAAAAATTTAGCAAATTCAAGGTTTTCACTATTAAACTCGATCAAATCAGTTTGATGTTTAAAAAATTGAAAGAAAGATCTTTAATTGTGTTTGATTTTGAAAATTTTCCGATTTTGTATTTTACTTAAAAAATCAATTCAAGAAAAAAGAGCAAGTTTTAAAAAAATTAGGGATTGAAATTATAATAAATATAAGCATAATTGCAATATCAATTAAAATGTATAATTTTGAAAATTCTAAAATTTAAAAATAAAAATATGAAAAATACGCAAAATACCAAAATTAAAAAAGTTAATATAATTGAAAGGGAAACAACCTTGTCTCCTTTTAAAATTTTACTTTAAAAACATCAATTTGAAACGATAACTTTTAATAAAAAAAATTTTAGAAATCCCTACATTTGAAACCCAAAATAATAAATTTTTATTTTGATGCAATCTAATAAGATTTTTATATAATGGGGAATGGAGCTTTTCAAAAAGAAAAGGGTGAATTATTTAGGGTTTTGGAAGGTATAAAAATAAAAAATGAAAAAAGAAGAAAAAAGAAGGAGGAAGCTCTTAGATCATAAATACTAGTCTTTAGCATAATTTCATTGATCGATCAGTATCTGTGGTTGACCAAGCCTATCAACAAATTAAGGTATAAAGTCATTGGAATAGATTCTGAAGGAAAAAGCTATATTGGTCGACCATTGAAGTATATTGGAAAACTAATAAGGGTGGGTGGTTGATAAGTAAATGCAACCAAACTTCTCACAAACTCACTGAAAGAAAAATTTTCTTAAGAAAATATGACATTAGTCGACCAAAGGAGCAACGAAACTCCTTACAAACTCATTGGAAAGAAAATACTACCTAGGTGAAGTGATATTGGTTAACTACATAATAACATTGGTCAACCAATGCATTTAAGTAGTCATCCAAATTAATGACAACTGCAAAACCCACTAGAAACCAAAAGGAGGGTGAAATTTAAGGACAATGGTTGACTATACTAAGATATTAGTTTACTAGTTAATCATATAACTTGGGAAATAACCTTTGAAATGTAAATTAAAACATCAAAACATTTAATAAATTATGGAAATATCAATCAAGAAATATTATAAACATTAAAGGGGACTCTAAACATATAAAATCATGTCCAATCCTTTCTTAATAATATCATTCATTGGTTTAATGAAACTACATCCCAGTTGGTTTAGTATATTAATAAGCTTTAACTCAATATCCCTATTTGCTTATAATATCTAAGTTTAGCTCCACAATATATAAAAAATGCTCAATTTTTTTTATTTATAGTGCAAGCCTAAACATTCATAACTAAGAATGTATACTTAAATTGCTAAATGAAAGCAATATGTGGCAAATTTCTAAAGTATGAACTAATTTTTGCCTCTTATTGAACATTACTTATGATATGATTCGAATGAAGATTCTTTTTAAAATTTCAATCCAATAGAAGCATCTCATCTTCCTCACTTGGTTAAATAAATGACTTTTCTAAAGTCATTGATGATCATTCTTGTTCACTTTAAGATTAATTTTTCACATTCTATATATAATTTTTCAAAAATTTCTTGGAAATAAGATGGTTAGATTCATCAAGATAAAAGAAAAGAGCATAAATTCTTCGAAAATAATACTCAATTTCATGAATACCATCTTTACTTCTTACCATTTACACTTCAAAATAATCCAGTCAATTTATTTTTAAAACCCAAATGAGCTTAGTTCCTTGATTGTTAGGACCCTTCTTTTCAACCCACACTTTTAAGGGTTTGCTTTCCATTCTTTGTTTGAGATAAAAAAATATACCAACATGTGCAAATTTACCACAAAAATGACATACCATATTATAAGTGATGATTATGCATAAATGTATTACTATGTTTGTAAGCATAATAAGGAAACTTTCTTTGGAAATTAAAGGTGTTAAATAATTTTTTTTAAGGTAGTGAAATGAGCTACCATAGTTATATATATGATTTCTATTATGAATAAAAGCTTGATGTATGTTTTTTTAGGCCTAAAAAGGTGCTAGTGGGTTTGAATGATATCGTAAAAGTTATGCCTTTTCTCCCCTTAAGAGTATTTAACTTTATGCCTAGGTTGTGAGCTATATATAAAAGAATGATGTTTTCTTCTAGGATTAATCTTGGTGGATATGGAATGCGCATAAATATATTTAGATGAGGATGCTCCATTCTTATTTTTCACATTAGACAATGGTTCTTCACTATGAAAATATTTTCCCTTGGAAAGTATGATTTTAGAATAACTTTTACCTTTCTAGTTTTATCTTATTCCATGCCTATCATTGGAATTCTTTTAAGCTCCTAGCATGTTTTCTAGTTTTCCTCTCCCTTTAGTAAACTTAGACAATAAGTCATTGAAGGAATCTACCTTCTTTTTCAATGTTTTATACTCATGCCTTAACGCATTTAAGTCATAATTGTCATCAATAATCACATTTTTATAATTTAATACTATGCAATTCACTTTTTATCTTTTCATTCTCACTCATGCATCCATCCAATTATTTTTGTACTTCTTTGAGTTCCAAAAATAATTTATTCCTTTTCTTACTCATGATTTCTAAACTTTAAACCAATTTATTATATGTCAAATCACTATCACTATCACTATCACTATCACACAAATTAGGGTTGGATGTTACCTTATCATTGTCCATAGCAATAAAGTGCATATGAGCTATTGTTGTATCATCCCAAGTTGAGTTATTAAGTGCTTTCTTCTTATCCTTCTTCTCCTTCTTATAGTTTCTTTCAAGTTTCACTTTATCTTTGAGTAAAGGACATTGTGACTTCATATGATCGACTTTTCTACATTAAAAGCAAATAATGATAGAAGATTTATATTTTAAATCACCTTTACCTTCCTTAAAGTCCTTTCTTTCATAGAATTTCTTCTTTAAGAACTTCATGAATTTTCTAGTCATTAAGGCAATATCTTCTTCATCGCTTTTACTAGTTGATGTCTTTTCCTCTTCACTTGAATGCTAAATTCCTTTTACTTGAAAATGTCATTTCTTCTTGTGTCTCTTGAAGCCTCATTTTATATGTTAGGAGAGATCTAACAAGTTCCTCTAATAGTAGTGTTGTTAGATCTTTGGCTTCTTGTATGGCCGTAACCTTAGCTTCCCACATCTTCGAAAATGACCTAAGCAACTTTCTTACTATTTCAATATTAGATAAGTCTTTCCAAGACCTTTGAGAGCATTAATAATATCAATGAATCTAATTTATATGCTATATATGCTTTCATCATGCTTTATTTAAAACAATTTATATTGGTGTGTTAGTATGCTCACTTTGCTCTCTTTTACTTAATTGATTCCCTTGTGTGTAACTTTAAAGTATGCCAAAATTTATGAGTCATTCACAAATAGAAACCCTATTGAATTCATTTATTCCTTTTAGTCATTAAGACAAATCTCATGCTAATTGTTTAGTAAAGGTAATCATTCTCGTAAAAAAAAAAGGGTGCTCTATTAATACTTTATCCCTATTGGCTAAATGATGATGCTCCTACGTATATCATTGAGATAATAAAGGAGATTGACGATATCATGAAATCTTTTCTATGGTATGGAAATGCAAAAAACCGTAAGAAAGCTAAAGTTAAATGGAATGAAGTGACTATTCGTAAGAAGCAAGGAGGGTTGGGGATAACTTCTATTCCTCTAATGCAGAAAGTTCGCACCTTAAACTGCTCAACTTGACCCTGTGTGTCCTTTTTGGTCAAAAATAGTCATTTGTAACTGACAGACCTGCAATGTTGAGGCAAATCAACCAACTCTCATACCTTATTATGCCTCATAGGTTGCATTTCAACCTTCATCGCTTCCCACCATCAGTCTGCATAGGGTCCAAAAATAGCTTCTATAAAAGTAACTAGATCCACAACATATCCTATATCGTAGTCTTCTTTAACCAAATGGACTATATAATCTGATGAGATAGCAGGTCACATTTCAACAATCAACTTTCTTATAATGATATCTATGCTATCTAGTATTGTCATAATATTACCAATGAAACCTACCTTGATGGGCTATTAGAAAAACTTTCAACTCCCCTTTTGGAGCTTTAACTCTCACATGAATTAATTAATCATTTTTATATAAATTTCATTTGTTTAAATCTTTATTTTGAACTGTACAATGTTGTTTAATTCTTTTATATAAATTTCATTTGTTTAAATCTTTATTTTGAACTGTACAATGTTGTTTAATTCTACTTTACCATTTTTATCGTAATAATTTAAACTAGTGAGCCTACAATAAATTATATTTATATTGATAAAAATTACTTAACTAATTTTTTCATTCTTTCATTACACAATTGTTCTAATTTTTGTCTTTTAATTCGAACAGAAATAGCCTATAAATTTTTTTAATTTTATTTTTAAGCAAAAGTGATTCTCCATGATAATAAAAGGTAGATCTTAATTTATGTAAGTTGGTAACTTGGATTTGTGATAATTTATATAAAAAAGGTATGCTTATGACAAGGAGGAAATGTCACAAAAATATTTGAATTTTTATTAATAACATAAATATTAAGTAACTTTTTATAATTAAAATAATGCTTAGATTTTGATTGGTTTTATAGTGAAATTTTATGCGTAAAAAATAAATGATAAAATGATGGAATTTATAATTTTATATCATCCAATATATAGTTCTTAATAGTTTTTCTAACATAGAACAATATCCCTGATAAGGATCGAATCGAAGATTAACTCTCTTTTCCTCATCATTATTAAATAAATCTACACAAGGATAATCTCAATATCCGTCATTTTAGGAATTGTATTTTTATTGAACGTATCTCCTACATATTTCTAATCATATTAAGGATTAGGGGTATTTTTATCATTGACACAATTTTTATGTTCTATCTACTGTACCCAAACATATTTCTGTCCTCGAGACAGAGACAGTTTTTTCTGTTTTATCCATCACAACTAAATACCTCACTGTCTCAAATTTCTGTTCCGTTTTGTCTTCAAATTTCTGTTTCATTCTATCTCCGCATACAAAAGACGGCAACCATACGCAGCTTTATAATTAAAAACCGCATGCGTGAGCAATTCTCCTCTCGATTTTACTGTGAAAGGCGTGTCGTAGAGTTAACAAGGTGAACTCAAATGCATGATATTGTTTATACAGCAGTGTTAAAAGGTCAGGTTGAGTTGGACTTAGAACTTAGATTAATAGGTTCGAGTTTAAGTTTCAACCCGATTAACTAAAAGCAGTCCGAGCCCAATTCAGCTTAACCAAAATTTTTAATTTAAAATATTAAAATGACGTTATTTTTGTATATTAAAGTCGGACCAAATGAATGATTGACGCACGTATAAATCTCCACCCACGACGAGGAGCGCAACAAAGCCCAAATACACACTCACAGTCCACCTGCTCGTCACACCACCTGCTCTCTCGGGGCACACTTGGGCAGATAATTTCTCAGCGGTCTTCTTCTAAATGGAATCCCACCAGATCTTCTCGTCACTGTCCTCTCTTCATTACCCATCAACGACTGTTTCTCTCTCTGACCACACTTGGTCCAAAGACTTGATCTTTTTATCTTTTGCCAACAAACCCAAGTCAAAACCCCGGGGTTTATGTTCTGTAAGAGCTATGGCTGGTTCGTCCCAGACTGGAAGTGAAATCAAGGAGAAGGAGATCAAGCTCTGGGGAGGTAGATTCGAAGAGAGCGTGACTGATATTGTGGAGAAGTTCACTGAATCTATATCGTTCGATAAGGAGTTGTATAAGCATGACATCATGGGGAGTAAGGCTCATGCTTCTATGCTAGCCCACCAGGTTCCTTTTACTTAGTTGCTTCTTTTTTTTAAAAATCTTTTGCAGTGCTTTTTTGGTTGAAAACTTTGTTCTCTATACTAGCTATGCTGCTGGGAAAAATTCCGTGGAATGGTGAGTAGTTGAGGCCTCTTTTTGGGGTCGTTTCATTGCCCTGAAAACTGTTTGGCTTTATAGAGTATTTGATCTCATCTAAAGATGTGCATCGAGTTTAGGGCTTCTGGTCTAAGTTTTCTTTCCAGTTATGTATGCATTAAAGATTAAGACTTTGTTTGTATTGCATCTAAATGATTAATGAATATGCTATTGCAATTGATATTCTTTTATGAAGTTTTTTTCCATTCACAAAAAAGCTGGTTCAGGAGAAATGGTGTTGATTTTTTACTGAATTACAGGGATTGGGTACAAGTCTTGATATTATATGTTAATTTAGTCTACTGAAATAAATGTATGTTCTATACAGTGTTTTTTTTTTCAACCTTCATAGTTCTTTCTAGTTTATGCCTTAGTAAGTAAAATGCATGCAATTAAAATTTCTATGCCGGTCTTGTAGGGACTCATAAGTAGCAGCGATAAGGATAAAATTATACAAGGTCTTGATAAGATTCAAGAGCTTATTGAAGCTGACAAGTTTAAGTGGAGGACTGACCGAGAGGATGTGCACATGAACATTGAGGCAGCACTCACTGATATGATTGGAGAGCCTGCTAAGAAACTCCATACAGCAAGGAGTAGAAACGATCAAGTTTTGACTGACTTTCGCCTGTGGTGTCGTGATGCCATTGATAGGATTGTTGTTTGTATCAAATACCTACAGGTTGCATTAGTAAGTTTGGCATTGAAGAATAGGGAGCTTATAGTTCCTGGTTACACTCATTTGCAAAGGGCACAGCCAGTGTTATTGGCTCATCTTCTGCTAGCTTATGTTGAGCAGGTACTAAGTTGGCTATTACCTATTATTCTATCTTGTTCTCAAGTTCCGATTGCCTAACAATGATATTTCTGATAATTAGGTTGAGATTTGTTCAGATTTCTTTCTTCTAGTTCGTGTTGATGAGAGATTATGGACTCAATATTGAAATATTAACCACAAAGTCGGTTACAATGCTCTTGTTACTCATGAAATTACCAGGGCAGTTAAATTACCATCAATGTTGTGTTGCAGCTTGAACGGGATGCTGGTCGTTTACATGATTGTCGACATAGGCTGAATTTCTGCCCTCTGGGTGCATGTGCATTGGCTGGCACTGGCTTACCCGTCAATAGGTTTATGACTTCAGATGCCTTGGGTTTTATTTCTCCTATGAGGAACAGGTATTGTGCTCCAGAGAATTTATCTCTTTACACGTTAATGTTTATGCTTCTTTTTCAAAATTCATAAATTCCTTTCATATTGGACAGCCATAAGGATCATATGAAGGAACCTAAGTAATGCAGAATTTCCAGTTAAAAGCTCCTTTAATTTGAAGTCCTCATCTGGTTCTGATTTATTGCACAGTGAAGTCTCTAGCAAGTTGGTCTTTGTCAAACATCCATGATATTGCTGTACCTACATGTTATTGGTTTTGCAATTATTTTCCTTCAAAAGAAACAAATTGATGTATGCTTCCCAAAATTTTAGACCCTGCCTTCAAACTTTTGCTCAGATGCTTCCTTGTATGCTGTGCATTTCATGGGTGTTGTGAGTAAAATATTTTTGGAAGGAACAGTTTTGATGCAGCTCAGTTCCTAAGAGGTCAGCTAATTGACCTTGGCATCTCAGAACTGTAAACTGGTTTCCAGTGTGCATCATTTTACTCAACATACTTACCCTGTTACTTGCTCATGTACACTGAACTTCCTTGGCTAGTTGGTCATGTTGATTATTTCTATATAGTATCGATGCAGTTTCAGATCGAGATTTTGTCTTGGAGTTTCTCTCTGCTAATTCCATCACAGCTGTTCATCTCTCTCGACTTGGTGAAGAATGGGTATTGTGGGCCTCTGAGGAGTTTGGATTTATCACACCTAGTGATTCTGTGTCTACTGGAAGTAGTATCATGCCTCAGAAGAAAAACCCAGATCCTATGGAACTTGTTCGAGGAAAGTCTGCCAGAGTCATAGGAGACCTGGTTACACTGCTTACATTGTGTAAAGGGCTTCCACTTGCTTATAATCGTGATTTACAGGTAGTCTAACAAATTGTGGGGACTGCTAGTGCTGCCTATTTTTATGGCAGCAGGGACCGGCCTTCCATTGATTTTTTCTTTACAAATGTACATCTACATGCTTCTTTGCTAATTTTGGTATTAGAGTGCGCTTGTATCCATTATGGAGTTATCCTCCTGTACTCTTCTTCTGGCAATTTTCTGCAGTTTTTGAAGATCAATTGTGATTCGTCTTTTTACAGGAAGATAAAGAACCTGTATTTGATAGTGTGAAGACCATTATAGGAATGCTTGAAGTTTCAGCTGAGTTTGCACAGAACATTACCTTTAATCAGCACAGAATTCAGAAGGCTCTACCTGCTGGCCATCTTGATGCTACAACACTTGCTGATTATCTTGTGAAGAAGGCAAGCTTCAATTTTACTTTTCTTTACCTTTGAAATAGCTAAAGTTCCTTCAATTTTCAAGCTTTAATTGTTCGATTTTGTGATTTGTTTGGATCCATTAGAACCAAGAGCCTCAAGAGGAAGATGATATGTTTGGCTACTGTACTTTCACCTTAATTTTCCTCACATAAAAGATAAGTACATTTCTGTAGTATGACATAAATATAAACATCTAATTTCCATTTTTATTCTACAGGGATTGCCATTTAGAACTTCTCATGATATAGTTGGAAGGGCTGTTGCATTGTGTGTCTCAAAGAACTGTCAGCTTCAGGATCTAAGCCTTGATGAAATGCAGACCATAAACAAAGTTTTCGATAAAGATGTTTATGAATATCTTGGAGTAGAAAATTCAGTCAAGAAATTCAGCTCTTATGGTTCTACTGGATCGGCATGTGTTGCCGAGCAACTGGATTATTGGGTTACAAAGCTTAAGTAGGGAAGTTAAGCTGTTTTGAGAACATGGAAACCATTGAAGGATCAGTTTCAATCAGCCATAGAACGAGTTTAGTGAAACATTAGAACATTAAATAACAAGTGTATGTTGTGAGAGCTTATTGAATAGGCAGACTCGAGTTAAGATTGTGGCTTATTTGTCTTCGGTTGTTATGTCGTTTGCTATCGACAATCTGTTAAATTTTGAATATGGCTTTCCTATTTCCTAATTGATGTGCACTTGCTGTAAATCTGAATTCCTTATATGCACCTCAGTATGGTTTATTGTTCAATCTAATAGAAGACAAGTGTGGTAGGTCATGGTAATTTTAGGGTGGATAAAAAGTGTTTAGGATTCTAAAAGGTCTCATATTATCATATAATGAGAAAAATGAAGAACGATGATCCTCCTATTGTCTTGAAAACTCACAATTCTTTTACAATGTGTTCTTTTTCTTACATCAGCCGAGTGACAGGATAACACTCAGCTACGTGTATTTGTTGCATTGTTCTGAAGTAGTAGTAGGAGCACGTAAGCAACACAACCAAACAAATAAAATTCAGATGAACATCACTTTAGTATTGAATAGAAAAATCTCACTCTGTAGTAGTTTCAACCACTTCTCGTTAGGGGTTTCTAGTATATCTCTTCTGTAGCATATCCTTATCATCTGAAGTGCAACACACCAAATCAATTTCAATGCCGAATTCAAGGGTCCTTCATTTTGTGCTTTTCCTAGCCAAAATAGGACTTCCCCGAGCAGGTAACAGTTGGACTTCCTTCTAA
>JAOQMQ010000006.1:5828867-5855482 GCA_027563845.1 Erythroxylum subrotundum
CAAGGGTCCTTCATTTTGTGCTTTTCCTAGCCAAAATAGGACTTCCCCGAGCAGGTAACAGTTGGACTTCCTTCTAACAAATCTTCACTAATGATTTTCTCTTGGACCGTTTGCCCCTTGTTAATCTCTTAGGAACTTCAGCGACAATGACTTTTTCTACTTTCATCGAGTCCTCAGCATCTGCTGTTTGTAGGTAACTTTCTTCTGCATTATCAAGCTGGACAACGGGTTTCTGCACTATGATTTCCTGATCTGATTGTGCAGAACTTATATTCATCTGTATGAATTTAGGTTTTCTGTCAGTGAGCAAATCCAATTCCAAATTACAAATAGATCATTGCAATGAGTTTTGGGTGATCATTTTGAAAACAGAAGTGCACCCAACTTCTTAACTTCCTCAACGCATTAAAAAATGTTAAGGCTATCCTGCCAGCATAATCTGATTTGATAACTTGGAAGTCTGATGAAATTTTCATTCAAATAAATCATTTCCAATGAGTTTAAGAAGTCTAAAGCGTAAATTACTAGAAGAAAACTGGTTTCATTTTTAAAATAGAGAACAAGTTACCTGCCTCAAAAGGTTCTCTGTAAAAATCGGGAAAAAGTGAAACGACATGCCTTCGCAAAAAATTAGAATAAAAAGTGCAGAAAGTAGCATACCAGTGTACCCCCAATCTCACGCAAAGGTTTCCTTCCTGCTCCAGAGTCCTTATCCAACTCAGGATCTTGGGAAACAAGGGCTGCTTTCTCCATTTCCATGGTCTCAGAACAGAGCCCGGAGTCCTGGACCACATGCTGGAGTGAACCGTCTGTCTTGGTCGCTGATGCTTCTCTATTTCTGCACTTAGAAGTTGCGCATCCACAACTTGCTCCACAGCAGCTCCCAACAGCTCGACACTCGCATTTCGTCGTCTTGCACAGAGACCTTTTAGTGCAAGAGCAGCATGCTACTGGTGTTGATTTGTCTACCACATTGCTATGGCATCCGGAATATTCTGATCCAGATGAGCGAAGGTCTGTTGATCCCATGCTACTTTCAACAGGGGAAAGGGATTTAACAAGGTCAATCTGATCAACAGAAGACAATAAGAATGAGATCCAAAACCATCTTAGTGAGTAACAAGTAAACCGAATGGTTTTAATATACATTGAGGTTCTCGAACTATGGGGACCAGTTATGCAGACTGCAAAACAGAGAAAAGAAAGATGGCAACCAATCTAATCACCTGGGGATTCCTAATCACAACTTGTGCTTTTGGCATTCGCAGCTGACCAATGAGACTACTTAGTCTGACTACTTCGTCTTTCAGGTCTTTTAACTCCGAATCCCTCGCCACGCAGTCAGCTTCTTTTTCCTGTAACAAGTATCTGAAAACAAAGGATTAAATATTTCAGCAAGTTCTTGTGCATCGGTTATCATGATCAAACTGCTTGAGATGGTAAAATAGGAATCTTGAGCAGAAGGCTCGGCAACTAAGTCTCACCGAAGATTTTCTTCTCTCAGCATTTCTGCTTCTTCCTCGTATTTCCTAACCTCATCAGCCATCCTATCCAAACTCAATTGGGTAAATCAACTTGAAAGACCAAATAAGGGTTAAAAATTTCAATAACGACAAATTGAAAGATACATTAATGATATTTAGATCAATTTAACGGAGATCATATTGGGTTACATAAAGAGGCAAAACTCTCACATTGAAATTGAATGCTCTGCACAAAAGTTAAATTTGACCAAACCAATCCTCCCTCTCAATTAAAGACTATGCCAAATAATTATCCTTGTTAAAACCACATGGTACAGACCATTTTTCCCTGTATTTTTCGACTCATGTTTTGTTTCTCTCTTTTCCATTTCGGTAACTCGACTCGTATCAGTAATATATCATAGGCGTCACTTTTCACAATCCTCCCAACTAATGACTGGTTAGTGGGCTTCCAACATCATAAACGCATATATCATCTTTTCCATAAGTTCAAAAGATCAGCTCCAGTAATTTATGGCCATCCATCTCAATATTCTCAAGTAGAATATGTTAGCTTTGGCAAGTCAAGTAGAAAAAATTGCACGGTAACCCACGGACCAAAGAAAAGAGAAATTACAGAAAACCGAAAGAGGGCCAAGAAGCTGAGCTATTATAAAAGCTTACTCTTCCATTTGACGCTCGAATTCAGAACGTATTTCCTCCACTCTCTCAGCGATTTTAAGTTCGATTTCAATACCCTGCACCGTTGCCATCTAAATTAGATATATATCATACAGTTATAGTAAGGGATTTTATATAAATAGCAAAGCGAAGATCAATACAGTTTGAAGAAAGATCAACTACCATCCCCATGCATAACTTCGAGATACAAATCCAAGCATATCAATTTCTTAACTGAGTCTAATTTGAACCGCAAATACTTGCGCAATTGAAAGAATGTGTCCCTCGAGTACCATGATTCCATTTAATAAAATAATGACTTCTGCGGGTAATTGGTAGAAGTGTTCCTTAAATACTTTCGAATTCAGATGAAGACCAAATTGAGCAAAGGGTTTCTGTGCAGAAGTTCAAGATGGTTTGGCCACATAAGTAGTCAAATTCAGAACAAGTTTTGCCTTGTAGGACAATACTTTTATGCAAATGGCATCAGACACTCCCCAGGTGATTTTACTAAAAGCTTCATGATCGCAACCATCTTGTCCCGAAATATAAAAGAATGCATCATGGACTAATTCAAATTTCATTTGCATACCTGAACTCCAGGACTGCCATCTCTATTACCTGCATGAGATTTTGACAAAATGTAAAACTTGGAAACCATGATTAAAGAAACAGGAATGTTATACACTCATTAGCATTTCATCCAACCAGAAACTTTTTGAGACAAAGCCTTTCGAGCTTCTAGCATCTGTTTTAACCGTTTAGTAACTACTGAAGCTTCTTCTGTCTTTCGCTGCAGTACCTGATTTTGTACAGAATGAGAAAAGTGTTTAGCAGCGACAAAACTGACTCGTGATGAGATGTTAATGGAAACAAGAAAAACTCCCCATATAGAAACAATTCGACACCAAATTACCAGCTTCTGCCGTTGATTCAGAGCCAACAACTTCCGCATTTCATTTGCATTCCTTCTCTGCTCTTTCTTGAGCTGTTGATAGAATATAATGCAGAAGCGCATGCACAAGTCAAAGTAAACATCAGAGCTTAGCTTAACACATCATGCAGTCGAGAAAGACAAGAAAGAAAAATATAGAAACAATACCAGACATGTAAACAGAGTACTTAAACTTCATGCATATGTAATACTTAAGGCTAGGATATTATCTAGTACAGTGGTCAGAATTTTGGATTATGTCCAACTTTATTCCATCTAATAGTATCGAAACTGAATGCCTATACTTATAAGGAGCGGAATGCAAAGTAGAATGGGATCAATTTGAAGTACATTAAAGCAGGCAATGGAGGCAGCGAGCTCTTCAAGTTGTGGCAGAAAGCTTGGTCAAAGTTCAAAATTAACTCATAAACAAAGCTGAACATACACAGATCTTGGGTGTAATATTAACTAGCTACCAAAATCTGGAGGAAGAAAAACCACAAAATAATTAGTACATACTTGAAGAACTTCTTTCTCCAGCAAAGCTTTAGACAGCCTGAATTGAACAGATTGTAACTTGATTTTGCACAGAAGTTCAACCTTCATGCAGGAAACATATAGTTGTCAGCTGCATGGTTGGAATGCAAAAGAACTTACTATTAATATGCCTTGTAGAGAAAAATGGTACCTTTTGAACCTTTAATCTTTGGATTTCATCTTGATGCGGCTTTCCTGATTCTCCCCTCTTCTGTTTTTGACTAGAGAGCTGAAAATGTGCATTTAATTTCTTCTGCAACTCCACAACCTGAAAAGAAATCAAATGCATGTTATAAGAAATAAACATTGGCATTAAAGAATTCACGAATTCAATTCAAACCCACCTGTTCTTCTATTGCAGACAACTTTTGAGGCTCCCCATCTTTCTGTTTTCTTAACCTATCAACAGAGGTAGGGGAAATACCAGCCAATTTGCTTTTCAACTCCTCGATCTCCCTCTGTCAAGTCACCAAAAAATTCAAAAAAGAATGCCTCAACGTTTGCCCACTAGACTACTAAGTAAGCATAAATTCAAACCATTTTATTATAATCGCAATTGTCTATATCCTGTATTTTCAAAACAATAGATTTTTTTTCCAGATAAAGCTTGCTTATATTGTTCAAGTCCAACAAAAATAGAACAGAGCGAACCAAGAATCTCCAGAAAGGATCCAACTGTTCAACGATCAAACCAAACACATCAAACACCAATACGATTTAAAGTCTACAATAACTAAGTTCTTCTTAGTCAACTAACTTTTCTAACGAGCCAAACCGGTTCAAGTTACTCAAAAAGCATCACTGAAACAAGAATGATTCTGCAAAATCACCACCTATAAAGCAGGAATTAGGATTATGCTAAACCAGAAAAACAACCTTCAGAGCTTCATTTTCTTTCTCCAAATTGCAAACTCTCTTCTCGTGATGTTGCTGTTTCCGATCGTCCGAGGAACCTGAAGGGGACGCTGGTTTAGATCGGTGATTCGGCTTCTTCATATTCTCCGACTAAGAATTACTACACTACAACGCCGGTCGGCGGTTTACTTGAAGCTGATCGGATCTGAAGTTCTCTCACAATGCCAGTGAAGGTCTCCACTCCCTAGCCACGAGTAATGGTCTCTTTTTGAACTTGCTCTTTTCCCTCTCTTTGATTGTCGAATTCATTGACTGCGCAGATTTTGCCACGTCGGATCACAAATAGATTACAAGGTTTTGCTTGGTTGTAATGTTTTAAAAATTGGACCGGACATTGAACTGATCAAAGGAAAGATTTAAAGGTTCAATCAGTAATAAACTGTTATAAAATCAGTATATAATAAATAAAAAGTAAAAATTATAAGAGTAAGTAAAAAAATATTTTATTGAAATAAAAATATATCAATATCTATTATTTTATAATGAACTAATAATAAATCAAATCTAATAATTTAAACTAAATTTGAGTCTAATATAAAATTTAAAATGATAATAAAAATTAAAATTATATTTCTAAAGAAGATTGCATCCCGCCGTCTTCAAAATTTCCAAACTCTTCAACATTACTTACAGAGTCGTCAATTACCAATACATCAAATTCTTTGCTATATTCAAATAATTTTTACTTTTTAGAACAATCCATTCTTTTAGATTTCAGTTAAAAATAATGTTTAAATTACACGTGACATAAATATTATATATAAATTAATCAAATATTACTTAAATGATGATTTAACTTAATTTTTAAATTTATGTCGAACTAATTAAATTTAACACAAATTAATAATTTATTATAATTATTAATTGATTAAATTAAATTAATTCAAGTAAAATTTAAAAATTAAATTAATTATTATTTTAATTATATTTTGTTATTTAATTAATATTTATATGATATGTAATTAAAGTTTTTATCATAATTTTGTAATGAAAATTTAAAAAGTAGGATGTTTTAATTTAAAATAAAATTTTTATTTTGAGAAATATATATTTTTATTTCAAGAACACAAATATTTTTAAAGAAGAAAACAAAAAAGAAGTGGATGAAAAGAATTGTGAGAGTGTTGGTTACAGCAACTGTCTTTTGGGCGTTTGGGCGTCGGAGAACGCATCCTGTTTTGATTGTTCAGAGAAAACTAGCAAATTTATAATGTACCTGGCCAATTTTTATTGATAACGTTAATAGTAAAAATCACATCAGAAATCAGTCTAATTTGTATTTAACCTGATCAAACGAGTCGGTTCGGTCTGATTTTTCAATCCCTATTTATTTGAAATAACTTTAAAAAGATATGTTGGTCATCGTTTAATTTATAAGAGAAGAGATTTAAAGTTTATATATTTAATCGGTATTAATTTATTATAAAACTAGTATATAGTGAATAAAAAGTAGAAATTATAAGGATAAACAAAAATAGGATATAAAAATAGAATACTATGTTGAAATTAAAAAAAAACATAAATGTCTATGATCAATTAATAATAGATTTAACAATTCAAATTAGAATTGACTCTATATAAAATTAAAATAATAGTAACAATTAAAGTCGTTTTTTCTAAAGTTAATCAACATCTCATCATCATCTAGTTAAAGACTTTTAAACTACATTTTCGTCTAGAGTATATATACATTCTCCTTCTACATTCAAATAATTATAAATTAATAATGTATAAAAAATTTCTATTGTAATACCAACTAATGACCACTAAATAATAATCATATAATTATGTTCTTTTTTTAAATAAGGAGAGTATTGATATTTTAAAAATGAAAATTGGCTAATAGTAGTCATTTCGTATGACTTTATATTCATTGTAGTTAACATTAACTAAATTATTATACATTAACAAATAATTTATGACATATAAAAGTAATTCAATTAACATAAGTTATGATCGTCCCAACAACTACCAAAATCATAGTTATATAATTAAATATTTTAAAAATAAGTAAAATTTATTCATAAAACTAAAGACATACATTTACATCAAAAGAATATATTTTTATTAATATTTTAAAAAACTAGGCTGAACATAAAACTTGTAAGGGAAGAGATTTAATTAGTATCTAGACTGTTATAAAAATGATATAAAGTGAATAAGGAGTAAAATTTAAATAAAATACATTGAAAAATAAAAAAACTAATACTTATTAATGAAAAAACAATTGAAATTATGTTTTTGGAGGAGATTAGGTCTCATCTTCATCAAAAAATTCGAAATTCTCTAATATTATTTAAGAACTTATAAACTAGGTTTTATCTAAAGTATTTACATCAACATCTTCTACCATATTATTATAACATAGTGTACAAATATGTTTAAAATAAAGATAACAAATTCTACACTGTTAAACTTTTCAAGAATTTTTTTTCATTTTAATGCTAGACCTTTAAATTTTTATAATTAAGTAACTAACCTTGGAAGACTCTTATAACTCGGCCAAATTGTTGATTTTATTATTGATTACTAATGTAACCAACAGAGTCAGACATTTAGGTATTCACATGGAAATTTTATGGACATGTGGACTGACTCATTAACCTTGAACTTACCAATAACCTGAGACCCATATCCATAACTCACCCATTTGTCTTTTCAAAATAACCTTAGTTAGCCAAAAAAAAAAAAAAGATAATAGACATGCAAAGTCACATGAAATTGACTACACTATTATTCTTTACTTGATGTTGCAATTAATTGTGTCTTTAATATGATGATTAGATGTTAATGAGACCCATTAATAGAACAAGTAATAGATATATACAACTGATATATGTTTAACTGATGATACATTTAATCATTTACACTTAGCGATTAATAATATGAAAATGTTTAAGATACTCACTTTAATTGATATATGATTTTATGTACAATTTGGAAGCAAAGAAATTAAAGTGAGTCGAAAACACTACATTTGGGCCATTTTCCGAAGATCAATACTCACTTGTCTTTATGGAGCGAGACAAAGAAAATTAAAAGACAAGAAAAATGAAGACATAAACAAAAGAACGTGAGCTGCATAGATTGTGCGTGGAAATTTCATGCATATATTCACGTGAATTAATGGCCATGCAAGTTAGTAATTCAATTAATGGACAAAGGAAAGCATTAGCATAAGCTTAAAACGACATGCAAGCAGTGTGAAAGAGCAAATAGAGAAGAGAGCTGCGTGAGAGAGTAGCGTGAAACAGGAGAGAGGGAGGCCCAATGAAGAGAGCTAAAGGGGTTTTCGATTAGGGGCATTATTAATAAGGTCTGAAGTATTTTTCCGGGAGAGACCCATAAAGGGATAAACATTCCGACGCCAGTTCAAAGGTAATATCAACGCTAATGACTCGGGTTAAGTATATTTTATTGTTTTTGTTGTTTCTTTCCTCTCATTAGGAATTGATTATGTTATCCTAGGTTAATTGATTTGGGTTTTATGTATGGATAATCGGATTTTCGTTATTGTTAAGTTATTTGTGTATGAACCCATTGGGTATTGTAAAATGATGATTTTAATGTGTTCATTGAATCGTTTAATTACAAACTCATTACTAGAATTTCGATATAATCCGTAATTGTTATGTTAAAATTCATATGTAGCGACTAATGATTCGTAATCATTAGGAATAACATGACCTAGGTTAAATGACACATTGTATGTGGTTATTGCCTTGATTAATCGATTTTTCTAATTCGTAATGCTACTAACTAATTAAATCTAGAGATCGTATCCTAGGTTATTCGATGGTTAGGTTTAATTAACGATCGTATCTTAAATAAACACTACCTAAGAGAAAACTCGGGTTAATTAACCCATAATTAATAGTTGCTAGGAGAAATTAGAGAATAACAAATCAATGAAATATGTTTAATTAGGGTGTACGCTAAGATTGAAGCAAAGAACTGAGTCTCTACCGAATTCTCCACTTTTATTTTTTTCGCATGTTTTCTTTAATTTATTTTATTAGTCTAGTTTCATTTTATTTTCTTATTTTCTAAATCCAAAACGCCCACCAAAACCTAAACATTGATTAATTTCATTTCAACAACTTTACACACACTCTTTGTAGGGTCGACCTAGACTCACTATTATTATATTAATAGTCTAGTTATTTTATTTTTGACTAGCATTACGACACGTTGTCAACAGCCTCCAACAATCTTCACAATAAGCAGAGAAGGTGGTATCCTATGGCTTTGAACAAACTCAAAAGTCTTTCATTAACACCACTACTACTAGTTAGATCATTGATGACATACAATAGATGGTTGTCGCCTTCGGCTACTTTCTAACCTTAAAGGCTTCATTCGTCAAGTAAATCCATCGTAATAACTAGAGTTATTTTGACAAAAATGGGTAGGTCATGGTCATGGGTAAAGTTCATGGGTTATGGGTCAGCTTATGTGGGTGCCCACGTTTCTATAAAATTTTCATATGAATGCCCAGATGTTTGGCTCTATTAGCCATGTAGTAAAAAAAACTAACAGAACCAACAATTTAACCTGAGTTATAAGATTCTTGGAAGGTTAGTCATTTAATTGAAAAAAATTAAAAGGTTTAGCACTAAAATGAAAAAATTCCAAAAAGTTTGGTACCGTAGAATTTATTATCCCTTTAAAATAATATATCAACTATCCATCAGTAGATATTTTAATTCATTCATCGTAAAAAATACATTTTCATTAAAAATCAACTTTTCAAGTTCACTATAATCAAAATCTAAGTGATAACTATTCTTCAATCCAAAGATTATTATGGTCAACACAATTAATATTAATTGAATCATATGATATGTTCTTACTAGTATTCTAAATATATAATAGAGAAACTATAAAATTAAAAATTAAATAATAATTATAATTACCTTAAAAAAATTTAATCAATAAAATGTATGTTCTTCATCCTTAAATTATAAGTAACGTAAACAAAGTCATTGAATCCTTGATATTCCAAATAAATTTATATCTCCTACAAATACGTTCAAAATCACTACAATAATGTTCACAACCTCGTGTAAAAGTCATTTGAATAAGTAATATAATAATAAGTTTTCTCAATATTAGAGCATTTTTACCAAATAATTTTCACTACTTATTTGTATTTTAAATTAAAAGAAAAAATAAAAAAGTGTATTATTAATAAGTAAAGAATGAAACTAAAAGTATAAAAACTTATCAAGGTGCATTTTTTAATTATAAGTTCTCTTTTTATAAATGGTCTAACAAAACTCCATAAACTTTTATGACATCATCTAGTTTCATTTTTGCTTTTGATTGCTATTCCTTAGAGAAAATGCCTTCCTATTCAATCATATCAACATTTATACATACATATTCATTATATAAACAATGTGGATTAAGAAATAGCTATTATGTAAATCTTTTAAGTAAGAAGTTTACCGGTTAAAAAAATGTATATAAAACTTATACAATTTCTCCTTCCCATAAAAAGATTTATAATTGGCTTGCAAAATCTATACATATCATCATGTAATATACTCCAGAGATGGCTTCTTATATGACTTAACAATCCTCAACAACCTTATAAGTATACCCACGTTATTCATAATAATCAAACAACCATCCTAAACGGGTTGTTGAAGCTCTCAAAATTAATTATGATTTACTAAACTCTTATAATAGTCATGGAACTAAGGCGAATCTCAAAAGAACTGAAAACTTGTTTTTAAATTTCAATTGATAAAAAATAGGGTTTATGACTAATTAACTAATGATCTAAAATTAACAAGGACTAAAAAAATAAATGAGTATAAAAAGTTAGAAATTCAATTTTACTTAAGTCTCCCTTGAATCAGAGTTAAGTAAAATTGAATTTTTAACTTTTTATACTCAGATGATTAATGGTAAGTTATGATTTGAATGCTAGATTCGAACTAATTAAATTAAGGGAAAAAATGAGATATATTATGACTATCTGAATAGGTTTTAAATTAACTGCTTGAATTATGAAAATTATTCTTTTGAGATCAATGATCAAAATTACAATTGATGAAATCCTTCCCTTGAATCAAAGCTAAGTAAAAATAATATTTTCACTTTTATACTTAGTTAATTTATTTTGATTTCTTATTAATTTTAGGTCATTAGTTAATTAATAATAAACCCCTACTTAGTTTTATTAATTGCAATTTAGAAACTAATTTTTAGTTCTCTTGGGATTGGACCTAATTCTATGACTACTTCAAGAGTTTAGTGTATCATAATTAATTTTGAAGGCTTCAACAACCCTTTCAAAATTTTGGCACCACTGTTAAAAAATTAGTTTAGACTTTTAATTTCTTTGCTTTATTTTATAATTTACTTCTAATCTCTTGTCTAGTATGAATAGTTCGTCTCAGATGGGTTAATTGTAATATAATTTAGAGATCAAGAATACAGTGTATCGTTTAAGGAAAGAGACTAAGCAACGAAAAAGTCATTCACCTTCAAAGGAGAAAGCTAAGATTAGTTCTAACAATTGGTGAAAATTCCAACTTCCAAGAAGTTAAAGAAAAGATGGTAAATCCTAACACTAGAAAGTTGAGGGAGTTAACTGCACCAAATTTGAATCAATAGCCCTTATGCATAAGATTTCCATATATTGAGGTAGATTTTAATCTGAAACTTGTTTTGATTCACTTACTCCATATTTTTTTATGATCCTACAAGTAAAGATCAATATAAGCACTTGAAAGAATTTTATGTTGCTTGTTCTGGAATGAAGCCACAGAGAGTAACAGAAGAGCACATCAATCTTAGAGTCTTTCTATTATCAACGAAAGATAAGGCAATGGATTGGCTTTATTATCTTCCCTTTGGCTCATTGAAAATATGGAATGAAATGAAAATTTTGTTCCTAGAGAAGTTCTTTCGTGTATCATAAGCAGCCAATATCAAAAAGGAGATATGTGAGATAAGACAATTCATCCGAGAAACATTGTACGAATATTGGGAGAGATTTAAGGAATTATATGCTAGTTACCCATGCCATTAGATTTTTAAGCAATTTTTGATTCAATACTTTTATGAAGAATTACTACTAATGGATAGGAGTATGGTAGATAAAGCCAGTGGAGGAGCTTTAGCAAATAAAACACCAAAAACTATTAAACAATTGATTTTAAACATGGCCAAAATTTCTCAATAATTTAGGACAAGGATGGCTATTAAGCACGTGAATAAGGTAAGTGTTGATATCCTTAAGGATAAAATTTCATATTTAGCTGCTCTAATTGGTATGGTGTAGGTTAAGTGCAATTGGTGCAAGTGTGCAGAATATGTTCATTCTTTAGGCTTCTTGTAGATATATGCGCTACATTGCATTAAACTCTATTTAAGAAGGTAATGTAATAGCAGGATTTTTGGTCAACATTAACATAAATATAACCCTTACTCAAATCATTATAGCCTAGGATTGAGGGATCACCCAAACTTTATATATGAAAATCAAGGAGGGTGACAAAGATACCAACCTCAAAATTTCAATAGACAACCTTAAGCACGTATATATGCTCAATATCAATCCTTAAGTTCAGGTATGTTTTTGAATGAAATTGTTAAGACACTTGCTACTAGTACTCAACAATTTCAACAAGAAACAAGAGCAAGCCTTAAGACTTAGAAAATTAGATCACTCAATTAGCCACCTCTATTAGTAAATTAAAAGTGCAAGCATCAAGAAAATTACCTTCGTAAACAATGGTGAATCTTAAGGAGAATGTGAGTGCAATAACATTGAGGAGTGGGAAGGAAATCCAATTTGGCTCTTTTTTACTAATGAAGGTAGAAAAGCCTGATGAAGGAGAGAAGAAATATGAATCTCTAGCTAAAGATTTAACAAAGGTAAAAGCTGATTTTTCTTTTCATATTCCATCTAATGCATGTGTACTTCCTTTTTGTTAAAAGTTGACTAAATTAAAAGAAGAGGAATATGAGACAGAGATCTTAAAGACCATCAGAAAGGTGGAAATTAAAAGACTACTTCTATATGACATCAAGCAAATTCCAAAATATGAAAATTTCTTTAAGGAACTGTACATATGTAAAAATAAGTTGAAGGATAAGAAAAGAGTAATTTTAGGTAAAAATATATCAGTTGTGATAAATAGAAAATTACCAAAAAATACAAAGATCTAGGTATATTTACACTTCCTTATTTTGTTAAAGATAAGAAAATTAGGCTTGCCATGGTAGACTTAGGTGTATCTATCAATGTCATGCCATACTTAATTTACCATCCTTTAAATTTAAATTCTTTGCAAGAAACTAGTGTAATTATTCAGCTAACTAATTATTCTTATGCATGTCCTATTGGTTTTAGAGTATGCTTTAGTTTAAGTTAATGGTTTAGTACTTTGCAATGGACTTTTACTTCTTGAAAATGGATGGAGATAACGTAAAACATTCAGCTTCAATCATATTTGGAAGGTCATTTATAAAGATGAATAAAATAAAAATTAATGTGGTATAGTGTAAAACATTCAACTTCAATCTTATTTGGAATCTCATTCATAAAGATGGCTAAAACAAAATTAATGTGGAAAAGGGTACCCTTTGTATTAAGTTTGATGGAGAGATAATGAAATTTAGTATTTTCAAAGTAACGAATTACCATAATAATTTTCACTATGTTTATTATATGGATATCGTGGATTCAATTATGCAATATATGTTTCAAGAAGAAAGTGTTGATAATAAATCTTGGTTTAATTTTAAATTGGAAGTGAATGAGTAAGTTGATGAAACTTGGGAAGTTGTAGAATCATTAGTAGTGATGCTAATAAATTCAAAAACTTAAATGATAAAATTACTATAACTCATAAGAAAATGTTGCCTTCTATTTTGCAAACTTTGAAGATAAAATTGAAACATTGCCTGATCATTTGAAGTATGTCTATTTGGGTGAAAGAGAGTCAAGCAATCATCTAAAAAAGGTTGACTAAAGGATAAGAGGAAAGGCTAACAGCACTTTTAAAGAGTACATAATTGTAATCAGTTGGACCTTAGTTGATATTAAAGGCATAATTCCAACAATTTAAATGCATAGGATTGTTTTGTAAGAAAATGCCAAGCCAAGAAGGGAACCATAGAGAAGACTCAATGCAACAATGAAAGATATTTTAATGAAAGAAATTATAAAACTTTGGATGCATATTTAATTTATCCAATTTTGGATAGTGAGTGGGTAAGACAAGTTCATGTTATGCTAAAGGAAACTAGGGTGATCGTGATAAGAAATTCAAATGATAAGTTAGTACCAATGAGGATGCAAAATGAGTGGTGAATGTGATAGACTTTAGGAAACTTAACTTGACCACTGGAAAAGATCATTTTCTTTTACCCTTTGTAGATCAAATGTTGGAAAGAATTGTTGGCGAATGTGTTTAAACATGATTTAGCAGTAAGTCTTTCTTACATTTAATCTACAAAGGGTAATGGTAAATGATCCTTTCTTGTGGCCAAGTTAAACTTCTTAAAGTCTATTTAAAATTTCCACCCATTTTCTACCCTCGACAGTACCAACTCATTATTCTATTTTCTTTGGCATAACATGAACTGGGATCACCCACTCACCATCCAAATTCGGATAGAATATACCTAAATCCAAAAGTTTTAGAATTTCTTTCATTATCGTGTCTCTTATTGTTGTATTAAGTCTTCTTTATGGTTCCCTTATTAGCTTAGCATTTTCTTCTAAAAGAATCTTATGCCTACAAATTGATGGACTTATACCGTTTATGTTAGCTAAGGTTCAATCAATTGTAGTTTTATACTACTTTGGAAATGCTATTAGCCTTTTCTCTTACTCTTTAGTCAACCTTTTTAAGATGATTACAAGTAGTGACTCTCCTTCACTTAAATAGACATACCTTAGGTGATCAGGTAAGGTTCTCAATTCTATCTTTAGAGCTTGTAAAATAGAACGCAACATTTCTTATGAGTATAGAAGTTTTAGCATTTAAAGTTCTTGAATTTATTAAAATTGTTGGTAATGATTTTACAACTTCAAAAGTTTAATCAACTTGTTCATCACTTCCAGTTTCACATTAAACTTCAACTCAATACCAACACTTTATTCTTCAAAAATATCCTACATAATTGAATCCACAATATCTATATGAATAATAGAGTGAAAATTGTTAGGGAATTTCATTGAATTCGAAAAATGTTAAATTTCACTATCTCTCTATCAAAATCAACAGAAAGAGTACCCTTATCCACATCAAGTTAGCTGAATAATCACATTAGTTTCTTATAAAGAATCTAGATTTAAAGCTTGATAAATTGAGTATGATATGATGTTGATAGATGTACCTTTGTCTAGTATGACATGCTCAATTTTATTATCACAAATGACACAAAAAATGTAAAATTATATGGATCTTTGTATTTTTTAAATAATTTTCCATTTATCACAGCTGATACATTCTTACCCAAAATTATTCTTTCTTTATCCTTCAATTTCCTTTTATTTGTGCATAGTTCCTTTAACAACTTTTCATATTTTGGAAATTGCTTGATGGCCTCTATAAGTGGTGTATTGATTTTCACCTTAATGAATGTCTCTAAAATATCTCTCATATTTCTATTCTTTTAATTTAGCCAATCTATAAGAGAAAAGAGGTACACATATGTTAGATGGTATAAGCAAAGACAAATCAACTTTTACCTTTTTTGAATATTTAGCTAGAGATTCATCTTTTTCCTCTCCTTCTTCATGCTTTTATACCTCTATTGGTAAGGAAGATCTGGATTGAATTTCTTTCCCACGCTTTAATGTTATTACACTCACATTCTCCTTAGGATTCACTAACATTTGTGAAGGTAATTTTCTTGATGCTTGCACCTCCAATTTACTAACAGAGGTGGCTAATTGAGTGATCTAATTTCTTAAGTTTAGAAAGCTCGATCTTGTTTCCTATTGAAATTGTTAAGCATTAGTAGCAAGTTCCTATTGTGTTAGCTTCTTGAATATAGTCTTGTTGTAATGTAAGGCACATATCCATATGATACCCAAAAAATGAGCATATTTCACACACTCATGGTGATTACAACTAACTTACAGCCATTTGACAAACTAGAGCATTTAAATCTAAAACTTTTTCCTCAAGGTTAGTAGTACTCACCTCATTCATATGCTTAACAACTCTATCCATCCTTGTCCTGAATTGTTGAGAATTTTCAGCCATATTTGAAATCAATATTTTGGTCGCTTTTAGTGTTTTATTTATCAAAGATACTCTACTGGCAATCAGGAATGAAGTATGATGTAATGGATTATGTGTCCAAGTGATTGACTTGTCAACAGGTGAAAGCTAAACATCAAGTCCCGTTTGGCCCATTGAATCCCATTCCATTTCTATAGTGGAAATGGGATAATATCACAATGGACTTTATTATAGGTCTACCCCTCATACAAAGAAAGCATGATGCAGTATGAGTCATAGTGGACAGACTCATTAAATCAACTCACTTTATACTGGTCTAACCTAACTATCCTATGGATCGGCTGGCTGAGTTGTATGTGAATGTGATTGTTTGGTTACATGGAATGCCATTGTCAATTATTTCTGACTGAGACCCACAATTTACATCAAAATTTTGGAAAAGTTTGCAAGCAGCTTTGGGTACTCGACTAAGCTCAGCGCAACCTTTCACCCACAAATGGATAGGTAATCTGAGAGAGTTATACAAGTGCTAGAAGACATATTTAAGACATGTGTTATGGAATTTCCATGCAATTAGGATAAGTACATTCCTTTTATAGAATTTGCCTAAAACAATAGTCACCAATCCAATATAGGCATGGCACTATATGAAGCATTATATGGCAGAAAATGTAGAACCCCAACTTATTGGACATAATTGGTTGAGAATAAGATGATTGTGCCTAACATAGTCAAAGATATAGAAGAGAAAGTGAGCGTTATTCAGCAAAGATTGAAGGTTGCAAGTGATAAACAGAAATCATTTGTTGATTTAAAGAGTAAAGATATTGAATATGCAGTAGGTGACAAAATTTTCTTAAAAATTTCACCTTGGAGAAAAGTGTTAAGATTTGGCAAAAAGGGAAAGCTTAGTCCGAGATTTATAGGTCTGTATGAAATCCTTGAAAGGATTGGACCAATGGCATATAGGTTGGCTCTTTGTATGGAACTATCCAAGTTGCATGATGTATTCCATGTCTCAATGCTATGGAGATACCAATCAAATGATTCACATATGTTATTGGTATAATAGATAAAGATATAAGTAGACTTCTCATATGATGAAGAGCTGAAGCAAATCCTGGCTAGGGAAGTGAGAAAGTTAAGGAATAAGCAAATTCCTCTTGTAAAGGTTCTCTAGCAACATCATGGCATTGAAGGGGAAACTTGGGAACCTAAATTGATGATGAGAACTCAGTACCCACAACTATTCAATACAGGTATGAATTTCGAGGACAAAATTCTTTTTATAGGAGAGAGAAATGTAAGGTCCCAATATATACCCTAGAAGTATTATAGCATATCTAGGGTATATTAAGAAGTGAACATAAAGATTAAGCGCATCTAAGCATAGTAAGGGACATAATGGTACTTAATATAAAAGATATAGGTAAATTGGAAATTTGTTAATTTCGGCATGGACATACATACTTAGATATGAAATATGCATGGGAATGAAATTAATTGATGAGCTTATATGTCAATGTGGGAATTAAAGGAAGAAGAAGGACCAAATGTGTAGTATGTGTGACCAATAGGATTAAGGCATATGTGACCAATAGGATTAAAGCAAATGTGTCCAATTGGATTGAAGCATGTGTGTCATGAAATGAGCATGTAAGAGAGGAAAGAGGGACGTTCATTTAGGGTTTTGAATGTCAATTTTTCCTCTTCTCATTTTCTCTCCATTTTATCTTCTTCATCACACCATTTTGCATGTAAGGAATCGAGCTAATCCTAGGTTGAAATCAAGGCTAAAAGCCTAAATTGGGGCTTAACCTTTTTGAGTTTGATCAATTTGGGACTTAAACTTGTAACTTGCTCATAGAAGGTTTAAAATTTCATAGGTTTGCTCAATTTAAGACTTTTTTGGACGGAAATTAGGGCGTGTTTTACATGCGCCATTACATGCAACAACGTGACACTATTACCCTTTTTTTAAATGCCACGTATAAAAGAGTAAAAGGTTTTAAGTTTTAACCCTAAAATTCTGTCAATTTCCTAAAGTAAAAAAAAAAGAAACCTAAAAGTTATAGAAAACCCTAAAATCTCACCGTCAGCCATTCTACTCCAGTTTTCGTGCGAGGGTTGTCTTGCCTGGTTTATGCATCAAAACTAACACCCGATCTACGCTTTTTCCTTTGTTGAAGGGGTTGTGTTGCCTGGTTGACGCATCTTCACTGTACCCCGATCCGTGCTCCAGCCTTCATTGAAGGGGTTGGCTTACCTGGTTCACGCATCTTCACCGTCGCCCCGATCCGCACTCCAGTCTTCATTGAAGGTGTTGGCTTTCCTGGTTCACGCATCTTCTCTTGAAACTAAGGTAAGTCATGGGACGGAAATTAGCCATTAGACTTAAGAGAAGAAGATTATCTTTAAAAAAATAATCTTGATAATTATGTTATGGTTCCTTTAACCAAGGAGTGTAGTGTAACTTGTATGACCAATTACGATTCCATGCCATTTTAGTGCTTCTAATCTTATTAATTGTTTATGTTTGCTAGTGTTAATGTAATGACTTTATCTCTTTTTAAGTAGCTTAGAATAGGTGAACTGAAGCCTACTATAGTGCCACTCTAACTTGTGTATATATACAAGTTAATCTTTTTTAGAGTTACTTTTAGATCCTTATGGATATATATAAACCATATGGATGTATAGTCATTACCTATGATCCAAACATTTTGTCTATGGACTAAATTATTCATCTCTCAATAAACTTGCTTCAAGAGAGGACTAAGTTTTTTTCTACTTCTTTTATAAGTCCAATTATGCATTCCAAAGAAATTCCTTATAATAAAAAATCATAGATATATTATTGAATTGACTCTCTATAAATTATTCTAAATGTGGCTTTAATATAATGCTCCCCTGTACTCTTAATCTGAAGGGAATATATTTTTAAAGTAATTTAATGAAGATTTTAGGATTTGTGCTAATCACATAGAAGCTACTGATATAAAGTATAAAGAAAATTTCTTTAGTTGGAGGAATTAAAAAAAATTGGAAATTGGCACATAAGAAAAAATGTAGATGGGTTTCGGCCACTGATGATTGGTCAAATGAATTCCTACAAAGCAAAACAATCCGTCTTAGATCATTCTCCAAGTATCATTTAGAACTTAACCACAAGTTAGTTTACAATTGCAAATGATGTATTGTTTTTATGTTGTTGTTTGCAATACTATAACTATCATCGATGATAAAATAAAGTTCTAATTTAACATTCTAGTAGTAACTTAAATATGAAAGACTCTAATTACTAGTAACTTAAAGTTAATGTAACAATTGAATTGAATAAGGATTGCATTTAATATGGGTATTTTTGAAACACTGAGGCATAATAAACCATTAGGTAGGTATATAGGCTGGAAACTAGTGATGCAGCTCCCATGAGGCTTATAGATGAAAAATTCCATGAGCCTAGGAGCCACAATGAGAACATGTTTCTTGATTCACAGGAGTAAACAATGTTACGTACCTTAATTAATAGTTAGAAGAGTCTAATATATATATATATGTGTGTATATATATATATACATGAAATGCCAATAACTTTCATATGTTGTGTTGTGCTTCAATTTATCACTTTCACTTCAGTGTTTCTTGTCACCTTTCACCATTATGAATTAGTTGGTTGATGGAATTGTTATGAATATGTTAAGCATCATGTGTTGTGCTAAGCTTTAATTTCTCAATTTCATTCCAGTGTTTCCTTTCAAAATTTTGACTGAGTCTCTTCGTTTTCCTAGAGTTGGTCGTTTCAGTTTGGTAGAATGACATTTGATGAGGTAACTATGGGGTTTCACCATGTGAGATGTTTTGTTAATGTGGGTGATAATGTTTGGTATGAGGGTGGTTTTGTAGATGAAATTCAATTTGATCCTGACTTAGTGAGCTATTTTGAACTAGTTGATGTATATAAGAGAAGTGGGTATAACAATGTGAAAAAGATATTTTATCTTATGCCTAGTTTTGAGCTATGTAATGGTTTGAGGGTTGTACAAGATGATGCTAGTGTGTTAGATATGGTTAGTCAGATGATGGGTACAGATGGTATTGATATTTATATTGAACATAGTGTGGAAACCCCTATTGAAGTGATTGAGGATCAATGTAATGAGGATAATTAGGGTAATTTAGTTAAAGATAATGGTGAGGATGTTAATAATGAAGGGTTTGGAGGTAATTTAGGTAATTTAGACGATGTGTCAAATGTGGAGGATGAAAATGATGCAGATATGAAGAATGAAGATGATACAAATATGGAGGTTGAAGAGGATGAAGATGATCAAGAGGATTTAGAGAAAGGAGATGAAGGTAATGGTCCGGATGAAGATGTTGAAGAGGATTTAGAGCAAGGAGATGAAGGTAATGGTCCAGATGAAGATGTTAAAGAGGATTTAGAGTAAGGAGATGAAGGTAATAGTCCATATGAAGATGATGGAGATAATGGACCACATGAAGCTGATGCAAGTGATGCAGATGTGGTAGTTTTGTCTGAATATTATGACAATGATGAATATGGAGAACTTGTTAGTGAAGTAAATGATATGGTAGATGATGCTACTAGGAGGAAAAGGAAATACCCTGCTTATGATGAAAATGCAGCTGAGCCTTACATTAAAGTAAGGATGCTTTTTCTTAATCATTTGCAATTTAAGCATGCAGTGAGTTTGTTGTCCATCAAAACAAAGAGGGTTGTCATGTTTACCAAAAATAAGCCCAAGTTTGTCCAAGGTAAATGTAGGATAGAAAATTGTCCTTCATATATATATGAAGCATTTGATAGGAAGCTGCGGTCATTTCAAGATAGGAAATTCAGGAACAATCACGACTGTAATAGGGTATATACAAATCCTAGGATGAACACCGACATCTTATTTGACTTGTTGAAGGATAAGCTTAAAAGAGAGCCATTTTTTAAGAATGATGATATCAAATTTTACGTTAAGGATTGTTTAAGTGTTGAAGTGTCCATGAGCATAGTGAGAAGAGCAAAGAAAAAAATAGTAGACAGTGTTGTGATCAACATTGAAGAGGAGTTTGGGAAGCTTTGGTCTTTTACTAAAGTGATTAGGCAGACTAACCTAGGAAGCATTGTTACATTGACAGAGTCTCGGCCAATTCCAACATCTCTTCCTGTATTTGAAAGAATGTACATATGCTTAAAAGCTATTAAACATAGGTTTAGGCATTGACGCAGACATTTTCTTGGCCTAGATGGATGTTGGCTGAAGACCAAAACTAAAGGTAAACTTTTATGTGTTGTGGGAATAGATGGAAACAATCAAATGTTTCCTATTGCTTAGGCTATGGTTAAAGTTGAGTCGACAATCACATGGAAGTGGTTTATTGAAAGGTTGAAAGAAGGTTTACCTCACTTGGGCTCCGGAATTGGTTGGACTAAAATGACTGACCCACAAAAGGTAAAAGTTTCACATCAATTTTGTTTTTACTTTCATTGAGAGTGTAATTGTTATGAAATATGTAGATTTTCATCCACAAGCATATTCAAATGGTTATTTTTTCCTTTGCAGGGACTTGATATAACTATTGTCGATTTGTGTCTAGATGCTAAGCACAGGTTTTGTGCTAGACATGTTTATGTGAATTGGCATGGAAGAGGACATAAAGGGGAAGAGATGAAGGAGCACTTTTGGAAAATTGAAAAATCCTTCACAGTAAGGGAATATGAAGAAAATTTGAATAAGCTCAGAGCCAAGAAGCAAAAGGCAGCAGAAGATATTGAGAGTTATGCACCAGTTCAGCAATGGTGCCGGGCTTTCCAAAGGGAAGATTCTATGATTGAGTTGGTTGACAATAACTTATGTGAGGCCTTTAATAAGACTCTTGTTGATGCAAGGAAAATGTCAGTTTTAGGGTTTTTTAAGCATATTGGAAGAGAATTGATCAAAAGAATTGTGAGAAAAAGGAAAGAGGCTACCAAGTGGAAGGGTAATTTAGGGCCAAGAATATGGGAAGCAATTGAGAAGAGTACCATGATTGCTCAACATTGTTCAGTACATCGTAATAGAGAAGAAAGGTATGAGATTGATCATGGACATAACAGATATGTGGCAAGGCTTCAAAACAAAATATGTTCTTGTAGGAGATATACCCTCTCTGGCATTCCTTGTGCACATATCATATGTGCTATTAGAGACTGTAGGGTTAATATTGAAGAGTACAGTTCTAGTTGGTTATGGTAGACTGAATATGTCAAAGTATATGGGAAGATAATTCAACCGGTGCCTGGTATGAAGGACTGGCCATTAGTAATAAAGAAACTATTAGGCTACCAAAATTTAAATAAGGGCCTGGTAGGCCCAAAACAACTAGGAAAAAGGGCATTGATAAGCCTTAAAAGAATACAAAAGTAAACAAAAAGAAAAATGCTAACCACATGTCTAGGAGGGGTATGATCATTACATGTAACTACTGCCATATAGAAGGACACAACAAAAGAGGCTGTCTTTGGAAGGGTCGAGAGGTAATTTCTAAGTTGTTTTATCTTTTTATGGTATAACTAAGATTCTTTTCCATAATTGTGGTAATCTTCTAGGTTTTTTTGTTCCATTCTCATTGTTATCAATGGCAGGTTCCAACCTAGTTTCCAAATCTGAACCCAGACCAGTCAACTTTCCATATGAAATAAAACACAATGAACTCACAGTCAACCCCAGAAAACATATCCACAGTTGAAACCAACACCGACAACCCAGTAAGTGCCTATAAATCTATATCTAACAATGCTGAAAGGGAAAAAAAGGTAAAAGAAGAGCAAAAGCCTCTGCTTCTGCCTCTGCCTCTACCTCTACTACTGTGTTTATATCTGCTGGTGCCACAACTGCTTCAGGTACTGCCAACACCTCAAGTACTGCTCATGTATGTAGAAGTGCAAATACAACAGCCTCAGTTGTTCTCCCAACACCCGAAGGTGCTTCAGAAACAACAAATATATGTACATCTTTAAAGGCCACCACCAAAAACCAAACCAAAAGGAGAAGAGAACCTGGTTATGGTGTTGCAGATGATGGAAGCAGATTAAGGATGTTTGGTGTTGACAGATGTAGTCAAAATTCTCAAGAAAAAATTACAGAAAATGACTTGTCACATACTCTTCTCTTCAACAAGAAGCAAATAGGAAGTTCATGAAACGGATGGAAGGGATGGGGGTAAACACAAATGAAACCACAAGGTTGCAGATGCTAAATGTAAGTGTTAAATATTTGCATTCTTACTAAACATTAATTAATTCATGCAGTTTAACAATGTTTGCATTTTATCTAAAGCCTGGAAGGAGAAGTCAGAAACTACTAAACTTTGGGCAGAAATCAATAAAGAGGAAGGAAGCTATTACTGCGTATGTGAATCCAAGCCAACAAAGTCAAACTGCATCTTCAAAGGGAAAGGACAAAATGTAAACTTAACATTTAATTGTTAATGAACTGAACAATTTTGTGATATTTATGTACTAAACAACAATAGATTATATGGATCTTGTTGGGATTAATGTTATTAAGCAATGAATGCAATGACTCCCAATTTCAGTTTGAAGTGCATTTCTTTTACGTTTTTTTCCTTTTTGTTGAAGTTCATTAGTAGGTTACTGAAGGTGATAGAAGCTTGGTTGAAATTGTCACATTCTCTGCAATGTTTTGTAGTTTTTAAGGAAAGCTTAAAGTTTGTGGATGGAAAGAGATGATCAGCTTTTTGTAGTAAAGTGTTGGTCTCCTTTATTTTCCAATCAGTGTGAATTGTATTTCTTTTAGGTTTTTTTCATTTTCGTGAAAGTTCATGAATGTTAGAACATGTAGATTGTTAATACAAAGAATTGGAATTATAGGTTTATTAAACATCTTTGTCTTCTCATCAATAATTTGATGACTTATAAAACAACTTAACAGTTGTGTTAATCATTGGAGGTAAAGTACGGATGACATTTTTTAGATTAGTCAATTGCTGCCTCTTTTAACTCCTTTTGACTACTAACCAATACTCCATCTCCATTTATTAAAGATCCTATTTTGTCACTAATCTTCCTTACCAAATGTTGAAACATCAAACATCTTTAAGCTAGTTCATCAAACTTGTTTAAGCTAGTACATGCAACATCAAACCTGTTTAGGCTAGAACATCAAATTAGTAATACAACATATGTTAAAACATCTAAAACTTTGCACTTTCCAACATCAAGTTAGGTGAATTACATTTACACATTGTTCTAGTACATCAAACCATTTCCAGGTAAGGCTTTAAAGGTACAACTATTGGCTTTTTTGCCTTCATTATTTAGACTAACAAACATAAGTAAAACTACTAAACACAAGCTTAAACAAGCAACAAATTTCCAACACATTGTTGAATGTGTTTCATTACTAGTCTCGTGGTAACTAACTCATTCTTCAACTTCAAATTTTCTGCAATCCTTTCAGTTTGCAAAACATCTACTACATTCTCTCTTAACTCAGTAACTTCAGCCTTCAATAAATTATTTTGACAATATAGCATCTTCTCTCTGTTTTTCAGCTTTAAAATAATCTGGCTTGGTCTTGGACAAAATATTTTATCATGCCATTCATGAAATCCACAAACATTTTCACTCTACCATCAAAGAAAAAACAATTCGTTAATGAAATATATGAACATATTTAGCTAAAACAACATTAAAATGTACCAAAATTACCAGAAAGAGTCGACAGCCATAAAGCCTTCTTCCTGGATTTTCATTAGTCCACGAAGTCCATCTAGGTGCTTTCAAGTTACAGTAACAATATTTAGCCTCTCCATCATAGTCCCATTCAACTGGGTAAGTTGAAGAAATCAGTTTGTATGACCTCAAATCAAGCTTAAAACTCGTCCCTTTACTGCCAAAGTTGAAATTTTCAGCTTAAAACTCGTCCCTCTATTGCCAAAGTTGAAATTTTCATTCAACTGGGTAAGTTGAAGAAATCAGTTTGTATGACCTCAAATCAAGCTTAAAACTTGTCCCTTTTCTGCCAAAGTTGAAATTTTCAGCTTAAAACCCGTCCCTCTATTGCCAAAGTTGAAATTTTCAAAAATTTCAACCCAACACAAAATCACAACCAAGAAAACAAACAAACTGAATCCTTTAATAATCCTCATTACCTTGAAGAACTACTACTTGAGCTCATTCTCAAGTATTATAGCACAATGCTGTAATGTTGATTGTGCACCCACTAATAGCTAAATGATGTCTACATAATTGAATTTGTTTTCTTCTAATAATTTGCATCTCTTCTATGACTGTCATACTTTATCTTTAACCCAACAGATAGAGATAAAAAAAACATGGATAACTACTAACGAAGCTAAACTAAGTGACATAAATCATATCCTACATACAATGTCAAGTAGATGGGGAAGAGAAAACTTGATCATATCCTATATACAAATGTATAATAGAATTGCATATGAAAAACAATTATCATCTACATGCTATTCAACCCTATAATCAAACCCATTTAAAGAAGATAAAATCATTTACATATATGTACCATTGTTAACGAAACTTCCCATAAAAAGGGAAAAAGGGCAAATGAAGAAAGTGAATATTCAAACATCATCAATTTATATACAAAGATTAGAGAGGAGCAGGACTCATTACCTACTTTGATCTTCAATCAGAGCATATATATGTTTCAGATCTCCAAAAACCTTACTGCCCATTCACATCCAACGCTAAAAGCGAGAGCTCACACTACCAAGAAGGCACAAGCGAGATTGGAGTGAAGGCACATGCATTAAGTGATGATGCGTCTAGGGATTGGAGTGAAGGCACAACTGAGAGAAGAAAAAGAGGGTGAAAACACATGTTCAAAAAATTGTTGATTTAGGGTTGAAGAGTATTTCATTTAAGTAGAAATTTAAATGAAATTAAATTTTTTTCTTAAATTCCAACTGGCTTGGACAATAAATTAGATCTATTAACATGGCATCTAAATACTAATTGACCTGAATGTAACGGCGCGTGTAAAACATGCCCTAATTTTAGCCCAAAAAAGTTTTAAATTCAGCGGACTCATGAAATTTTAGACCTTTCATGAGCAAGTTACAAGTTTATGTCCCAAACTGATCAAAATCAAAAAGATTAAGCCCCAATTT
Organism: Erythroxylum subrotundum; assembly: GCA_027563845.1. Classification (NCBI taxonomy): domain Eukaryota; kingdom Viridiplantae; phylum Streptophyta; class Magnoliopsida; order Malpighiales; family Erythroxylaceae; genus Erythroxylum; species Erythroxylum subrotundum. The sequence goes on from JAOQMQ010000006.1 coordinate 5,854,784, forward strand.
GGGCTTTTAGCCTTGAAATCAAGGTAAAAGTTAGTGGTTTTTCTCTTCATCTTTATCTTTTCTCCCTTTTCTCATGAAGAGATGGAATTATAAGGTTGGAATTGAGATTGAGACATGTATTTGTGGTGTTTCTAGTTGGTGAATTAAGCAAAGCTAAAGGAGAAGAGAAGGAAAAGTATTAGAAGAGCTAGTTGGTCGATTTCAAGGTTTGGGACTACACTTAGTTTAATTTCTGTTTGTGTATATTTGAATGGATACAAGATTCATTTGAATATGCAATGGTTGTTGGAATGGCTTCTTGGTGTTACTTTAGTATTACTTTGCATGGAATTGGTTGAATATGACAAGAGAGTAACGTGTAGTGAAATTCTGTCTTAGGTTCGTTTGAACCAGTCCCATTTTTTGACCATAACTCAGACTAAAGACCCCTAAATTGGGTGATTTAAATTGTAGATGAAATTTAAGACATATAACTAAAAATATCTAGAAGAGACCTTGACATAATTTTGTCTGAATGACATTGAAATTTGAGATTGAAAATGGTGACTGATGTTGTCCTTGTGTTGGAGTATCTTGTGATGTTTGATGCATGTTTCATGATTTAGAAGTGTAAATGTTGGGCCCCGATTCCATTTTCATAATCAATAAGCATGTTTAAATTATTTTGAGGTTTAGATTAATAATTTTCTTTCGGTTAGA
>JAOQMQ010000006.1:5855582-5877473 GCA_027563845.1 Erythroxylum subrotundum
TTATAGCGGCATGAATTTCCATATTAGCTTGGGAATTGGATTTTATTTTGGGCCCTAAGTATATAAATTTTATTGACAGAAATTAAGATAAATCTTACACAATTTGTTCGGATGATGTTAAATTAAGTTTGATTTGAGGTTTCTTGCGTGATGAGGAATCTCTCCCTCGTGGGATGCGCGTCCAGATGTCGCGCAGGACGTCAGACACGTGTTGCACTGGGGAGGGGTTCCAACAGTAAATGACCTGATTTTTCATTATATGGAAACTAGAGACATAGGGGAACACATTTTTAGAAGACTTGAAAACCTAATTTCAACTTTTCTATATGAAAATTACAGAACAATTGGAGGTATGAATTTTAGGCAGGGGACATGACGGGAAGGAAATTTCACTATTTTGAGTTTGTTTTCGTTTCTAATTTTTACAAAAGCATATCTAAATTTTTTTGATTTTTTTGAAATTTTGAAAACACTTAGAAATAATTGAAACATGACTTATCATATGTGAAGTGGGTGATTAAATGTTGAAATTTAAGATTGATCATAATGTATGCTAAAGGAAATTTACATGTATATAGATGATTTATATGCATGCTTGTTGCTTATATGAGTATAGCATGATTATACAAGTCTGATTTTAATACCCTTCTAATGGTAGTAAGTTATGACTTGCATGTATGAACATAAATACAGATTTTATGATTTTAAATGAATCTCGTATGACTTGTCAATATATGAACTATGAAATTGGCAAATGGTTAAAGGAATATGTTACAGTGCCTGCTTTATTGTCTTGATGGTAGATAGATAGGCATTCATATAAGGTTACGGTATAGCTGCTACAGTTTGACACCAATGGTGTCTTCATTTCAAGACTATAGTGTCTTTATAGTTCAATACCTTCGGGTATGTACAGTTTGATACCTTCGGGTATCTATAGTTCGATACTTTCAGGTATCTATAATTTGATATCTTCAAATATCCAGAGCTCTCGTTATCCACACCCACAGGAATGTGTAAGCCTAACACAGAAAGTAAATTGAACAGTTAAAAATAAAGCATGACAATATGAATAATTGGTATTGATAAGCATTTGTATTGATCATATTGATGATTTGTAATGATGAGCAGTTGTATTGATAATTTGTATTAATGAGCATTGAATATTAATGTTTGGCTTATAAATGTGAATTTTTGGTATATGAATAATACATTGAAGCATATTTGCATTATGTACCTTGATTAATTATGCCATCACTATTTATACACTTTATGATATTTATGAATGTGTGTGCTTGGCGTATAACTGATATGAGTGGTCATCCAAACTAAGTGTTTCCCCGCTAAGCTTTCAAGCTTAGCACATGTGTAAATCTGTGTAGGTACAGGTAATAAGAGTGAGGTACAAGGATTATTTGCAGGGACCAAGGCCAATCGTTAGTAGTAAATGTACTTTTAGATTGTATCTTTTAAGTTAAAGATGATTATATATGTAATAGTTTGTAACTAAGAATTTAAGTTATATGTAATATTTCTTTTGGATTATCATGTAAATTCAAAGATGTAATACTACCCTTAAATGATAAAAGTGATATGAAATTTTGTAATATGTATATATACAACATTGAATAGACAAATGTGTGATGTCAATCCCTATAAATGAATAAAAATGTATGTTAAGATTGTTTGTACAAGAATTTGGTTGCCATGTATTTGGGTGGTTGCAGGTTTCGTATAGGGGGTGTTATAGTCAGCTTTAGACAAGTTGGAAATGGAATATCCACTCCTCCCTTTCTCTTCCAACAAGTTGGGCAAAACCCCTTCTACATCCAGTAGCTCATCTCAAGCTACTTCAGCACTGCAATTTCAAACCCCTCAGATGAACTGGAGGAAAGTGGTAGATGATTATGCTAAAACTCTCCTGCAATATTGCTCCCCCTAGCCCTATAGAGAAAATGGATTGATTGTATCTCTATATATTGAATTTTAAAAAAAGGTGCTAATGTATGGAATACAAATATTGTTGGCTTCTTTTTGTACCACAAAACCCCTACCATGCAATATACAAATGAGCTTGCACAACCTAGAAAAGTAGAGGTTTACAAGAAGTACTAGTTTCATAAAATAACCAGATTCTTTTCACTTTCTAGAATGCTAATGAACCCAAGTTCATAGTAGAATCTAACTCATGACATATATGCTAATGTATGGAATACAACTATTGTTGGCTTCTTTTTGTACTACAAAACCCCTACCATGCAACATACAAATGGGCTCAAACAACTTGGAAAAGTAGAGGTTTACAAGAAGTACTAGTTTCAAAAAAATAACTAGATTCTTTTCACTTTCTAAATGCTAATAAAGCCAAACTCATAGTAGAATCTGGCTCATGACATATATTCAATCTACCCATATCATATAGATATGGAGACAAGGAATTAGTTTGGACAGGGTTAAGTAAGAAAGTATCTCTTTGTGGGTAGACATTCATAACATCCCTCAGGAATATTAGACCACAAAGGGACTTAGTCCATTAGCAAACTATATAAGTAGACCTCTTTATATGGATGAAACAAGGGCTAAAAGGAAGTGTATTGGTTTTGTTGGGCTATATATAAGTGTAGGAATTGAGAATGATCTCCCTTATGTCACTCTCATTATGAGACTCCATAAGGAAGGCAAAGTAATTGAAATGAAGTTAATGTTTCCTACAGCTAGAGACCCTCTCTCAAACACCAAAGAATGAATTGAAAGCCAACCAATAGGATCTTCTGTTGGGCTCCATTTTTGAAGCCCAAAAATTGCTCCGAATATTATAAATATAAGACGTGAGTGTATTTCCTATAGGGTTATTTCCATGGAATCTCTTTAGCCCTCATCATTTCATCCTCATTCTCATAACATCCCAAACCACAAGGAGCGAGCCCACACCAGTCAGACACCTAAATCACCACTTGAATTTTTAAATTATTTGTAGCACCATGTATCTAGTTTATCTTGAAACAAGAACCACTTTATTCGGATCTCTATAGCTCAAGATATGCTTAAAAACCCCAAATATATTCCTAACCTAGTTATGCTCTTCCAACCGATCCCTCATTTTCTTTCCATCAATATGTTTCAATTCAACACCAAAGGCTATGAAATTTTGTGGAAAGGTAGAACAATATATTAGGAATCTATTGCTTTAAGAATCACTTCATTTGGAGGTCGGATGATGAAGTTATGGCCAAAAGAATCCAACTTGTTTAACTCCTTAATCATTTTGTATATACCTTGGCGCAATGGCCATAACTTTTTCTACAAATATTGGATTGATTTTGTTTTTAGACGGTTAGAAAGAAGACTTTGAGATCTAAAACTTTCATCAAGAACTCGAAGCGAGATTCGGCTTCTAAAATGGTCAAAATTGTAATTCACTGTAGCTGTCCCGTGAATGTCCGTTTAACGGACATAGACTGGTTTAAAAGCCATTTTTCACCCGAGAAGGTCCGTTTAATGGACACTAATGTCCGTCTAACAGACATATATCACCCAAAACTTCCTTCAAAGCCTCTCCAATGGTTCCTACATCCATTCTAACATCATATTCACTCATAATCTTCCCAAATTCATTTATTCTAATGTAATATCACTCCCTAAACATTCAATTACCAAAATGATTTCATAAATCTCCCAAAACTCAACTCCAATGACTCATAACATACACAAACTCTCATCATTCTCAATGGTTGTCATGTTCATACTTCCTATGCAGCATCATCTCTTATAATGCTCATATCTCTCAACTCCGATACCCAAAATTTACAAACTTTATAGCGTTGGAAAGCTAAGAGGTAAAACTACAACTTTCATGAAGGAAACTTTGGCTAATTCTACCCAAATCGATACAGTTTTTCCCTTAAGTTCAGAGTACAATTTCCACACCTATGAACTTACAAAATGCAATATCTATTCATATCAATTCAACCACTAAATACTTTTTGTTAAACTCTTGAATCCCACCTCAAATGAGTCATCCCATAAAACCTTTCCAATCTCTAACATCCTATTCTAAAACAAACAACAATTCGCAATCTCATCGAAGAAGCATATGCATACACAAAATCCACTTCCACAATCATCATACTCAACCTTTAAAAAGACATTCATATACAAAAGGAAATCTTCAATTTCACATTCTTATTACTAAGCAAAGTAAATATTTGAACAAACTTTATTTACATATCAATATACACATCACAAACTTAAAACAAATACAAATGGATGCTCAATATTTGGCATGCTTAACAAGCTATACAAAAGTGTTCAAACTAGCTTAGTACAAAAGCTAACTATCTCGGAGTTGTCCAATTGCCTTGCAAGGATCGCTAATCTTCTCGTTCTGCACCTGAGGAGGGAAAATTATGGGTTGAGCTACACGGCTCAGTGGCTAAGATATTTATAGCCATTGGCGATGAGCCACACAATCAAACATATATGTATAATCATATGAGCATATTCATCTTATCTTAATCCAACAATGTAAAATCAATATTCACAACTTATAAATCAATACATCATCAGATTAAGCATATTTGATGTCATTTTGTCATTCAAGCATAACACACAATTTGCATCATAACTGAACATGTCAAAATGCAAATGCACAAACAAATGGCTCGAGGGTTTCGTGGAACAAAACGGAGAAATCGAAGTTTACACCATGAACAAAACGAGTCCACTTTTCGAATCTCGTGGGCCACAAGCGGGCAGCCGGGAGAAGGCTTTACGTCGACGTGCACGTGACTACGAAACGGTTCCTCTCTTGCCCAAACATAATCAATTTTCATGCTCAAATCAATCATTCACGATTTCATATTCTCATACTTTTTCTTTATACAAAATGCCATGACACAATTCAATGGCATAACATGATCATACTCACAATTCAATCATATCAAAATGTCATACATCTTTCAATGCATAACATAACATAAAACACATCATAATGCATTTTTCACATCATAGGAATTCACAATTTGGAAATTCAAGCATACACACACACAAGGCATTTTGCCCATTACACAATAACTATAAATAAATTACCCACCTTATTTCGCTTGAAAATCCAAACTCAATTGTACCCTTCCTCTTGCTCTTGGGTAGGATTTTCTTGATTTCCTAAAAAAATCAATTTTGCATTCAATTCCAATTCAACAAAATCCCTAAAACTTCATAATCATAACAAATGAAATCAACACAAATCAAGCTTAAACCTAACCTACCCATAGTCTATCTAGGTTAGAAAACCCAAAACTTAGCTTAGAAACCCTAAAATCAAATGGGTTTCCTTAAACCATCTTCTTTCTCCATTCATTCCCAACACAAAAACCCATATTTCTCTCTCTAACTCTTTCTCTAACAAAGCAAGAAGAAGAAGATAAGCTTACCTTGTCAAGCTTGATTTCTCCTTCTTTCTTCTTCCTTCTTGCACACTCTCACAAACTCTCTCTCTTCTCCTCTCTCTTTCCATGTTTTTTCTTCTTTCTTTTGCTTCTCACGAAAGTTCTCTCCTCTCTCCACATTTTCCCCCTCTTCTTCTTATTTCAAGACCACAATTTGCTTGCTCTTCCCTTTTTACCCTTCATTTAATTGGTCCTTCCCATTTTACCCTCCTTTGGTCTTTAAAACTAACATCTTATACTTCTAAATTCTTAACTAATGATCATAGAACAATTGAAGGAATTTGCTAACACTTCCTTCTAGAAAAATGTTCTTCATTGTCTTAATTTTCTAATGACACCAAAATCACTCAATTTGGTTCGGAAATCTGAAAGTTATATCCCAAAATTTCTGAACTGTTCTTATACTGAAACAATATTTTGTACTTAATTTTCGTCCAAAAGTCGAAATTCTTAGAGACTGAATTAGAACTTGATTTCATCAGATAATTTGTAGCCCTATTTCTCTAGTTTAATCCAAATTAAGAATCACCTTATTTCGATAACTAGAGAAAAAGTTATAGGTAAAACACCGATGCACGCTCAATGAACATGTCCCAATTACATTTTCCAACTTTTAACTTCCAACATTTCACATATAACAGTTATAACTTCCAAGAAAAGTTTAGGGTCCAACATCTTCAATATAGTGGACTTTGAGGAACTAATGAATCTCGAAAATAACTCCATACATAATGAGACAACAACGCCACAACCACCTATTTAAAAAGCAACCCCGAATCCTACTCCAATTATAAGCCATGAAGAATAGGAGCCTAAGCCTATCTTGAACAAAAAACAAGATTAAGCTATATCCTTTACCTTATCAACTTCAAACATCATCATGTTAGAGGAACTACAGGAAGAGCAACTAGAGAAAGCCACAAACTCCTCTCTAGGCAATAAATCATGGAATGCAATCTCAAAGTCTGATAAAGAGGAATTCCAAAGCAGTAAAAGAAAGAATGCTAGAAGAAAATCCAAAGGTAAGTGCCCTTCCTCCTTCTAATCCCCCTAATGTCCATTATTGTATAGAACACTAGGGGCATAAACTGTCCAAATAAACTTAGTTTTTGGTGAACTTACTAAAGAAACTAAAGCTATTTTGATTGGATTATTTGAAAATAAAATAAAATAGGACAGGCTATCAAAGTTGAGAGATTTAGGTAGTTGTTAGACTCTACTTTATAAACATCAGCATCACCATCTTGGGTATATAATTGTGGCTTATGATCCAAGAAACATAATAGCTAGTCTAAATGACTTTAATGAATAGATGATGCATTTAGTAGTGACACTACTTCAAGGCAACTACAGAATAAATGTCACATTTATCTATGCCTCTAATCACAACTTTCAAAGGAAGGGTATATAGAGAAAATTAAAGGATATTCACTCAACTATTCAAGGGCCATTGCTTATTCTAGGGAATTTCAATTTTGTCTTACATAGAGATTAAATCTAAGGGCATGTAGGCCTTAATTCATCTGCAGACCTTAGGGACTATGTCTAAAGTATTGGTTTAACTGATCTGAAGATGGAAGGTTAGTTTTATTCCTGGAGCAACAAGCAAAATAGCAAATGGTTACTTAGGAAGAAACCTGATCGTGCTCTAGTTAATAAAGATTAGATAGATAAATTCTTAATAGTAAAGCTACTTTTAAAGCGTCGAGAAGATCAAACCACTGTCCTATAATCATACAGGACCTACATGTCAATAGATTCAGAAGGGGGCCTTTCAGATTCAACAACTTCTTAGTACAGGAAAAATGATTTGAAGAGGTAATCACCAAATGCATGCAATAAGAAATAAGGGGAGCTAAATGTAAATTTATGGAAGGAAACTTAAATTAATCAAATAGGAAATAGAGAACCTCAATGCTAAAAGAAATTTAAGTCCTAAGCAGTTTATTGAAGTCATATTAGTAAAAGCATAAGCAATTTTATATTCCAACCTAGAAGATCCCTAACTTAAATCAAAAGAGGAAAAGGCATTAAGAGAGTATGTAAAAGCCCTAAAAAATCATAAATACTTAATGAGATAAAGAGCTCTCATCAATTGGCTCAAAAATGAAGACAAGAATCCTAAAATTTTCCACAATACTATTAGGACTAGATCCATGACCATCATGATTGATTATCTTTCAACATCAATTGAAGGAAGAAGCCCTCTCCTACTTCATAAACTTTATAGGTTAATAGGCTTTTAACAAATCTTCCTTTCTCTTTTCAAGTCTTTTATCTATAACCCAATCAATGAGAATATGTAAGGTCTCTTATGTTGCCCAATTACTTCTCAGGAGATTGAGAAAGTAGTTTTTTATCTAAACCCCCACAAGGCCCCAATCCTAAACAGTTTTAATGGTTTTTTTTCCAAAAAACATAGCTTTGTAATAGAAAAATGGTCAATGAGGCAATTCATGAATTCTTTATAAAAGGAACATTACTAAAGGGATTCAACAAACTCACTTATGTTTAATACTAAAGGGATTCAACAAACTCACTTATGTTTAATACCTAAGAAGTTGCCCTAGCTCCTTATCCTACTACAAGCCCATTGCTTGTTACAACTTCATTTATAAAAAAATTCTTCACTCTCTGATTGATGAACTACAAATTGCGTTCTTAGATATAAGGGAGATCGGTGATAATATATTACTAGTGCAGGAACTACTAAAGCATTATGTCAGGAAAAATGCTTCAAAGAGATGTGCTTTAAAAGTTGACTTCAATAAGGCATTTGATTCTATCTTATAGAAATTTATTTTACAACTGCTACAAACATGTGGATCCCAGACACATTCATCAACTGGATCAAGGAATGCATTTTTACCTCATAAAACATATTAATCAACTGGGAACCTACTAGGTTGTTTAAGGGCTGCAAAGTTTCGATACAAGGAGATACTATGCATGGAGGTCATATCCAACTTGATCAAGCACTATATATCATTGTACCCCAACTTTGAATATCATAATAAGTGTAAGACCTTTGGCCTTCCTAATTTATGATTTGCAGATGATCTCTTGGTTTTTTCTAAGGCAAATAATAGGTCCATCTACACAATCACATCCTGCCTTAAGGTATTCAAAGACCTTTCTAAATTAGAAGCCAACCCCAATAAAAGCCAACTCATCCTCGCCCTAAGCGCCAAGGCAGATGCAAACTCGCTTTTAAGTATATTTGGATTTAAGCATACTCAACCTCAAATCATTTATTTAAGACTTCTTATGTTTACTAGGAAGCTAAGATTTAGGGACTGCACATCTTTGTTAAAAAAATCCATAAAAGACTCAACCACTGGGCAAATAAGGATCAATCTTATGCTGGGAGATGATGTTGATCAAATTAGTATTAAGCTCCCTCTATATCTATTGGATGGCTCATTCAGGTCTCCCCAAATGTATTATTAAGATGATTGAGAAAATTGTAAGAACTTTCTTATAGGGAGGTAGGAAAGAAGGTAAAATCCTAGCTAAAGTCAAATGGGACAAAGTATGCAGGCCTAAGGAAGAAGGGGGATTGGGTATCATTAAGGCAAGCCTAACAAAAAAAATCATAAATGCTAAGAGGCTGTGAAAGCTACTGGTGACACACATTCTATTAACTAAATGGGTTCATAGGTACATCCTCAAAGGTAGAAGCATTTGAGGTCCATCTTCTGTAACTAGACCCTCATGGTCTTTGTTTCAATTTCTAAAAACTAAGGATATTTTTGTTAATTCCATCAAGTTTATAATTGGGGATGATACCAATGCTTCCTTCTACTATGACAATTGGAGCAACATAGGCTTTTAATACAATCACAACTTAGTGCACAACTATTGGAGGAAATCCCCATCGATGTTAAAGTTGTAACCTGAAACAGGCTTAAAACTGGGACAATTACCCATCCTTATATCTCATATCTCATATCATCCCTCATTATTGTCTTGGAACTAACTCTAAAGATCACTGTATCTAGAGAAGGCATCCTTCAACAAAATTTACCAATTGGTCTTGTAAAGAACTACAAAAAAATAGAGGCACTATGGTTGGTTTTATGGTATCCTATTGTATGGAATAAATCCCTTTTACCTAAGATCTCCTTCCTCATGTGGTTAGCCCTAATGAATGGACTTCCCACTAAGGATATAATCAACTTCCTCAGTATAAAGGACTCCTACCTTCTATACAGGGCTGCGAGGGAAACCACTTCCTACCTCTTTTTTAAGTGTTATTACTCAAATTGGATTTGGGGTAGACTATAGGAATGTACCATGTTTTCCTACCTCTTTTTTAAGTGTTATTACTCAAATTGGATTTGGGGTAGACTATAGGAATGTACCAACACGAGGAGTAGATTCTACAAAATCAACCTTCCCTATATGGTTAATTTGTTAATATCAAACCAATTAACACCAATTGACAACGAGAAAGGAGTCATATATACAAATTATGGACTGAAAGAAACAACAGGTGCTTTAATAGCGTAAATAAACCAATGGAAACATTGTATCTAGAAGTCAAGCAATGAAGCAAGTAGTCGAATCCCCAGATCGCCAAAACCTTGCACCCTTTGTATTGGCAAGCAAAGTCAGACTGCTGCTTTAGGAACAATTCCCAGCTCATTTGTTCCCTACAATGAATGTCTCATCTGCATGCTACATTGTGATCAAAAGACCTCTGCAATTGCCTTAGCCACATTTACTAAGAATGTAATTCCTATACTAACAAAATCCCTAATTAGATGTGTTATTAGTTCACTTTCGTCTAATATGTCATCTCTTGGTTATTAGGGCCCTTAAGACCCATCTTTTGTACCTAACTTTAATATCCCTTATCAATTATAATACCATTTAATTTTTTATTATACCAATGCTAAATCAATGTATATGCAAGAATTTTATAAATAATGTTATTTCAAGGCTGTATATATAAAAGTCTAAATTCAATTTTATTTTTTAATCAATTTTATTTCTTAATAAATATAAATTTAAACTTTATTAACTATTTTTTAAAAATATTTGTAGTAGATCATTGAATAGTGGGAGAATAAGAGATCCCGCTTCTGGAGCTACTATTTAGAAATAAATTTAGAAAGACATTAATGTTTATCAAATGTTTAATAGCATTAATAATCGAAACAACTTTTAAAAACACTAATACATGCTAATTTATTCATTTAAATTTTAGTAATATAAATTTGACTAGATTTCGTCACCTTATTTATTCAAATGGACTAGCACAATTTATTGCTTAAAAAATTAAACGTATATTATTATATGTAATTTTTAATATAATTAGAATAGAGATTTTCATTTTTAAAACGATTTTAGATATTGAATTTTTAAAATCCTTATGTTTCGAATGGCTTTTGGAGAATAGCGGAACACGTATTCCATTGAATATGAAAATGATCAAGGAGTGGCGTTGTGGGACTTCTAAGAAAGAAATCAAAATTCTTGACGTGTATTCTACTGCATAAATCAATTTCACATACACGAGAACCGAATGAAAAAAAAAGATGGTAATTGGCAACAGGTTGGCTTGCCTGTTAGAAAAAATTCGGAATCATCGCCTATAGTTTTCTTTCTCGTCGGATGTTGATGTTCTTGCGGGAAGCACAGCAGTCTCTTTGTTTACAGAGTCTGCTTGCTCAGCATTCCTCTCTCTCAAGAAGACGTTGTTATTTGATGCAGCAGAACGCATTGCCCTTGGCAACTTCAAAGGGATTCCCATTTCTTGTTCACCACTTGGAGCATTCTCCGGAACTTTGGGTGCTTCGTTAATTTCTGATTGTGCTGGTGGCGGGGGTGCTACTACTGGAACTAGCTGGATCACTGATCTGCGCCATTTCTTCCTCTGGCTTGGCTTCCGTGCCTTGGATTTCCCCTGGAGAAGATTACGGTGTAGTGAATACCAGGAAGTTGGATGTATAATCCAAAACCATCAAGATTTTGGAACGAAGCATTGACTTTTATGTAACCAAGGAGGTGAAGATGCCAATCATAGGGGTTTGGATATTAGCTTGTGAAACCAATCGCACTAATATAATGAATGAAAGAAAAAATTCTTGAAAACAAAACCAGAACATACCACAGTGTTTCCAATGTCTGATAAAGGCTTCCTTTTCACTCCATCATCATTTGTCTCTTCACGATTCTCAATCAGGGCATTCTGAAGCAGCGTTGCACCTTGTGAAGCAAGCGAATAAGTCATATCGGTTTCATCCGAACCTGAACCACTTCCCCCAACTTCAGCTGCTTCTTGATTTTTGCTTGGATCGTTCAGCTTGACCATACCGGGTACTCTGTTAGAGCACTTGGCTAGGGAACAGCCACATGTAGCACCACAAATGCCTCCAGCTGCTCGACACTGGCACTTCATTGTCTTGCACAAAGAACTTCTACTGCATGTGCAACATGCTTCAGATTTCGTCTTCAGAGATACAATTTCCTCTCCAGAAGAATTCAGTTTTAGTGCTTCCGCGTAATTAGTATCTCCCGAGCTAGAGACATCTTCTGCTTTGGAACTTCTTTTCCTAACTCTACGTTTTGACTGCACCCATTCTTCATCTGTCACTTCATTCATGTCTGAATGTTCTGATTCAGAAGTATCCATATCCTCTAATAACATCATAGACTTTCGATTTCCCTATCACCAACAAAAACATACGACGGTAAAAATTAAGAACAAAAAGATTCAAGGGATTGCATAATGATACATGAAATGAAATGGAATAAAAGACCGATAACAAAAAACAAGGTAAGGGCAATACCTGCTTGCGCAAGTCATAATTATGTCTCTCATTATTCTGATCCAATTTCTTCAACGCTGAATTCTGATAATTTCATATAACACTGACCAAAATTATAAAATTGTTCCATAACCCAAAAAATAAAAAAATGGAAACAAATTGAACAAGGATGAAAGAGAAAATAGCAGAAACAAGCGTAGAAATATCTGGTGGAACTCCAAAGGCCAAGCATGAACTGAGTGAACCACCAAACAACAAAATTTTAAGGATTTGGTTTCGGCCAATCCAACTTTAAATTGAAAAAACCAGTAAGAACGCAGAACTTAACCTGTGACTTCACTTGATGGATAAGTTCTGCCTTTTGTTTCTCCAGATGTCTAGCGTAACTGCTGAGCTTCACTACTTTCTCTTTAAGATCTCTTATTTCGGAGTCTTTTTCTCTACATTCAAATTCTTTATCCCGCAGTAGACACCTTCAAATGCATGACAAAACTCCCAGTTCGTGAAAAACAGCACTCAAGACCAAGATAAGACTTATGAGGCACTTGGGTTGAGCACGAACAGGAGCAATAGTATAAAAGGGTTAATCACCTGGATGAGGATGCTAGATTGAACAAATGATTCATCACATTCTTTGCATCAGCAAGAGAGCGAACATGATTCCATCGTCCCCTTCCACTAAAACCTCGTTCTCGCTCTTCAGCTTCTGAAAGTTGTGATGCCATAGAAACCAAGGTGCTAGATGAAGTTGCAAGCATGTTTTCAAGAGCAAAAATCCTTGAATTTCTTGCGCCTGGGGACATAGTTGGAGGACAATCGCTGTATTGCATGCCAATTAAAAAAAAACGAAATGTTTCAGCGCGAGCCAATAACCACTAGGCAAAGTATCCAATGTGCAAATTAGTCTAAAGATGTTTACCTTAGATTAGATTGTTTAAGCACCTCAGCTTCTTCCTTTAGCCTTGCAACCTCCTTCGCCATTCTACCCCTCCTAAAATTGCATAAGAACATAATACAGATCAGCTATTTTCCCAAAGAACAATAGAGAAGATCCCCAGAATATAGCTACAATTGTAGCAGAACATGAATCATGCATTAGACGTTAAAGAAAGGAAAAAAGAAAGAAATGCATTCCAGAACACGAGTTACATCTCAATGTATGCTGTTTATGTTGGTGTAAATATCTAATGTTGCCAAACGCAGCATCATTTGAACTTGAGAGTAGCCAGACTCAACAACCACTTGATTCAGAACAGGCAAATGTCACATTGAATCAAGCGTTCGAAACTGCGTGAAACTAAAGTAAACCCTAACTACTTTCTGAACCATATCCTATTTGTAGCAAAAATTTCTTAGTGAAGTCATGATGTTGAACTCAATATTTCTAAACTGACATTTTTAAAAAAAAACTTGCAAGACATAAATTGATAAATGAATGACATTGGAAGAAAGGTCTCACTCTTCCATTTGACGTTCATACTCAAATCGTACTTCATGAACTCGTACTATAACTTCAAGCTCATGCTCAATCGCCTGCATCAGGGCCTTAGGCCAGGGAACCAAATAACTAACTACTTGAATTCAAACACAAGTACAATAATTGTGTGTTTATGCAACTCTACGTACCTGAATTCCGGGACCATTTCCACTTCCCATACCTGTTTAGGAAATAAACTGTCCTAAATTAACAGAAAAAGGAAAACAAAACTCAAGTGCATGAAGAAGTAAATCTTCTTACTGGAAGTTTCACGTGAAGCCTTTCGAGATTCCAGAAGGTCTTTTAGCCTTTTTGTAGCCATAGCAGCTTCTTCTGTCTTTCTTTGCAGAACCTAATGCAGCAGAAATCTAGAAAGTTAGTAAAACAGCCATCTGAAAATATCAGGAAATTGTCCATCAATCCGCTTACCATTTTCTGCCTTTGATTCAAAGCCAATAGTTTGTGCATCTCATACTCATTTCTCCTTCCTTCTTTCTTAAGCTGTTAGGCCACAAAAGTTAAACACCAGTGGAAATCAGTGCTGTAACATTGAGGAACATAGACTCGGAATTGGGCTTTTCTTATCAATGTACCTGAAGAACTTCCTTTTCACGTGATTGTTTCCATAACCTAAATTGCTCCGACTCTTGCTTGATCTTTTGTTGAAGTTGAACCTAGAGAATAAGGAATGCATGATATAGATAACTGAATTAATTCGGTTCAAACTCTAAAATTATTTTACAGCAAAATGCACCTTTTGAGTTTTGATTCTTTGAATTTCGTCCTGTAGCCGTCTTGCAGACTCATCACTCTTTTGTTTTTGTTTTAATAATTGGGCTTGAGCATCTTGTCTTTTCTTCAACTCTGCAACCTGCGCCTCGAGTACTGTCAACTTCTGAAGATACTGGTCTTTTAGCTTTTGAGAACCATCATCAGAATTAGACGACATATTTGCTAGATTGTGTCTCAGTTCTTCAATTTCTTTCTGCCAGTTGACCGCAATAATTCAAATTAGGATATTAATATACTTTCAAACAGACTATAAACACAATATAAACAGCACCAACCTGCAAAGCTTTCTTTTCTTGTTCCAATTCCAGAACTTTCTTCTCATAATGTTGTTTAAGAACCGAAGTATCAATATTTGTAAACCGTTTCATTTCAGCCTTCACATAATAGGAAGGGAAAAATCATAAGCAAAATGTTGGACCGTTGTATAACATAAGTAGCAAATTGGCTACCAAGCAAAGCACGAATGTGTAGGACCATATTTGCTACGGAGTTGCAGACTTCATTGACTGCATACAAGTGTTATTAGTGATCCGGATAAGCTTTGTTGAGCCTTCCCATACTAAATTAAGTTTTGGGGGATCATCATTCTATTTAATTTAGTCAATAAGTGTGTATTCTCAGAACAAAGACAAAAAGTAATAGTCTAAAGAGAACCTTCCACATAATATTCCCTAAAAGTAGCACCATTTTGCATTGAAACAAGAACATGAAGGAAACAAGTTCATGCCAACAACAATTCGGAGTATCCTGCAATTACCTCCTTTTGTTCAAGTTTTCTGTCCAATTCTTTTAACTCTTTGTCCAATTTTTCTTGGAGTGAAGAATGTTCTAGCTCCTTTTCCTCAACTTCACCCTCATCTGCAGCAGGAAAAAGATTTGACTTGGATGATAGATCTTATAACTAAAATTCAAAACCTTTTGCACTGTCAAGCACAGAAAACGCAAACAAAAATGATGGGAATAGTTTAATGATATGTAAGGAAATGTTGAAGGCCATTTTTTGAAAGTAATGCAATGTGATACCTATGAATGATGCATTAGTATAGCCAAGAAAATATTATTTATCTAGCTATTTAGTAAAATAAAGGGCTTTGCGGAACAAGGGACCTGAAAGGGAACAAGTCAAATCTTAATTCTTAAATTAGATATACAGAGTAAGCAGGCTAACAATTTAAAATATGGAAGAAAGTAACGACAATTACTAAGAAACTATAAACAACAAACGTAGTTAGAGCTTGTTCTATGTTACCTGAGATATCAATAGCTTTTTTATCAGTGTTAGTCTTGTCCTCATTTATTGATGGAAACAAAACATTCTTGGAATGGAAACACTCATCGTCTGAATCAACACAATTAACAAGACGACTATGCTGCAAGTTCCTCGAACGCAATATCTGGCCTTCCAACTCCTGAATTTTCGACACATAAGATTTTACCAAGTCCAACTCCTGAAAAAGATTTGAAAACTTTGTGTTATCTAATCAATCATTCAATAAAAAATATGACAAAACGGACATGATTAGTGATACCTGATTTGGATCAGCATCAATCTCGTCCCAAGATTTACCCTTACGAGCTAATTCGATTTGCATCATCAATTTGTCCTTTTCCACCTAAACATTTTATAAACATGACCTGGTGTCATTGGTACCAATCAATGAAAGAACATCGCGACTACTAGATCATATGCGCAAAGGATGTAACCTGAGCAGCAAGAGCACGTTCTGATAAATGCTCAAAAGTGATTCGACGTTCATGAAGCTCTCGCAATAGTTCAGCATTACTAGCTTCAAGCAAGGATACTTTATGTTTAAGAATCTGAGCAGCAAAAGATTATCAATTAGTCAAGTCCAATATACTAGGAGCATATGCTGTAATTGGTGATGAACAGACATACCTGAAGTTCATCAAATGGCATACTTGCATCACCACGGTAAAATAACAACTCAGCTTGCAGCTGGTCAATTTGACTCTTCATCCTTTGCATCTGAGCAGCCATTGGATCACGATTGACCTGTAATCGAGAAAAGAAAATACGAGTAGAAAAGGAGGACAGGATAAGCACAAAAAGTTCAGGGAAAAAATAAAGCAGAAAGGAAAAACATTACAAAACAAACTTACGACTGCTTTGTTCTGAATGTTGCGAGCACGATTTGCATATTTTAAAGTGTTCACCGTCTCTTCTGCATTTGTTTCAGCAGGACTAACACATGCTATACGATATTACAGAAAAAGATGAACATAGGGGGTCATAAATGGAAATGTTAAGAAGCAATTATAGAAAACAGAGATTCAATAAAAATGACATACCAATCATCACTGTTTTGCTATTTCCACCCAGAGAATCCTAGAAATCAAATAAAAGGTAGAAGGAAAACATTAATTTAATATGGATGCAAAAATTAAAAAGATAAAAATACTCCCATACCTGTAACAAGCGAGTCAACTTGCTATCTCGATATGGAACATGGCCCCCTTCTTTCCGCTTCTTCTCATCCCCTAGAGCACTTATCACGTTTCCCAGAGCCAGTAAGCCCTTATTAATATGTATACCTGAACCAAATAAAACATAAACTTAGATGAGATAGACCATATTTTGAAAAGAACAGGTCCAAAACCATAATTCAGCTTTTCATTTACGGTTGGAGTTTTTGAAGCTAAAACTCGTACGTTTGCTCCAATTTCCAAAGTAATGGATCAACTACCATTAATATTGGAACTAAAAGTTGTGGAATACGGACGGAAAGGACAGTCCCCGCAGGATAGTGAGCTGTTTTACAGGGCTTCAGATGCAAAAAGAAAATTGAAAATACCTTCTTTGAAACGCAAGCCATCTGCGCCAGTTCGTTTTGCCCTTTCTGACCCAGCAAGATCCACTAAATGTAGTTTTGCGCATAAAATGTCGTCACTAAAATCATCATTGTTTACTCCTGGTGTGCAGTGCGCAATTTTCTTCTGCTCCATGGTTATTGTGAATATAGCATGCGAGCGACTGTAGAACAATTTAACATACTAACGCACATGGTAACTGCTCTACTAAGAAGAGTACTGCACGATGTATAAAAGCTTTTGAATACTGAACCTGGATTGACTGTTCATGTTGGTGCTCCCAGTAGCACGAGATAACGAACCACGAGACAGATATGAGGCCATCTCCTCCTTAGTTCTAACCTCTGGTTCAGTCACCCCAGCAAGTGTTATTCCTCCATTCACCGTTTCCCTGATTTGGATAGGAACTCTAGCGGGCACAGCAGGTTTTACAACACTTGATCCTTCACCTTTAGTAAAAGCTGCCGAATTTGGATCAAGTAAATCGAACACCTCTTCCTTGAATATCTGTATTTTATCATATTCCAGAACTTAGCACATCAACAATGCACTTACCATCACTACCACAATAAACCAAAAAACACTTATTTACCTCAATAAACGATACTCTTATCAAAAATTCGGTTGACTCTTTCAACGTCTCGACTGTCCTGAATATCCTGTCCATCACTTTCGGTATAATCCCACCGTTACTTCCTTCACCCGTGTAGTTAGTCCCCATCGTGTAGGTCTTCCCGGAACCGGTCTAATTCAACCATGTCAGTTAGAATCTGCCCGAAAATTTAAATGTGCAAAAAGTTTCTTTTAAAAAAAAGAGAAGCAGCTGAATAGACCTGTCCATAAGCAAGAACTGTGGCGTTGTAGCCATGGAAAAGTGCGTCAACCAACTGAGCTACACAATCGTTAAATATCGTAGAGGAAGGAGATCCTGTGCTACCGTACACGTAGTCATAAGTAAACGTATGCGAGCCGATTTGCACCTAATTCACATCAAAACCCCAATAACCGTTTTTCAATACCAACCAACATTTTCGACTCACAAAAAACCCGAAACATCAATAGGTAAGAAGAAAAGGTGATCACAATATCAACACGCAACGTTTCGGTTTAAATATATTGCAACGGAAGCAGCTCAAACACGATACCTGAGGCTCTCCGGGGACGACAGTGATGCAGTCCGTACAACCATTAATAAGCTCCGGCGTGATTAATGGCCGGATGTTAACGGCAACTCGCACGCATTCCGTATTGTCCATATTCAAGAACGCCCAATGCCTTAGATAAACCTATCACGAACCAAAACAGAAAAAAAAAAAAAAAAAGACACGCACACACACACACAAAGCTGAATAATCGCCCTCGCAAGAATGAAGACCG
Organism: Erythroxylum subrotundum; assembly: GCA_027563845.1. Taxonomy (NCBI): domain Eukaryota; kingdom Viridiplantae; phylum Streptophyta; class Magnoliopsida; order Malpighiales; family Erythroxylaceae; genus Erythroxylum; species Erythroxylum subrotundum. The sequence goes on from JAOQMQ010000006.1 coordinate 5,874,281, forward strand.
GAGGTGATTTCACGCATCCGAAAAAACAACGAGTCTCGTTGTCATCGGTGTCGGCGGCGACATCTCTAACCCGCAGTTAAGAAACGGGCGATGAGATCAGGAGTGGATTAGATCACCTGAAACAAAATGAAACGGCTTTATGTTTTCTGTAGGTGATTTTGAATGGAACAGAGAAGTTTTTTTTATTTTTTATTTGTAAAGATGGACAGAGAGCGATTAAATTATTGAATTGAATTGGACAAAAGGCGCTTTCAGGTCCGAATTCAAATTTGGGGTAGCAGCTCACGTGCTTTGCATGTGAGGATACTAACGGTACAGCCCGGTCTACCCGAGTAAACTAGGAAAATAGATGAACCGGATTCGATGGACAGGGTTAGCTGACTAATTTGGGAGTTGCCACTCGCTTGGGTGGTCAAAATTACTAATACGAGGCAATTGACCGGTATTTAGTTGTATATTCTTAGGTTGACGTAGATATGCTTAAAGTGGAACAAGTGAAATTTTTGTAAGATGTTATGCAATCACAAATTTCTCAATCAGAAGGGTTTGTGTGTACCATGCTCCATGCAATGTAGTAGTGAAAAACAAATGTTAGTAATCGATTATACTTGGTAAGATTTATTAAATACATTTTATAATGTAAAAACGTAAAATTAAATTAACCTATGATGTCATTAAAATTTAAATTTTGCAATATTATTAAAAGTGATTTACATTTAAATTTTTAAATTTTACTTAATTTTATAATACTAATTAAAATTATTCAAAAATATTATTCAAATACATAAATTTTTAATTTATTAAAAATTCAATCTATCATTAATTTCATAATTAATGGTGTTAATGTAGTTCATTACATAATTGTAATGTTAATTTTTTTATAAGTCAATAATTACGTGGTACTTAATAATTATATTAAAAATGTTTAAAGAAAAAGAAGAAAAAGCAATTAACCCTCAATCTCATTACATGACTTTGATTTCCTAAACACTTGATCCCATAGTATTTACAATGTTCTAAAATTGAACCGATTCGAATGGTTCAACAGTGAATACTTTACACCGGTCAACTTTTGATTTATTTTTTATTTTTTATTTTTTATTTTGATTTAGTTTAATAATATGTTGTTAAAAGCTAATCAATTTATTAAATAATTGGTTAGTTTCATAAACTAATCAATTTTATAAACCAAAATAAACCAATTAATTTTTATTTAATAATATCTTATTTCAATTAAACTATTTGTTATGAATATAATGAAAGCATGAGGACATGATGGTCTAAATGGTTTTTTTCTTTCAAAAGACTTGGTCAATTATTGGACCTACAGCTAGAGAAGCTATTTATAAGTTTTTTGAAAAGGGGGTTATTCCAAAGGAGTTTAATAAAACATTTATCTGCTTAATTCCTAAAATTTCTAACCCCTCTACTTTTAGTGATTTCAGGCCTATAACACGTACAAACTTCATTTATAAAATTATTGCTAAGATCTTATCAAACTGATTTAAGGGAGGTTCTCAGTCTTATTATCGGTGAGAATCAAAATGGGTTCTTTATAATGTTGTTGTTTTTGGTTTACATTTGAAGTAGGAGAGCAATTTCTACTCTCTAGTAATTTTGTTCTTCACTTTTATCTTTATCAATGAATTTTTTAATTTTTCAAAAAAATCTACCAATATGATAAATGAATTGATTTTAGGTTTTTTAAGACGAATTGATTGGTTTCAACTTTGCAATGAAATTCTTAAAAATCTTGAACGTTTTAATTATTGTGACGAACATCTTCACATTTTTAGGGTAATATCTTCTCAAAATCTACGCCACTAAATTTTTATCTAATCATTTGTTCGATTCAACTGTTTGTCAGTTTTTCTCAATATTATTTTAGAATCAAACTCCTCCGTCTCTTTATAAGGTGTTTCGATAGGATCAGTCCTTTATTTTGATTAAATGTTCCCATAAAAATCTGAAAATGTTCATTACAATAACTGAAGTGTTAAAGATGTTGTTGCAATTAGTTTAGGCGGACTGAAACCTCTTGTTTCAAATTATTTATTCATTTAAAAAAAAAAAAGATGTCGTCGCAAAGCTAAAACAATTCCTCTAGCATATTGACATGTTTTGAGAAGATGGTTGATGATAGCTAGGGTTACAAAGCAAATTATGTACCAAGAGTTGAAATGTTCATAAAAAAAAAAAAGAGGGAAGACGATTGACTGATGACAATTAGGTTACAAAGCAAATTAAATACCAAGAGTTGAAATATCTAGAAAATTAAAAACTAACTAGTAGGATTACAAATGGTAAATTGATTTTTTTTTCCTCCTTTTAAAAATTATTTTAAATATAATTATTAATTATCACGTAATTATTGATCTATTAAAAGATAATGTTTATGTGGTGGACTGTGTGAGCACCATTAATCATAAAGTTAACGGTGCATTTGATTGATATTTTTAGTAATTTTAATTAATATTACAAAAATTAAAAAATTCAAATATAATTTATGCTATTAATAAAATTGTTTTAAAATAAATATGGGATAATAAATACAGACTTTAATAGATTTTTAATTAAATAAAAATATTAAAAATATAAGTAAATAACTTTAAATATAATATTTAAAATTTATAGCCTAAATAGACTTACATCATATGTGTTCTTTATTATTCTTTTCATTTAAAATAATTCAAAGTTGAGTTGTCTTAAATATCTATATACAAGAAATATTTACATTACATTGAATATTTCAAAATTCATGGTACAATTATAAAATTTTACTACATAATCAATTGTCATTTTTCTTTCAAAATTAATGGAATATGAATTAGGATGTCTTTCATTCCTTATAAGCAAGACTTCCTACTTCATCAATCCTAATAATAATCTCATAGTTTTATTTATCGATAATTACACCAAGAACAATTATTTATAATACATAATTAATTGATACCTTTAGTTGTTATTATGTACAATAATTTGTCTCTCTACTCATCATATCCATTATCTTCATACTTATAGCCATCCCTATCTAGACCACAACATAATCTCATCATTCTTTTCCGCTCATCTTCTTAACGATAAAGCATTTGATTGGTGATCATATTGGTTACATTTGAAATGCTTATACTGTTAATTAAGTGTAACGTCAACATCAGTTAAGTGTTACATCAATGTTAACATAACACTATAT
>JAOQMQ010000006.1:5923282-5938516 GCA_027563845.1 Erythroxylum subrotundum
TTAGTAATTATCAATTTAATATTATTTTATTTTCAAAACTTAAAATTAAAATTAAAATAAAAGTTATATTAAATTATTAATAATTAATGTTAAATAATTAAATATATAATATTGAATTAAATTATTTATAATTTTTACTAATAGTTATTGTTAAATAATTTATATTTACTTGATAGTAAATCTGAAAAGAAAAGAAACAGAAAACAAGTCATTTTTTATGGCCTTCATAATTTATTAAAACAGGAAGAAACTAAAACTAAAAAGAAAAATCATAAATTTAAACGAACAGTTTTTTTTTTTATACTGAATATGAAAACAAAAATAAAAAATTTAAAACAAATATGTTTATTCCCTTTTTGGATCAAGTTGCTGGGTGAAATATGTGTTTCACCTTTGAAACTTACTATGTTTGAGTTACCTGCTTGCCATTCTTACTAGGTTTAGCGTCTTCCACTTTTTGGTCCGCGATACAGTGTATCCAACTTCATAGGAAATAGGGAGTCTCTTTAGCCATTCAATTCTCTCCTCGTGATGACGTGTTGCTTGTTTGTTGATTTCGCAGATTTTGATCTCATGCTTTGTCAAAACCTCACATTATGAAGAATACATGTGTGTAAAGGTAAGTTATTGTACTTGATCCTTTTTGTAGTTAAATCTTTAGAGTTAGAGCCTTGGTATGAGTGATAATGTGTCCTAAAACCTGAATGGACCAAAAGAAATTTAAATTGAAAACTGCTCTTGGACTGTAAAATTCTTGCAAACTAATGGTGAGACTGAGAGAATTGGAAAATGAAATCATGTTTGCTCGTGCTCTTTAATTATATGTATTTAGTTCTTACCTCTTTCTTGGATCTGGCGGATCCTTTTGCATCATGTTTGACTCATACTATTTGGATCTTAATGATTCACCCGCATTATCTCATTTTAAAAGTTTTAATAATTTGTTATAACAAATGGAATGAACAGGAAGCAGTTCTTATGGATCTTCTCAGAGTTGTAAGTCATCACCGAGCCCGGCTTGCCATGCCTATTCGAACAATCCAGAAAGTATACGGTGAGCCTGATTTGGACAATACTGCATATGCTGACACCATTTTTAATCGCTCCAGAGCAGCTGTTAACCGTCCTCTATTGCTGATCGAGCCCTCTTATAAAATCAATGGTGATGATAAGGTTAAAGCTTCAAGTCGTTCAACAAGAACAACTGATGAAAAAGATGAGCTTGAAGAACCCTTATCTTCTGATCCGAAAGGAGATGCCAAACCTAGTTCAACTCCAAATGTTGACTCAAAAAGAGAAACTTCTGCTTCCAACACCAGGAAAAATTCTAAGGTTTCATTGCCTACATCCGACTCTCCTGATAATGTAGTTCTAAAGAACGCAGAAACACAGTGTACTGGTGGAAGCGCATCAACAGGAACATGGCAGCTGAATACCGAAGAATTAACTTCAGAAGGAGGAACAGCTGAGAAGTCATCACTTACTAATTCAGAATCTAGTAATGATAGGAGTGATATTCCTTCAGTCATTTCTCAAGATAAACAGGATGCTGAGAGGTCTTCGGTGGGCAGGCCTCCACTGGAAGAGAATATTGTTCTCGGTGTTGCTCTAGATGGCTCAAAACGAACACTTCCAATTGAGGAGGAAATACCTTCATCTCCTTTCCCCATAGAGTCCAAGGAATTGGCTTCTAGCCGGAACGGAGGGGGGACTTCTTCTGCCACCAAGGATAAGAAAGACGGTCAGCCAACAGCTGCACCAAATCCCTCAAAAAGTGATTAAAGCTGTTAACAAAGAAGAGGAAATGCTTGGTATTTTAGAATCCCAGCCAAGGAGACACGATACAGGAATTCCCAGCTGTTTTTTTAAAGCTGGTATAGGGAATTTCCCACGACACCCGTGAGAAGCTTATATTTGTAAATATTCATGAATTAGAGACCTTGGAGATTTGTCATAGCAAGGGTAAAAATTGGAGGGAAAAAAAAAAGGAGTGATAGGCAAGTGAGTGGATTCCATTTGTCACATGATTTATCAATTGATCTTGATAGACAACTAATGTAACGCTGCTACTCTTTAAATAATAATTTCGAAACAGATTGTCATACATCCCCAGTAGTTTCCAAAGGTTTGCAACCTACGACTACAAGCCCACTGCTCGAACAGAACTTTTCTACGCATTCCAATGTCAAGAGGGCCGTATATTTCAAAGTTACCAGTAGCTACCACTTTAATTTTATTGGACATTAACTACCTACACGAGTGGAAGAGGATGGAACTTTGTGATTACATAGTTTTCTGACAAGGATGAGAAGTTCCGGAGGCTTTGGGTGAGGAAATAGAGAGTGTTGCAAGGAAAAAGAAAAAATTGCCGAGAGAAAACATATGAAAAGAGAGAATCAACTAAGAAATATTTGTTGTCTGTTATACTTCTTATTCCCCAACAATGACAAATATATACGTTCTAACATAAGAAACATAAAAAGTAAAACGACAATGGTAACAACTTAATTGAGTGTGCATAATTATAATATATACAACATCATTTTACAATTTTAATACTCCTTGTATCTTGTAGAACTCTTACTAGAATTGGCTTAAGAACATAGTGTCACGATCAATCTTAATGATCGCAGGTATGTTGTGTAACTTAAATACATTAGAGAGAAAGAAATTGGTCATTATCTCTATTGAATAAGGGTTTTTAAGCCAAAACATGTGCATACTTACTAAACACTATCAACAATTACTAGGATCACTGAACAATGATTCAAGATGGGAAGGCCCTCGATGAAATCTATATAGATGTCTATCTAACATCCTCTAAGAATAAGGAGTGGTAATAGAAATCTCAAAGGTGGTGTGGTCGCATACTTTTTGAGTTAACAAATGCAGCGACTTTTAACATAATTCCTAACATCTATTTGAACATCCTTCTAACAAAATAAGGTATGTAACTTCTTGGTGGTTCCTATAAAACCTGAGTGCCCTCCAATGGACCCTTCATACACCATAAATACTACTAGTGTTCTTAAGTCAATGTCATATCTGATCACAACTTGTCCCTTCCACCTTCGGATTCCATCTGCCCATTGATAAAAGCTCAAACTCATGCTCCCTCAAGGCAATTTTCTTATCAAGTCTTTAGTAGTGGGATCAACTTCTTAGGTGTTCCTTATTTCTTCCATAGAACAACCTGTTCTGAAGAGAGAACTAAAGCATAAAGCGCAAAGCAAGATATTTGGGACAAGACATCAACGACAAGATTTTTCCTACTCCTTTTATACGTGATCTCAAATTTGTAGCATAATAATGTGGGAAGACATATTTACTAGAGGGTGTATGCATCCGCTGCTCCACTATAAATTTTAGGCTTTTGTGTTCTGTGTAGATAATGAAGGGTCTTTCATTAAGGTATTGATGTTAGCACTTGACTGCCATGATGACTATAAGAAATTCCTTTTCGTATGTAGACAAACCTTGATGCTTAGCTAAGAGTGTTTTAATTACAAATGCTACATGATGTGCTTCCTATTTAGCACTGCTCCTAAACCAATATCATAGGCATCAACCTCGACTGTCAATTTCTTGGACAAGTTGGGTAGTGCCAACAAAGGAGCATTAATAAAGTTAGTTTCAATTTTTTGGAGGGCTTCTTCTACCCCATTGTTCCATTCAAACACATTCTTTTCGAGCAACTGAGTTAAAATCTTTTTGAGGATACTAAATCACTTGATAGACCATTATAGTAACCAACTAGTCTCAAGAAGCCTTTGAATTATGTACCATTAGTGGGAGTTGGCCGTTTAAAGATAGTTTCCACATTCTTTAAGATAGTCGCAATTTCAAAACCCGAAATAACATGCTTTAAATACTCCACCTTAAGCCCCAAAGTTACATTTGTGTCCTCGAAGGAGAAGCTGGTTACTCTTTATAATTCCTATTGTGATCTTTAAATGTTCAACATGATATTCAAATGTTTTGCTGTAATCCAAAATATTGTCAAAGAAAACCATCACGAAACACCTTAAGTGTCCCTTGAACAACTTATTCATTAATCCTTGGAATGTAAATGGAACATTAGTAAGCCCAAAGGGTATTATTAGGAACTTGTAATGCCCCTTATGAGTTCGAAAGGTTGTTTCAGGGATAAACATGAAGTGCATTCTCATATGATGATAATCGGATTAGAGATCCAACTTAGAGAACAAAGAGGCTCTATGAGGTTCATTAAGAAGTTCTTTGACAATGGGAATAGGCAACTTATATTTGATGGTAATCTTATTTAGGTCGTGGTAATCAACACACAATTGTCACAAGCTATCCTTCTTTTTATCTAAAATAACTAGGGAGGAAAAGAGGATGTGGCATTGTTGGATTACTCCATAGTTCATAAGGTCCCCTACGAGTCTTCTATTATGCTCTTCTATAATCTCCCATTTATGTAAGGCCTTATATTAATCGGTTCCACTCCCTCTATGAGGGGGTTTTTATGATCATAAGAGCAAGAAGGAGGCAATCCCTTGGGTTCACAAATAGTAGGCTAAACTAAACTAAGAGACATGACAAAGTTTGTTGTTGGTTTTCTTCCAGAGGGTGACATTTGGATGGTAAGTTCTTGTAGTTGTTGATATAGGGAATATGTGAGTTTTAGCGTACAAAGTTGGCTATTAATACAAGGTTTGGATAATAATTTAGTGAATTTCGTAGGAGTGCTAGATTTAGGTTAATTGAGAGGATCACCCTTAATTTAGACATTTCCCCCCTTCCAAGTGAATGTCATTACTTGTTTACCAAAGTTTTATAAAATGTTATTAAGGCTTGAGAGCCATTGAACTCCCAAGACTAAATCACATCCTTCGAATGGTAGTAATAAGGCATTAGAGGAGAAGTTCTTCCATTGCATTTGCAACTCTAAGTTCTTATAAAGTCTCTCACAAGTTAATTGAGGACCCCTCCTGTTGTAACCTTAAGGTGTTTCATAGGAGAATACTCATAAGACCCCTTCTTTATTAGTGAGGCATCAATGAAATTATGGGTGCTACCATTGTTGATGAGTATGTGTATGGGTCCTCCCTTGTGTACTCCTAATACTGTCATTTGTTGAAAATTCCCTATAGAGGTTCCATCATAGCTTGTAAAGACAAAATGGGTGGATTTGTTAAAGTCTTCTCAGTTTCTCCTTCCATCATCAGTTCCAAGTTATTATCTTCCACAAGGAACATGTTCCTTTTTTTTTTGCATTTATAACCAGGATTGTATTTTTCGTCACACTAAAATATATTACTTTAACCTTTTTTTAAAACTCTTTAATGTTGAGTTGCCTATATGGTTTCAAGGAAGGTTTGTGGGGTATTGGTATGGGTAGTGTTCTTAAAGGTGTAGGTAAGAGTCCATTTTAGTAATTCGTAGTTGGAAGGGAATAGGTAGTTGTTATAAAAGTTGGGGTTAGAATAGGGTCAAATATGATTTGTTTGTAATTAGGGAAAAAATTGCTATGGCCTCTTTCTTCTTAGCTAAGGCGTAGGTTATTATAATGTTTTAGAGTTAAATAATTTTAGGGGTAACCTATCCAACATGTAGTAGTCCCGCATGCACCCTATTTGCTGCAAAGCCTTGAAATTGCCAATGCGATCCTCAAATGTCTCATCTTTGAACCGTTGAGTAAGAACTAATAAATATTCTTTCCATAACAGTTCATCCAATGTCACCCTATTCCTGAGGAATAGTTAATGTCATTCGACAATGGCTCCTACCATATGGACACTCACTATTGTTACATTCATGTCAATCATATTACGATTTATGAAAAAAATTGCTTAGCCGAAAACACCTAGATATTAGGCTCTATCCTATCAAATAATGGAAACTCCACATGACTGGATTGCGTATGTGCAGAGTACTTGTTTTGTTCTTTGGCTAAATAGGTCGTGTTGACCTTCCTTGTCAACGATGAAATTAGGTTGTTTGGGATAACACAGGGAACATAATTACGATATATGTATGCATTGTTACTAACATTAAAACATCTCTTGTAATTCCTAGGAGGGACAACATTTTGGCTTAGACCTGACCTTTTAACACCTCCCTATACATTTCTTTGAGTTGATTATGAAAATTTTGCTCTAGTATTTGATGTCTTGCCACTCAGTACCTTATACTATGGTGTTGTTTTTGCAGAGATCCGTAAGTAGTGTAATCATACTCTAATATCAACCGTTAAAAATGAAAAATTTCATAAACTCTAGGTGAGAAAAGAGAGAAAGATGTCACAAAAGAAATTTTTCATAAAATATAAGATATAAGATATGAAGAGAGAGAATCAACTAAAAAATATTTTTTGTCTGTTATGCTTCTCATTAACTAATGTAACAAATATATGTACATGTATGTTACTAATAATAACATAAGGAACCTAAAAAGTAAAAATATAGTGGTAACAATTTAATGAATTTGCATAATCATAGTGATAAAAGGGTCAAATTGGACTACAAGAAAATTTAATTTAGAATCTAACGTTTCAACACATACAAAAAAAACTTGACATTTTACATATGTATAAATAAAACTCCAACTTAACATCTCTATTAACCCCCGGTTTTAAAAAAAAAAATAGATGACATCACTTTTTAATTTTTTTGAGGATCCTATACTACATATGTATACTGTGCGGCCAAGATCCAAAAACAAAAAAATTTAAAGGTTCTATATAATCTGCCCATCTCTCATCAAGATTTTTTCTGTTCGCATGTAACTTTCTCCTTAACTATAACACCTAAGAGCTCGTATTTGACTATTCATCATGAAAGAAAGAACCACAAAGTAGAGGAAGAAGAAGAAGGGATTTTCTTAGAGAAAAGAATATAAAAGAATTCTTTTTTTTTTGCAAAAATCCACACCAATAACAATAGTTAATCCTATTATCGCAATATTATAGATTTAAATAATAATATTCTAAACAATATTTCAAGTTTATAATTATGCTAAGATCATATATAACACAATCGATTTAACCCATTCAATTATGATTCATACTCCAAGAGAGAGAAAGAAATACTTACTTTGGTCCATGTTTAATTTGTGTCTACAATGATAGATCTTTATACTCTTTGGTTACAATACCTTCTCTACGCAAAGAGTTTATCCACTCTCTCCTTCTTTGTTCTTTTTTTTTTCCAATGGTGTAAGAACGAACATGTAATTGTTTTTGGTAACTGTCAACTTACATGAAGGGAGAGGGAAGAGTTCTTATTAATTATAATAAAACCCAAGTGACTCTAATATTCTCTACAAGCCTAATAACCATTATCTTGGGCCCACTTTATATTATAATCAACACAAGTAATATGGGCTACAATTTTATGATTATTAAATTAATCTAACAATCTCCCATTTGGCCCATATTACGACTTGATGATCCAACAATATAAGTATGCAGCATATATTGAATCTATCAAGTCATCAAACTGGAATGAATTGAAATGATGGGATCATGACGGTCACAAGTCATCTAACGACATGATTCCTTCCATGTATCACACAATTAACTCATCTCAAAATAATTGTAATCAAGAACTACTGTGATTCTTAACTTTAGTGTTTTCTTAAAAAATAATTTGTTATCACAATAAAACAATGTGTGTACTCAACATAATGTGATGACTAACAAATAAGCAAAAACATAACTTTAATTGAATTTAATAGTGTCAAACACAATAATAGTAAATAACCAAACATATGTATATACATAACATGATCTCATGCTAACAAGGAGTTATCTACAATGCTCATCCTTTTAATATGACCAGTAAATGTTTTAGGTGGTAATTCTTTAATGAATAGATCCACTACCATTAAATCAGTTCCAATATTCTCAATTGACACTTTATGTTTTTTTTTCACTTCTTCTTTGGCTGACAAGTATTTCAAATTCATGTGTTTAACACCCTTAAAATACTTATCATTTTTAGGGAAAAATACACTTGCAAAATTATCATAATAAATTGTTAGCGATTTAGCTATACTATTAACAATACCTAGTCCTAAGACAAAGTTTCGCAACCATAATTCTTGAATAGTATACTCAAAGCATGCTACAAATTTAGCCTCTATAGTGAAAGTAGCAATGACAAGTTGTTTTCCACTCTGCCAAGAAATTCTAGTTGAAATAAATAACCGAAAGTAGATTTCCTTAAGTCTACACATCCAACATTGTCTGAATATGAATAACCAATCGCTTCTAAGTGATCTGATTTCCTATATGTGAGCATGTAATCCTTGGTGCCTTATAAATACCTAAGTACTTTTTTTGCAGCTTTCTAGTGGTCCATTCCGGGATTACTTTGATATCAACCTAACATTCCAGAAACAAAATTGATATTTGGTCGAGTATAAGTCTAAATATGCATTATACTCCCAACTACAGATACATAGGGAATAGATTCCATTTGCTTTCATTCCAAATCATTATTGGGACATTACATTTCACTAAATTTATCCCCTTTCTAAATTGAAAGTATCCCTGTTAAGCATTTTCTCATCCTAATCTCTCTAATACTTTACTAATATATCCTTTATAAGACAACCCTAACAATCCTTGTGCCTTATCATGGAATATTTCTATTTCAATCACATAGGATGCCTTACTCATATCTTTGATTTCAAAGTTATTAGAGAAAAATTTCTTTATATCGTGTAACAAGCCCAAATCATTAGTAGCCAAAAGAATATCGTCAATATATAGTACCAAAATAATGAACTTGCTCCCATTGAACTTCATATAGATACACCTATTAACAATGTTCTCTACAAAGCCATACAAGGTAATGACATTATTAAACTTAAGATACCACTGTTGGGCAGCTTGTTTCAAGCCATATATTGACTTCTTTAATTCACACACCATGTTTTCCTTTTCTAAAGTTACAAAACCTGCCGATTGGTCCATATAAACTTCTTCTAAGTCCCCATTCAGAAAACAACCTTTACATCCATTTCGTGAAGCTCTAAATCATAATGAACTACTAATGCCATAACAATTCTTAAGGAGTCCTTTTTTGAAACTGGAGAGAAGGTCTCTTTAAAGTCAATGCCATCCTTTTGAGTATAACCTTTGGCTACAAGTTTGACTTCATACCTTTCAATGTTACCTTTCGAGTCCATTTAGGTCTTAAAGACCCATTTACAACCCACTTACTTTGAGCCTTCAGGTAACTCAATTAGTTTATAGACTTGATTATCATCCATATATTTTATCTCTTCTTTCGTAGCATTGAACCACTTTTCAGAATCGTTACATTTAGGGCTTCTTTAAATGAGACTGAATCCTTATCAATGCTCAAATCACGCTCGTGCCTAAGTGAATACACCACATAATCATCTGATATAATTGGTCTTTTCCCCCTTATAGACCTGTGCAATAATGTTTATTTTGGTATCACTTGATCGTTTGTGACTTGCACATTATTTACTAAATCATTATTGACATTCTCTTCTTGTGGGCTTGTAATGTTAACTTATTGCTCCGGTGTGTTGCGTGGCTGTGATACAACAAGAGGAACAAAAACTTGAAAAGAAATATTGATTGAAGGATTTTCCACCTGAATCTCTTGAATATCCACCTTTCTTGGTTCCCCACTCCCACTGATTTATCCATTTTCAATGAACCTAGCATTACCAAACTTAATTATTCTTGTATCATAGTTAGGACAATAAAATATGTACCCTTTGGAATTTTCTGGATAACCGATGAAGTAAGCACTAATGGTTCTTGCATCAAGTTTCCTTTTATGAGGATTATAAAATCCTTATTTCTACTGGACAATCCCAAAAATGCAGGTGCCTCAAGCTAGGTTTCTTACCTGTCCACAATTTATAAGGTGTCACAGGAACTACTTTATTAGGAATCCTATTAAGTAGATATGCAGTTTTCTTTAATGTATACATCCATAAAGATCAAGGTACATTAGTGTAACTTAACATACTCCTAACCATATCCATAAGAGTACTATTCTGCCTTTCAGCTACACCATTCTATTGTGGTGAGCCGAGCATTATATACTGTGCACAATTGCCCCAACTTTGAAGAATTTTTGCAAATGGATCTGGACACTGTCCATTCTCATCATATTCACTATAATAGTCACCACCTCATCAGACCTTACTATTTTCACTTTTCTATCTAACTACCTTTTTCATCTCATTAATGAACACCTAAAGATTGTCCACTAATTGAGACTTTTCATGCAGTAAATAGAGATAATAATAACGTGAATAGTCATCAATAAAGGTGATAAAAATACTTTTCACCGTTCCAAGATGGAACATGAAATGGACCACATATATTAGTGTGTATTAATTTAAGCAACTCAGTACTTGTGGCTGAATTTAGATATGTGTTTGGTTTGCTTACCTTTAATGTAATCCACATAAACATCCCAATTAAAATCTAGTTGAGGTAAGATTTCACTTTTTACGAACCTCATCACCATTTGTCTAGATATATGACCTAACTTTTAAAGTCATACGTAAGTAGAGTATTCATTATATGCATTATGTTTATTACCAATGTTGTGTTCAACATGAAGCAGGGATTTAGAATGATTAACTTCAAGGTTAAAACGATATAAACCACCATTAATGTACCAGAACCATAATAGTACTATCATTTATATAAAGAAAAATCATCATTCCAACATTGCAATTAAAACCTATCTTATCCAACTTACTAACATAAACTAAATTTCTATCACATCCAGGAACATAAAGACACTTTTCAAGATATAGACTATAACTAGTGTCTAAGATCAATATCTATGCTCCAATTCCTTCTATTCATGCCTTCATTCTGTTACCCATATATAGGAACTCTTCAGTTCCATATATGGTTTGGCAGTTCCATATATGGTTTGGATTAAAAGGAATCCTTGCATAATATGTGATAGATGAGTAGTTGCACCTGAATCTAACCACCAGGTATTATTGGGAACCCTAATAAGGTTTGATTCAAAACATAGATCTTACCTTTCTTTTTGAACCAAGCCTTTCTCTTAGAGCAATCTTTCTTAAGATGACCAGCTTTCTTGTAGAAGAAACAATGATGCTCTTTATGGTTTTGGCCCTTATTAACCTTCATTAGGACTTTGTCCTTCTTGTTGTTCTTCTTTCTTGACTTTCTCTTTCTGCTACTAGCTTCATTGTATACTGTAAGAAGAACATAGTGTTCATTTTCTTTAATCTCCCTTCCTACACGAAAATTATCCACTATGTCTAATTCTTAACTCATATTGTGGCATAAACGCCTTGGTCACCTTAGTTTCTCTTATATTAAATTGTTGTATCCCTTTTTAGTTATCAATAAAGATGTCTCCAACCTTCATTGTGAACATTGCATTATTGCTAAACAATCAAGAAAAACATATACCCTCATTCATATCAAGCAACAAAACCATTTCATCTCATCTATAGTGATATTTGGGGTCCAACCTAAGAGTCTTCCATTATGGGTCCAAGACAGTTTATCACCTTTATTGATGACCACACTCAGGTTTGTCGGGTTTATCTTATGAAAGAAAAATCATAGGCCACCACCATTTTTAAACAGTTTCATAAATATATTTCTATTATATTTCAATCCCAAATCCAAATCTTTTGTACTGATAATGGGAGAGAATATTTAAACAATAACTTAACCAATTACCTTATTGATCATGGGATTCTTCACCAAAGCTCTTATATCTATAGCCTCCAACAAAATGGGGTTGCTGAACATAAAAATTGACACCTTTTAGAGGCAGCCCGCTCCTTGACGTTTTCTAACAATGTTTCGAACAAATTTTAGGGGGAAGTTGTCCTCACAGCTGCCTACCTCATCAATAGATTACCATAAAAACCACTCAATCTTTGTACTCCTATCAGCTGCCTGTTAGAGACCTTTCTAAAAGTTCACTTCCTTCATTCGTTGCCCTCAAAGGTATTTGGTTGTACGAAATTTATTTATAATCACAACCCTCATTGAGGAAAACTGGACCTTAAGGCACTAAAATGCATATTTGTAGGATACTCTTCCATACAAAAAGGTTACAAATGCTACCATCCAACCTCAAAAAAATTCTTTGTGACCTATGATGTCACATTCTTTGAAGACCAATCCTTTTATCCCAATGGTTCTCTTCAAGGGGAGAATTTGAATGAAGAAAAACATTGGGATCCAATCATATCTATACCTATATGGATTCCTTCCTCTTACTAGTCCCAAGAGTCATCTTCACCTTCAAATAGTTCAATTCCAAGTCCCTCCCTAGTGGGCATGATCAAGGATTGTGTTAAGGGGGAGGACCAATCACCAATGAACCAATCAAGGTTTACACAAGAAGGCCAAAAGCTCCCCAAACTGATCAATCATTGGAACCAGAGCTAAGTCCAGGTTCTACAAGAGAAGGTACGGGGTAGGTTAATAATACTGACCTCTTAATTGCCCTTAGAAAAGGGGTACGAAAATGCACTCAATATCTTTTGTCCAATCACTTAACTTATGCAAAACTGTCTCATGAGTACAGGGCCTTTACTACACGAGTTGACAATGTTGACATTCCAAAAGATATTCAGAGTGCAGTTCAAGACCCTAAATGGAAGGCAATATTTGAAGAAGAAATGAATGCCCTATTGGAAAATGATACTTGGGAAATTTATCCTCCACAAGGAAAGAAGTTGGTGGGTAGCAAATGGATATTCAATGTGAAATTCAAACCAGATGGAGAGGTGGAGAGATATGAAGCAAGATTGGTGGCTCAAGGATATACTTAAACATATGGCATAGATTATGAGGAGACATTTGCTCCAGTGGCAAAAATGAACTCAATCAAGGTATTACTTTCTCTTGCTATAAACCCTGATTAGAAACTATAACAAATGGACATAAAAGATGCTTTCCTAAGTGGAAATTGGAAGTGAAGTGTTTATGAAGATGCCTTTTGGATTTGATGATTGAGCTAACAAGGTGTGTAGACTCAAGAAATCCCTCTATAGATTAAAACAATCTCCGAGGGCCTAGTTCACTAGATTTAGTTCAACATTAAAGTCCTTTGGATATACACAAGGATAGGTTGACCACTTCTTATTTATCAAACAAGGAAGTAGTGGAAAACAAGCTATTCTCATTGTGTATATAAATGATATGGTAATAACGAATGATGAACAAGAAGAGATAGGAAGATTGAAGGCTCATTTGAAAAATGAATTCCAAGTTAAAGACCTTGGAACACTTAGGTATTTTCTAGGTATAGAAGTAACCAAAAGCAAACAAGGAATATTTCTTACTCAATGGAGATATGTCCTTGACTTGTTAAAGGAAGCTAGGAAAACTAGATGCAAGCCTGTTATTACTCCTTTGGAAAGAAATTGGAAGCAAAAAAACTAGTAAGAATGAGCATCCAACAGACTGAGGGTAGTACTAGAGGTTGGTATGAAAATTAATATATTTGACACCTATAAGGCCTGACATTACTTACAGTGTAAGTGTAATAAGCCAATTCATGCATTGTCCTACTAAAAGGCATCTAGAGGCAGCCAACTGTATACTGAAATATCTCAAGGGAACTCCAGGCACAGGATTTCTGTTTAAGAAGAGTATGTCTCGTAGATGCTGACTGGGCTGGGTCTGAAGATAGTAAGTCCACAACTGAGCATATCACAAAGGTATAGGGAATCATTGTTACATGGATAGGCAAAAAACAATCAGTTGTGGCAAGGAGTAGTGTTGAAGCGGAGTTTAGGGCAATAGCACAAGGAGTATGTGAATTAATTTAGATTGAAAGACTCTTACAAGACCTAAAATTCTCTAAGACATGACCTATGAAGCTATACAGTGACAACAAATCATCAATAAGCATAGTTCACAATCATGTTCACCATGATCTAATGAAACATGTCAAGATTGATAGGAATTTTTATCAAAGATGAAATATATTTAGAGGGTGTAACTCTTTCCTATGTTCCAACAAGACATTAAGAAGTTGACATACTCACCAAAGCCTTATCAAGAATAGCCTTCGATTTCTTAGTTGTCAAGTTGGAAATGATTGATATCTATTCACTAGCTTGGGGGGGAGTGTTGGAGAGAAGTACAGTAGAGTAATTGACATTTAATGTGATTAGTTATAATTATTGTAAATCTTCTAATTTGTTCTTGATTGATTAGCTATAGTAGGTTAAGAATAATTCTCTTAATCTTTCCTTTCTTACTTCCTAGAATTAGGGTAGTTTTAGCCTATATATTGTAAATATGTATTCTGAGTAAATTAACAAGTATAATTATTTCCTTTCACCTCTTTGTTCAAATCAACATTGTTCAAATCGACATAGTTTAGCCTATTGAACTTGATCAGACTATTGCTCATAGCTAACAAATTATTAGAAGCTGCAAACGTAAAACAAACTCACACATTAATGATTTGGGTACAATTAATGGATTCAGAGAATAATAAACTTTAATATATATATTTAAGTTCGCCTTTGGGTGATACTTAAATATATATCCTTAATCCATAATGATGCTAACAACATATATATATACACACTTTAATAGACAATTAATCATACTCAAGCTAGTATGTATGTTATCTTTGGATATACAAACATATTCACTAAGTTTGCCGATAAGTCTCTTTAATATTATTAATTATAAGCAATGATCCACCTTTGGGTGATCTCCTAGCATTATAATTAATAATCTCAATTGTTCAGTTCATCTTTTATGTTATTTACTAGCATAACATAACATGAACAATTGAAAGAATGCATGATTAAAAGTCTATATATATATATATATATATATATACTTTTTTAAAGTAAGGTCACTTTGGTGACTAACAAGCTTTTTATACAGTAAACATGTAATTAAGTATAAATAAATTTGGGAATTTAATTATAATGTTAAATAATTATTCCATAAAGTCCAAAACTAACAAGCTTTAACATGCATATTCATTTATTACCAAATTGTAATGGTCCAAAACCATAAGGACTGAAATGTAATTGATCACATGCAAATTCACCCTTTTTAATTTTTTAACACGGAAATCACAATGTCCACACATTTCAACCCCAACAACTTATGCTTTAACTACAAACCTAAAGCCTTTTGATGGTAGGTGTTGGACCTCGAAAATTTTCTTGATGAATTGAGCATAATTTCGATTTATTTTTGAGGTTCTGAATGATGAATTGTTTTGGTTGGAT
>JAOQMQ010000006.1:5970397-5983420 GCA_027563845.1 Erythroxylum subrotundum
CCAAAGCCCAAATCACCTAACTCTTTTAATTCCATTTAATGTATACTACTCATGTCACCTAACATAATTAATGCTACCATACTAATTAATGTCAACACACTTAAATCATGCTAGACTTTTAAAATAAATCAAATCATGCTTATTATATAAAAAAAAAATTCAGGGGCCAACAAAGATGGATAATTCTCTTTAATGAATTTGAGATGCTAGTCTTACTCCAGGTATGGTAGTTTCATATTGTTATCTTCTGGATCTACCACTTGTTTTGTAGGTACATATATGTTGCTTGATTCCATATTTGTATCAATTGCTATTTCCTCACCATTCCCCCTTAAACTCAAATGGATATCACTTTCTCTATTTTTTTGAAGGGAAACTAATACCTAAGGGGAGTAATTTTTTTCCTCAATTGAGATGTTATTTTAGGGAACATCTTTCATTTGAGCTATACTTATATCGCCTTTCTATTCTGAAGTACTAGTCTTGTCTATGTTTATGACTTCTTTATTTGTTGTAATATAAGCTAGCTTTTGTTCATTTTTCATTAGTTTCTACATCTATATGAATTTGATAGAGTCTTTAACAAGATATGTAGCACCCCATTCTTATAGTGCATATCCTCGAACATACCGACAGTATTCGAGAATATACTCTACGAGGGTGGCATGCTAGAACAAACTCAAAGCAAATTTATCACGCATCACACACATATTTAGAAGGAATAATAAACCTTTTTCAGCCCATTTTATTCAAAAAAGACAAATTTCAGTCGTAAGTGTTACAAACAAATAACACATAATCATATATTCCAGTAATCATCTGGGCCTATTACAAAACATTTCCAGTCGTACAGTCAGTACATTTTTCAATTCGTATAACTGTTGTGCAATAACTGTGGAATACAACTTTTAAAAGTACAAAAGAAAGACTATAGACATATGTAGGTATAACTGATCCCGACGTCTAACCCTTATTCGTATGCAATGGTTAGACTCCAGTTGGTATAACAGGGTAACTCCTTTGAGCCTGAAAAATAATGTTACAATTTTAGTGAGTTTTGCGAACTCAGTAAGTTAACCATCCTCGATGGTTCACTCATATCATATAATACATCAACTCTTGCAATCATATAATTAACATCATCTCATTTATCATCATGTAGCATCACAAAACTTGTTTGTTCAAACTTTTCACAATTCACATTCAGAGTAGTCAAATAGATCATTTTGATCATTTAAAACATACATATTAATTATAAATGCAATGCATATGAGACTCACTTCCAATTATTACTTTGTTGTGACCGAGTGCCTTTTTACTGGCCCATATCCCTTGTGGATGCCGGGTTTGTACCAGATATTGTCCCATATCCCTTAGTGGATACCGGATATATTAACAACTGAGCTAGAGGATCTTTTCACATTTCGAGCTTTAAGCTCTTTTTCGGTGGCTACTCCGGTCACAACAACCTTTAAGTTGTCATGCATTCATGCAATGAAATGCATCACATTCACATATATTCAATCAGTCACTTGATTTCAGTTTCACATTCACATACACATTTCTCATCAGACCTTTTTTTGGCATTCAACAATAATGTTGAGTATCACTTATTTGGTCAAATTCACATACAAGGAACACGTCCAATATCATATTCAGGCATCAAACGCCTTAGACATTCAATGTCCGGAATCAACACAATCACATTGACATAATAATTCAATACAAAATTTAAAACAAATAATTAATCAAGTGAGACCATCTAAGTTACTCAGTACGCTTCAGATTAGCATTTGCTTTTTTGATCCGAAAACGTCTAGATGCGGATGTTCTATCCTATATCAACATTATGCAATACACATATTGCACACAAATTATTAATTTCACATTCACATAAACATTCAATTGTAGACAT
This sequence comes from Erythroxylum subrotundum, assembly GCA_027563845.1. Classification (NCBI taxonomy): domain Eukaryota; kingdom Viridiplantae; phylum Streptophyta; class Magnoliopsida; order Malpighiales; family Erythroxylaceae; genus Erythroxylum; species Erythroxylum subrotundum. The sequence continues at coordinate 5,972,313 of JAOQMQ010000006.1, forward strand.
ATGTATAGGTGTAATGTATAATGCATGCTCAAATTGACTATTCCGGGTATGTTTCTTAACCACGTGTCTTGATCATTCAAACCTTATCATTTATATGTGTCTAGCTTATTCTTAGGTTTACACCTTAAGAACACTTGGTTATGCTAATATCATAATTCAATTACTCAACATTTCTTTTCTAGCATTATAAAATCTCATAATATCCAATTGTCATTCACCTTTACTTGATACACATTACTCATCTCCTTACAATCATATTAGCCTTTCTAAGAACACTTTTATATCATTAATAACTCATAACTTCTGAATTGATATACATTCATATATCATATCTTGTGAAACTTGATCTTCCTAAGTTCATCAATCAATCATTCACCTTCTTTGGATCACATTATCTTTCATAGGATCACTTTTATTCTTATAACATCTCCAAAATTTCAGATCTGAACACTTGGTAAACAACAAACTATTCTTAGTGAATTTGGATGAAAATGAAATTTGGTTGAGAGGAAATGTGTGAGGAGTTTGTGGTTCAAATTTCAAGTCAATCGGAGGTCCGGAGAAGAAGTTATGGCCAAAAGAGTGAAGGGTGTCGAAAACTGTCAAACAGCAGTGCCCATGACCGTGCAACACTTGACAATCCCTCTCTGTCATGATTGTGCTTGTGCACGATCGTGCAACTCCCCAATGTTCCTCTCTGCCATGATCGTGCTTGTGCACTCTGTCATGATTGTGCTTGTGCACGATCGTGCAACTCCCCAATGTTCCTGCACTCCTTTATTCAAGCATCATTCCAGCTTTTCTTTCAAAACAGATTTTTGGTTCAATCTTACTTGGCCATTTTGACAAGGAAAATAAAGTATTTAAGGAATACATTCTTCTAAAAAAATGTTTCTATATGTCTTACGTTTCTAATAACACCAATTTTATGTAGTTTAGTTTAGTATTCTGCAAAATTATAGTCAAAATACTACAGACTATTCCCAAACCGTGACAACACACAATACTTAACTTCAAGCCAAATTTTGAAACTCTTAGAGACATAATTAAATTTTGATTCCTTCATGAAAAATATATCCATATGTATATAGTTTAATATAAACTTAAAATCATCCAATTTGGATATCTGTAGATCAAGATATGGCTAAAATACATATGCATGTTGTAATATCCCATTACCCATGTTAAGGCCAGAATAGTAATTTGTGAGATAGTATTGTGAAATTAGGAAAATGCACGTCATGCATAAATTAATTGTGACATACACATTTGTTTTTGGACATTCATAAGATTGTACATGCATTCATTGGCATTTTCGGGTAAATTTGATTTATAAATAGAAATTGTGGATTAAATTGGAGTGTATTAACTGTGATTTGGCAAATTTGGTATATTTCAGATATTTTGGAATTTTTTGGTGAAATTTAGAAAAATATTGATTTTTGGGCCAATTATAGTGTGACACGTGGCAATGATATAGATATGACATATGGCTTACTTATATGGTGGCAAGTAGCTGATTGATGGGTGCCACGTGTGAGACATGCAAGGATACACATATTCTGATATTTTGAGTTAGGAACATTCACTGTAAGTGTTCTTCACTGTGAAGAGACGCTTAACACCAAATAATCAATTGTGGTACTTTCGGTGCATGTGATTCTTTTTCATTGCTGGAATTAAGAGCTAAATCAAGTAAGTAGTTCTGATGATGTTTGTTTTATTGTGTAGAAATAAACATGCATGCATGCATTTGTGATTTTATGATTTCGGTGATGAATGAAATAAATGATGGAATTGTGAAATAGAAATTGTTCAGAAAAGTATGAAATAGGTTCTGTTGTTATATTGAAATGGATATGCAAAAGTGCTAGAAAAATTGTGTAAATGTACATACTCTGTTTTGGTTTAAGGAAATCCGAATATGGTGATTTATACTGTTCATGCATGAAATTGTGGAGTGCTTCTGGAGATGGTTTTAAGTGAGGTTAATGAATTTAAATGATGATGTGGTGAAGTCGCGATATGGAGTTGATGAATTGATAAGTTGTTTTGATGAAATGAAAGAGTAACAATGAAACAATACATCAGATGAAAGTAGAAAGAGAAACAAAATGCAGAAATTTAAAGTTGCAAGTGTAATAATCGGATTTTGATGTTAAGTGTTGAGTTTGGATTTTTGTACTGTGTATGTGTACTGATGAGTTAAAAAATGAGCTAGAGAAATTGTTTGCTAGTTATTGGAGTTAATTTATGAAAGATTGAATTTCTGGAAAAAAGTTACAGTAGAGAGAGAGAGGAAGAATAGTGGAGAGTTGGATTATCAATCTGAAACTTATGTGATTTTTTTGTACTGATATAAAGAGATTTTGATAAAATATTCTTCATGGATGTTGTATATCTTTATTTTTATCTTTCCATTGATATAAAGTTTGTAAATTTTGGAGCTCTAGATCAAAAATTATGGAGTTTCGAAGTTGAGTTTGTGGATTTTGTTGTGGTTTGGAACAGTCTGTATTGTTTTTATCATAACTTGTAGAATATCCAACCAAATTGCATGAACCTGGTTTCATTTGAAAGTTAAGACATAAAGGAATAATTGTTTAGAAGAAAGTTTGGCCTAAATCTTTCATTTTCATTGTCAAAATGATCAGTAACAATGACCTGAAATTCTGTTTGGGAAAGTGCTGGAGAAAATGGAAGAGAGGAAGAAGATGCAATTTGTAGTTGAGTAGAAGTCGCCGTCGTGCTTAAGCACGACGGTGACATTGCTTGCTGGGTTGGGAAAAGAGTTGACTCACCTGAACAACCTTCCTTCTTTTGACCATAACTTCTTCTCCCAACCTTCAAATGACATGGGACTTAAACCAATGGATTCCACACACATTTTTCTATCCCTGCATAAAATTTTGTAGCATTATGAATTGAATTGAGAAAGAATGATCAAGTCAAAGTGTGGAATCTATTGGAACAGTGAAATAGGATTATTTTTCTGAACACACTTCAGTATTTTGATTATATCTGGATCTATAGGATTCCAAATGAGATCATTTTTTATTTTGAGTAAACTAAAGATATATTCATACAAATTTTCTCACGAAGTCTAATTTATATTCATTCTCTAATATATTTAATTTCTTGATGGAATTTGTACATAGTACACTGTTTTTTGACATAGCCAACCCAATAATGTTTGAGGCATATCTTCCAAATTACTGAATCAAATTGAGTGATTTTGGTGTCAATAGAAAATTAAAACATTGGAGAATAACTTTCTAGAAGGACGTGTTGCCTAATTTTGCCATTTACCTTATCAGATTTAGTATTCAAAGTTGACCCGTATGTATTTGAGAAGAAAAATCTGAAGTGGTCAATGAAGTTATGAAATTGTTTTGACATTGCTTTATTAATGTTCAAATCATAAATACCTATGGTATTAATGAGGGCTTTGATATCTGAATGATTTGATCATAAGGATCTCAATAATGTACCCCAAAATTGTCATTGAACATACATTGTGCATATTTCATATAAGTAGATGTGCATTAAGAAATATTTATACAATTGTGCAAAAGTGTGATATTTGTAAAGGTGCTTTGTATGATATAGAGGAGCCAAGTGGATGCTAGACGGACATTGCCAGAGCATCCAGGCAATAGCATATTGGAGCGTTTTGTGAGTCAACCTAGATGATTTTGTAGGATTGATTTGATTTAAATTGAATTGATTTGTTAAACTTCCAACATTACTGAACTGTTTGTGAATTGTTTCTGAATTCCGGACTTGAAGTCCGAGGAGTTTGTTAGTTGGGCATGTATTGGAAGTGTTCTGATTTGATATAAATTTCTGAATGAAATTTGATTCTCAACGAAAGTTGAATGCCAGACTTAGGTCCGATGACTATGAAAATTCTGTCTGAGCATTCGTATAAGATTGTGATATATGATATATTCTGAAATTAATGCTTCTTATAAAATGCATTATCAGATAAAGGCATTGTGACTTGAGTAGCCAGTTGAAGCGCTTCCACGTAGAGCTTTGCTCTGTGATATATGTGTGTGCACGTAGAGCTATGCTCTGTGATTCTGTTCTGACTGAGCCCTATGGGCCAATATCTGTATAAGTTTGTGATAGGCACTCAGTCACAACAATAAGAACGAATGTGAGTCTTATGCATATAGCATTCACATAAGATTGAAATTCATGAATGATTTGCCAAGCTATAATGAGTGACCATATGTTAGGCCATGTTGTGTGAATATTTGAAAAATAATTATATGTCCTGAATGAATATCTGTGATATATGTGATATGTGTATGTAATCCGGTGAATTCATCAATGATGGTTCACTCATTGAGTTTGCAAAACTCATCAAAAATTGCAATGTGGCTTTTCAGGTACGAGACATGAGACCTAGTTCCTTAGTCAGGATTTAAGGAATTTTTTGGATAGAGAAATGGCTCAGAGGTCTGTTAGCTGACACCAGAAGTGTTGTAGCATTATATTTTTGTAGTTTTACTAAAACTTATAAGAGGTTTTGTAAATATTTGTATGATGCAAACAGTGTAAGATTTGTTAATGAATGAAATGAATGGTTTTTAAATTTAGTGACTTTCAAGTATGTTAGTTGATTCCATATGTAAGTTGGATTTGTTATTGCTCCAACGTACCATTATCATAGGGTATGTACTTGAATGTCCTTCGGGTATTTGGGTATTTGGGATGTTGAACATGTTCAGTGAAAACATTACAGCTAACATCCTCCAGAAATTTTTCTTTCACTTTTCCAGATTTTCAACTCCTTTATGTTACATTCAAACCATCTTATGCATAGTTCATCAACTTTACATCATTACCTCTTCATTCTCACCTAAATTTCAACTCAATATCATTCATAAACAAATTATAGTCCATGATTGATCATGAACACAAGAAGCAGAACATCAACGTATTCATGTTCATCAAATTTCTGTACACATTCTACTCCACTATCATGATCATTTACCACTAACTATCATCATATATGCTTCATTAATAAAGCCATGAAGATCAATAATAATACACTTACTTGATTTACTCAAAGCTTCTTCAAAAATCATCACTTAAACCTAGCCTCTAAGCTTATACGATCATCAACTCTTCTAGGAGGAATAGGTTAGGTTTCTAGTTGCAAGATTAAGAGATAGCAAAGGCCTTGAAGAAACAAAGTAAAGGAAAGCAATATCTCAACGTGATCAGAGTGAGGGTGAGAAGATTGTGAGTGAAGAAAATGAACAAGATGAAGAAAAGAGCATAGATGTGAAAGACAAAGCAAAGATGGTCTTTCAAATGTAAATAATGTGAGTTTAATGCTTGGTGAGTGTCATGACACTTACCATAAAAATCAAAATAACATCTTTTACTAATGGTACTCAACACCATTAATCTCTAGTACATTTGTCACCCAATTTTTAATGAAACTTGTCATTAAATATTAATGTCACATTTCAATAATTTCTACTGCCATTTATCAATTATCATGCCACTTTGAATTTTTCCTAGTCCAAAAATACCCATAATTTCATAATTTTCTCAAATTTCACCAAAAATTCTAAATCACTACTTATACACGTCAACTCAATTTTTAAGACACATAATCCATAATTTACATTATAATCACATTAAAACAATCATTTATACCCAGAAAGTGTCAAATGAGTGCATGAACAAATCATTGTAATATGTAAAATAATCAAATTCATATGTATGTATGCTAACATTATGCATGAATACGAAATGCATTTTTCTAATCTCTTATGGCTATTTCTCGTTTACAAAAATCTAGAGTTCTAACCCTTTATATGGGAACGGGATGTTACAAGAACTCCTGCCTCATTCAATTTCATTATTCTTATTTCATCCAAAAGGTTTATGTTTAGTATAGTTTTAAAGCAAATGTGAGTGAAACCAATTGTTTTAAATCTAGTTGTGTTCATGTCTAGGCTTATTGGCCTGCCTAGTGTGGTAACTATATGACTAATTCCTTCCAATGAACAAAGGGACTATATGAAAGTTAGCCTATAGCTAGACACCATTAGCCTATAGCTATAGACACCATTTCTTGATGAATATAGGTTGTCTTTAAATGTGCCATGGTCCCAAATTGATTATTTTCTGAGTTTATCCTCTGAAAAACTTTTGAAGATGAAAAAATCATCTTCACTAGCCATTGTGTTCTCCATTCCAAAATGTTTGCATTTACTATTTGCTCATTTCTGGACCAAAGGAAAAGCCAACCTTTTTTCCAAAAATTATATAACTAGCGAGTAGCTCCATTTCCTTACTCCCATCTGGAGAATTTCCAGTGGTGGTGAGACAGAGGCTTTAAGTTCCAAAGGTGCTATTTGTCAGAGTGTTCCAAAGATAGTAGCATCACCAACTGCTTTGCTCCATGAGATCGCTTGAGTGTCATTCTATACAGTTTCTTCTTTTCTAGTTAAGGTAGGTTTAGGTAACGAAGTTGAGCTTGGAAGAGGGAGGAACTCAAGTTTGGGGACTGGATTAAGTGGAAGGCTACAGGACATAGGTTGATTGTTGGTAGATGGGATTTTAGCATCCATACCATTAACGATAAAAAGATGTTGAGGAAAATAAGGTAAGAATGAGAGATGATAGGCAGGTTGCCAGAAAAGGAAATGAAATGGTGGACCGAGGGGGGTTAATAAGCCAGGTTTAGTGAGAAAGGAGAGCTTCTCTCACTAAACCAACTTTTTCCAATAAAATTATTTGGACTATTTTTTAAATAACTTATTTAAAGATTTAAAATAATAACAAAAGTCCAATAATACTAAGCCTTAAATAATAATATTAAGCAGGCATGGCCCAGACTTCTACACCAAGGGTAGGCACAATCAAGGAAATGCAGCCAACATTAATGGATGGCTGAGAAGACAACTGCTGGTAGTTTTCTGAAGCTTTTAAACTTCTCCACTAAAGAGATGCACGATTGAATCTGGCTGCTACATTGTGTTTGTTGAATGTTCAACTAGCTGTATGTTTCTTAGGAATTTAGAATCTTAATGAAGCTTATAATTAGTTCAAGTTTCTGTGTATTTGCCATATGTGAAAATTTAAAATGAAACTATATATTTAGGCTTTTAAATTTTTAAAAATTATTTTTTATCAAAACTACTATTTTTTATTTTTTAGTGATTTTAATGATTGCTTGATAAACCAATAAATTTAAATTATGTAGATAACATTTTAATCAATAACATTTTATATAAGTCATATACCTATTAAGCGATAACTCTATTAAAGCATATCTTATATAATTGTACTTGTAAATTCATATGATATTGAATTTGTTAATCTAAATTAAATAAATTTATTTAAGCAGAACTTATTAATTTATAATAAACCATATTTGAGTTAAACTAGTCTTAAGTTTAGTAGAACAAGCTTTGCAATAAACAAAACTCTATTATCCCCCTCTCCTACTTTCATCTACAACTATGCTTCCTAAAGCTCCCCACTTAACAATCTAACCATTCTGGTTATCCTCTCCCTTTTATGTTTCCGCTCCTCTCAGGTCAGAAGGGCGTTTAAAGCTCCCTACTTAACAATCTACCATTCTGATTATCCTCTACCTTTTATGTTTCCACTCCTCTCAGGTTAGAAGGGCATTTATGTTCTTTTCTAAGGCCTCTCTTCCCACCTCTTCCGTTTATTATAATTTCTAGAACTAACTTTAAGCAAGAAATATACCAATCTATTCCTCTTTATTTTTTTAGCCTCCAACAATTTGTTTTGTTTTGTGAGTTCTTATACTATGGATGAATTTTCTCCCTTACCCTCATCCAATACCCCCGCCTTCTCTCCTAGGACTCACTCCCAACTTCCTGCTCTACAACATATCCTATTTTCCCCATTGCTACTAGGACTGAACTAGTGGGAATAAGGAACATCAAACCATTAAGTTTGCTTCAAGTGGTTGGAGAAAAGGATGGAAGCTTGTTTGAGTACTGTGTCCCCAGAATGATTAAAGGGTGAATCCCGGTGTCCATTGAAATCTAAGTCCTCAAGAATGGTGAAAAATGCTAAGAAACTACCTTGGTTAAAAGGAGGTGTGTAAATCACTTGAAGAGGGTGGTCTTGGTATTAATGCCAATAATAAAGTCTTCCTTAAAAAAGACTATAGAGGTGAAGTTAACAAAGAATCCTTATGGGTGAAATGGCTGCACTCTTACATTCTAAAAGATGAGAATCTGGGAACTAAAATCCAATCAATCACATTTCTAGTTCCTCAGGCTCCTATTAAAGTTGAGGGATGAACTAAGTGTCACGAGATTTCTTTCGCTCGAACTCCACGTGCGACCCTAGTACACTTTTCTCCCAAACTCGAGTGTAGCTAGTCAGCCTTCTCTGAAGATGCCTACTTGAACTATAAATAACTAAGCAACCAAAGAAGACACAAATAAGAGATCTTAAGGAAGCTTGGATACTTCTATTGCTTTAAACTCTTAGATTCTTGGTTAGATACAAATGAGGGAGTCATCCCCTTTATATAGCCCTCCACCTCCTCAATGGACGGTGAGGATTGATTTGATCCAACGGTGGAGATTAGTCCCTACAAAATATCTCTTATGTATAAATTACAATAATGCCCCTATCTAGAATCTTCCATGCTACTCTAGATGCTTCACGTACTAGGTACATATTTACACCATTCTACAACCTTCTATAATATTCCATAGTGCTCCATAATGTTTCATGAGCTTCCAAGGTCTTCTATAAGATTCTATGAAACTTTAGAGGACTCTTTCGGTCAAAACCTCACCTTGTAGCCTCTAAAATATGCAGAACATGACATAAGGGAGAAATTATATGTAGAATTAAGAATGGGCAAGTTGCCTCTCTTTTCCACGAAAATTAGAGCAAAATAAGTCCAATATGTAACAGTGATCCACTGATGTGCACTTTAAGTAGCAAATACCCCCCAAGTGTCAAGGTCAAGGAGTAGATCAACCATGAAAAACTGTAGAGGGTAGTAGTTTCGTAAACTCTTCGATTTGACCGCAATCACTTGTAAGATTCTGCCGTAGTTACTTGTAACTGTATCTGTCAGTTACTAGATATAAAGTAACTGTATCAGCAACTGTTAACTTTTCTGTACCAAACGAAAACAAAAAAATAAATACGAAATTAAACAGATAATACCAAAAATTTGGTAACGCAGTTTAGCACACCTTACCTATGTTTGCAGGGCCCTCACTGCGGTGCAATAGATTTACCCAAGGCTTTACTGAGCTGACACCACTCAACCCTTGACACTATCTCTCAGCCTCACTTCTCGTAAAAGAATTTCATACCCAATAGTATGACCACCTTGTACTAACCTCGACAGAGGATTTACACACACTGTTTAATAATAAAAACAATTAAACGAACAACTCAAGTGATTAAAATAACTAGAAACAAAAACAAAAATAGTTGAGATAAAGAGAAACAACTTTCCGATAAATTCAACTCCTTCCAAGACAAATCTGAAAGTTGTTCACCAAGAGTACTTCAGTAGTCAATTGGTGGAATTTTCACACATTACAGAAAATAGATAGGTTGCTGAGTCCCTGAAAACTACCATCAATTGATGTTGAAGAGTAGAAAAAAGATGCCTAGTTGATTCAAGCAATAATTGACAGAAACACCACAGCCAACCAACAATTGAAGCATAAGAGAAAAACGCAACATTCACATAAATAACTTAGGTTGGCGTGATCAGCCAGAAGAGGTTTTCTTAAACATATATGTAATTTCCTTGGCTAAAAAATCAGCAATGCACGTGCATCAATCATCAGCTAAGTCACGGAAGCACAAATAGGAAGCAACCACAGCTCCTACATAACCCATCAACCACACCTCTGAAATTCTAGTAGTAAAGCTTGACTCTCACACACGTAATACACTACAATCGTGATGTATACACACTCCAACTTAAGATAGAGTTTTATCACACTTAAACCATTATCCTAAAATCCAGCAGTACACCTTTTTGCATCACCCACGTAATCCATCATACTTCTTATTAAGATACACATTAATTAAGGATAGGACTTTATCACAACTAGAAGATTATCACCAATAGCTTTTTGAATCGAAGTCATTATCCAATTAATATCTTATATGTCTAATTAATAAATAAGATGCAAAAACTAATAAAAAGATATATTTTATATATCTTAACAATCTCTCCCCTTTTTGGCATTTTTTTCACAACTCTTAAGCTCCCCCTAAAGGAGATAATTGGACATATAACCATCAAATGCACAAATCCATTCTCCCCTTTGGGATAAAAAGATGCCAAAAAGCAAGACTAATAGTCACACATATACCTTGAAATCTCCCCCTGAAAGGAACATTCACCATAAACAATCTGATGTCTCCCCCTTGGGACAAAACATTGTCAAAACTAAGAATGCCTTTAACACGATCAATCTTAGCGAATAAAGAAACAACAATCAGTAATAGGTTCAACGGAACAATTATAAGCACGCCAAGATGACAATTTACCATCAGTCAATACGCATGCGAACATATCATTACTTACTTGAATTCCATCTTCATAAGACTGATCAAATTCATAAACTCAAGCAAATAAAGATGAGTGTCGCCAGTGTAGTGAGAGAGAGAGACCCATACTGATAAGAGAGCTGAAGAGTGTTCGGTGGAGCCAAATAGAAGTCATAATGCAAACTACTAAAATGATTGGACGACAATGGCAACATAAAACTAAAGAAAAACTAAAGAAGAAAAAAAAATTTTACATTTTGTTTTTTTTAAACAACACAAAAAAATACTTCAAAAATATAAAGTACACAGTCTCTGTGCCCCTCAAAGAAATACAAACTTGGCCTTATTCCTCGTCGTATTATCTTTGTCATCGATTTCTTCTTCTGAAGTAACTGATTCATCCTTTGTCTGAACAGTTTCTTCACAAGTAGTAACCAACTGTGAATCTAGACAATTTCTTGTTTTTCCTTCACAATGTCTTTGTGTTGGAACCCGATCTCGAAAATCGGATCCCAACTGAAAAACAAAAACGGAAGCAGAAATTTACTTATCGAATTCGA
>JAOQMQ010000006.1:6005358-6018625 GCA_027563845.1 Erythroxylum subrotundum
TGTATAATATACTAATATGGACTATTTTGCAATTTTTAAAAATTTTAGGGACTATTTTATAATTTTAAAAAATTTCCCGAAACGATACCTGGTACCCGGTACTGACCGGCACCGGTACAGTTCCGTTCCAGAGCTCAATCCGGTACCGAGCCCGGTACGATATTCATAACATTGAATAGAACTTGCCCGTTAGTCTAAACCAATGACTTATTTAGGATCATTATCACTCTTAACAACTCATTTTGATCTTGAGATTCACCAAATAAATACCAAAACAACTTTCTTATACGATCATCTAGTCAAGAAGCTATATGTGCAACATCCCAAATGTTTTGAGGCGAAGGGAAACTAGAATTATGTTCGCTAATTATATAATTGAATCTATCAATTAAACCATGTATCATGAGTGGTATCCAAAAATTATGTTATGGTTACCACATAGATTTTGGGAAAAACATACTTTTAACTATTACATAGACTCTAAATTTAGTGGGAGCAAATTTGTGTTTTTGATTTGTATATGGATGATATTATGCTTGCCAACAATGATTTAAGCCTAAAGATGTTTTCGAAGAACTTTGACATAAAAAATCTTGAGAAGACACAATTTATTCTAGTAAAGATCTGTAAATACATCTCCAACAAGGTCTTAAGCCTGACTCGGAAAGCTTAAATGGACTAAGCGCTAAAGAGATTCAACATATAGGACTTGTACATCACCTATAACCAAAGGTGATATGTAAGCAGAAGAAAGTGTGTATGAGTTTTATTCTTTACAATAGTGCAATTAGGACTTTGACGTATTCAGAGGTATGCACTAGATCTTTGCAGATATATACCGAAGACACTCACCTACAAGGATCATGAATACAATGACGGGTACAAAATGTCTTCACTTGCCATACGCATTCATCACATAGTAAGGTACTTAAATCTTTGGAGGTCAAAATCATCTCCAAACGACGAAGGGCCGACATTTTATTGATGTTCCTCAGAGGAATCTGAGTTGTTTCACTCAGTCTTCTTCAGATAGAAAGCCTGTACAAGAATTTCAAGGGGAAGATCAATAATCTTTAACATACATATGAAGCTGATAGATCTGGTAAATCTCCTCGTTAAAGAAGAACACTCGTTTTGTTTGGAAAGCTTTTGAAAACTGAAGTTTTGGGGTGTGAAATCAAGGCAACAAGTACTTGAAAGAATTCTCTCCCAAGGTTGACTATATGCTAGTGATAACTTAATTCCTCCTTACACGGTACAGGTGACAACTGAAATGACATGGTTATTGGGAAACGGTGTTTAGCAGAAGCTTGTGTCTATTAACTTATCAAGCAGAATACCATATGAAGTTTCAAGTAACAGCCAAACACTTTAACTCCTATAACCAAAGACCAAAGGGAAAGGGACAGGAGTCAACAAAGGGTGGGCTGAGTTGCATTTCTTCTGTGTAAGTGATATAATATTGAGTTTTTTAAAAGAAAATACAAATTAATTTAAAAGAAAATACAAATTACTTAATGATATGCACCATTACCATTTATAACTCACACACAAAGAGAAGGAGACAGAAATTACCCTAATTTGAGAGAAGTATCAGAGCTATCACCCTCTACAGGAGGGCCACTGCTGCAACTGCAGACATTGGTGGCAGAATCTGATGAGAATCCTTCCTCTTGACCTGCAATATTTTCAGATTCTAAAGACACTGCCCATTTTGATTTGCGCATCATTGTCATCTGCATGCAGCAAACCACAGGATGAGTTCTAATTAAATAAGATGATTTGGTAATTAGTTGACAATTCAGTTACTAGAACTGGAAATTCTTACCTTTTGCTTTAGTTGCTTATTCTCTTCCAGCAGCAAGGCTTCCTATATACATTGAAAAAGACCAAACATGGAGGTATTATAAAATTAATCCCAATTTAGCTTATTTTAAACAATAAAGTTCATCAAAGTAAATCCCATTTAGCTTATTTTAAACAATAAAGTTCATCAAAGTAAATCCCATTTTGTGATTAAGAGAAAACAAAGAAATCAACTGAATGCTCATTTTCAAGTTCTTTTGCCCATGCAACTTGCAACTCGATAAAGTTGTCATTATCTTCAGCTATTATAGACATGTACATGCATACATCTAAGGCAAAACAGTTCTAATGATAGCCATACTTTGATCACATTCATTAATTAGCACATTAGAAAGATAGTCGTAACAGCTGCAGTTATAACTACTTGGAAATTTTAACTTTGTTCGTATAAAGCTTCTAAAAGCAAGCAGGTTGAATGATGAATATGCTCTATATCCTTCTTTTGACAACCCCAGATTCATTTTCCTCTTCAAACTTAATCTTACCTTCCTTTTCAGTGCAGAAATCTCAGTCGTAAACTTTGCCTTCTACGTAAAAACGAAAGGTACAGGTTAGTACGGAAGTGATCGCAGTTCAATATCTATAATAACTACTACATATTAAAGCAATGGACAAAAATCTTGTATGCAAAAGAACTTAAAGTATACATAAGAAATAAAAGAGAAAAAATTAGTTAATTACAAGTCTCAATTTGGTGGGATAAAGATTTGGAGTTGAATTGACAACAAAACATAACGGCTGAAATTTAGATTATGTTAGGATTCTTTATTAGATAAGAAATAGTAGTAAGTTAAATATGTTACTCTATTTTACATATATTATCCTATTTGTTTAGGACTTATAGAATTTTATTAAGATAGGATTTAAATTTGTTAAAAACGATTTCCTAATAAGATAAGGGTTCTAAAACTCTTTCTCTATATGTCTGTGTGTGTATTCAGCTCTTCATCAATAATAAGAAATCTGGAACTTTTTTTACAAACTTGAGTTTTCAACTAGAAGATGTGATGCTTTCTTCTAGGAGTGACTCTTAGACCTTATGAGTGATTTCTAGTTTCCTACCTTCCATTCTTTGTGTTCCCTACTAAATTCCAGAAAAACTAACCCACATTTTAATCATCTCAAACCTATATTCTGGCTATATTAAACCTTATAATCCTAAGCCTAAATTTCCATCAATCAAACCTTAAAATTCCAGTTATACAAAATATGAAAATTTAACATTCCTAGCCAAAATCCAACTTTGGAACTTGATATTCCAGTAGCCTAATATTAGCCATATTTTCTAATTTTGTGCTTTTAGCTACTAGTTAATAATTCTTTTATTTGTCCTCCATCGAATGAGTATAAGAGCTTTGGTTCACAATGGCGACACGTAGTGAAAGGGCTTATAGAGGAATATTCAACGACCAAGAACGAGATGAGATACTTCTAAGAGTTATAAAAAGATTGGACCTTACTGACCCTCGATAAAAAATAATATCAAACAACAAACTATACTCAACAACAAATGGGGTTAAGAAATCAACATCTACCAAGAGATATAAGACAAAGAAATCAACAACCAGCATATGGAGAGTGCATACGAGCCTTTAGAGGTCACGATAGAGTTGAAACACAATAAACTCGATGATATTACTAAACAAAGTTTGTTTTGAAACCCCTAATTTTGTAAGAAAGATGGATCCACCCCTGTTTATAGATTGAATAGTAGCAATGGAAGATTTCTTTGATTGTTACCACATTTTAGAAGATCAAAAAGTTCGATTCATAAAAATAAAGGTAGTTGGACAAGCTAAACTCTGGTGGAGATCGATAGAGGATAGATTTTGAAAAACAAACTAGTCACTAATTGTTGATTGGGAAGAGATGAAGATGAAGTTAATGGAAAAATACTTACCACTAACCCTTAGACAAGCATTTATGTCCTTAACTGAGTACACAAAAATATTTAATGAACTCTCTATTCGATGTGAAGGGACAGAGTCAGAACAACTAATATTTGACTACAAAAATGGCTTAATGGTAGAAATTCGCAAGGAGCCAATAATGCAAAGGATTTATAGTCTTGAAGATGCATATCACCTGGCTTTAAGAGCGGAACAAATATACTTCGAACAACAAGTAACTAAATCATTATCTCTAATAAAAGGAGTTTATTCTATATTCAAATCATAAATCTCTTAAACACTTTAAGTCTCAAAAGAAATTGAACAAAAGGGACACCTTATGGAGTGAATTTTGGAGCAATTTCACTTGGTTATTAAGCATTGGATAAGAATTGAGAATAAGGAAGCAGATGCATTAAGTAGGAAGAGTCATTTGCTTAATAATTTAGCAATAACAATTGTGGTGTTCGACAAAATAGAAAAAGAATATGCTTTAAATCAAGATTTTGGAATAATCTGTTCAAAAATTACAGTTGGACAAAAAGACCAACACTTTCCTTTTGTGATCCACGATGACTATCTTTTCAAAGGAAATCGACTTTGCCTACCTAATACTTCTATAATGGAGTATGTGATTTGGGATTTACATCGAGGGGGAGCAGTAGGAAACTTTGGAAGAGATAAAACCATTACAAAGGTTAAAGATCACTTTTATTGGCCCTCTTTAAAGCGGCACATGTCTAAGGTCATACGACAATGTCGAACATGTCAATTAGCTAAACGAAGGAAACAAAATTCTGGATTATACATACCATTTTTCGTACCTCATTAACCATAGCAGGACATAAGTATGGATTTTGTCTTGGGAATTCCTAAAACTATAACAGGCTATAATTCAATTTTCGTGGTGGTGGATAGGTCTTCCAAGATGAGTCATTTCATTTCATGTTCCAAGACTTATGATGTTGTCTATATAGCTAAACTGTTCTTTAAATAGATTGTATGTCTCCATGGATTACCTTTAATTACCATCTTCTCTGAATGTGACGTAGTGTTTTTGAGTTATTTTTAGAGAACTCTATAGAAAACATTGAACACTAAGCTTCAATTTTCAAGTTTTTTCCATCCCTAAACCGATGAAAAAACAGAGGTGGTGAATAGAAGCTTGGGGGACTTGTTAAGATATTCAGATAGAAACAATGTGAAAAATTATGACCTAATTCTTCCTGTGGCAGAATTTGCATACAACAATTCTATAAATAGATCTACTGGTAAAAGCCCTTTTGAGATAGTTTAAGGAGTTCAACCAAGGAAGCCAATTGATTTTGTTTCTTTATCACAAACAACACAAATAAGTGTTGAATCTGAAGGTTTTGCACAACATATAAGGACATCTTTGATGAGATACAACCAAAGATAACAACCAGCAATTTGTCTTATAAAGACCATGCTAATCAACATCATCAATTGATAGAATTCAATGAAGGAGATATGGTTATGGTTAGGATTGGTCCATAACATTTTTAAAAAGGGAAATATAAGAAACTTCATTCACGAAATGTTGGACCTTCTAAGATCATCAAAAAGATAAGTGTTAATGCTTATGTTTTGGAATTACCAAGTGACATGGGAAATTCTATCTTTAATGTTGCGGACTTAACTATTTATCATGGAGTAGACGAGCAATCCCCTACTATAGTTATAAGACTTCCAGCCACTCCTTATTTTAAAGAGGAAATAGAGGATGTTCTTGATGAACAAATTGTAGCCACAAGACATGGAGGATATCGACAATTTCCAATTTTTTTGCAGTATTTGAATTCTAGAGTTAGAATTTCAAAATTTTAATCTAGACTTATATGAACAGTATTTATCACATTCTACATCAAGGATGACTTCAGATAAGCTAGGGAGAATTGATGCAAAAGAACTTACAGTATATAAAAGAAATAAAAGAGGAAAAATTAGTTAGCCACAAGTCTTATTAATTTAGTGGGATGAAAATTAGGAATTGAGTTGATAACAAAAGATAAAGGGTGAAATTTAGATTATATTCGGATTCCTTATTAGATAGGAAATAGTAATAAGTTAAATATGTTACTCAATTTTACATATATTATCCTAGTTATTTAGGACTTATAGAATTTTTATTAGAATAGGATTTAAATTTGTGAGAAACCCTTTCCTAGTATAATAAGGGTTTTAAAACTCTCTATATATGTGTGTGTGTGTTTGTTTTGAGCTCTTCATCAATAATAAGCAATCTGGAATTTTTCTACAAACTTGAGTTTTCAACTAAAAGATGTGATGCTTTCTTCTAAGAGTGATTTTTAGATCCTAGGAGTGATTCCTAGTTTCTCACCTTCCATTCTTTGCGTTCCTTACTTAATTGCAACAAACCTAACCTACTTTCTAGCCATCTCAAACTTATATTCTAGCCAAATTAAACCTTAAATCTTAAGCCTAAATTTTTAACAATCAACCCTTAAAATTCCAGCTATACAAAATCTGAAATTTCAACATTCCTAGCCAAAATCTAACCTTAAAACTTGATATTCAAGCAGCCTAATATTAGTCATATTTCCTAATTTTGTGCTTTTAGCTACCAGTTAATAATTCTTCTATTTGTCCTATATTACCTTGGCTTCGAGCACACGAGTTAATCCAGCTTCAAGTAGCTTCTCAAAATGTTGCAGTTCCTCCATGTTTAGTCCTCGCAAATCCTCCCCTCTCAATTGCCTGTTACGAAAAGCAAACATCTCTTAATAGGACCTTAATAGTAAAGAGAATATGATTTGACACAAAACTCTGTAAAGTCCCTCCATATCCTACACAATTTATACCTTAGTTGATGGCTCTTTTCAGCAACTTCCTTACTCAACTGGATGTGATTGCTATTTTCTAGCTATATTAAGGAATGCAAACTTCCAGTTAAGAACAATAGTAGTCAACAAAAACTAATTGAAATTATTAAAAAGCCTTTCCCAGGATACGATGGCTCATAAAGTTCATGTTCTATTACCTGTAATTCAAGAGATGGTTGGTCCAGTTTGGCCAAGTTACTTGATTGCAGATTATACCTCCCAAGAATATCCTCCATGCTACACAAGTATGAAACAACAATCTTAGGTTGATATTCCCTAGTACTAGTTAATAATGAAAGAATTCAGAAACTATCTACATTTATACTTTTAGATTATTTTGGCACATGGAAAAGTATCACTACTTATCTGCTCTGTTCATGATATATCCTATTTTCTTTGACATGTTAGCTTCTCACCAACACTCGACCCCTAACATACAATTAATTGCCAGATTATAGTAAAGTTCCTCTTTCCTTGTCCACAATGGCACGGGATCACCTGTGCCGTTTAGCCTGTTCCAAGCCTATGCCATTGATTTTTAACCACACATTTGTGTAGATTCCACATAAATGTGTGGATAAAAATCAATAAAATAGGTTTATGGGAACAGAGGATATGTTCTCATTCACAATGTATACTTAAAAAGAGACGGTATTGGTACCCGGATAACAGTAAAAGGAGTTAAATTGTTTGTATTAACTTTTTAGTCAAATTAAAATTTTAATTAAAAATTATTTATTTGAATAGATAGTTGTAATAACTTAATCAATAATAACAGTTTTTTGGTCTACTTATATTTAGAAGAGAGTTTCATACTTTTCATGATCATATTCCCTAGAGATTCAACAAGCTCATTATATTAAAGCTTACAAAAAATTTGAGTAAATAATACCTCATTGCTATTAACCATAAAACACATGGTTGTCACTCTCTAAATTACTTGTACTTCCCAATATGGCATTTAATGTCTTCTTTATCTTATAAACCTCTTTCTCCTTCTTCCCAATTCCTGCTTTCTTTTTCACTTAATTTCTTGCTTCCTTACTATTATCATATGCAATTTCAAGTGTTTGCCAAATATGATAAATATTTTCACTCAATAACACTATTTACCATATTTTTATCAAATAAACCAAAAAAGGACACACATTCTCATTATTTCATTCATTCAATTTGTCAACGTTAGCACCCGACCCACTTTTGTCTACCATCTCCTATTATTAAATCTTTATTCACAAAAAAATTTTAATCCTATTTTTTCAATGCAAATAATCATTTAATTAAAATTGAGGTAATAGTAATATTTTCACCCTCTTAATTAAAAAGAAATTTGAAATGTGCTAAAATGATCTTTTCTCAAATTCTATTAAAACTGTCTATGCAATAAATGAGACTCACTATGATATTAATTATTTGTCCTTGGATGACACACAAAAGGAGAGTGGTGTGTTCACTTTTTAGAATTTGGAGATATCAGGGAAGGAAGAGATTATGTCAATCATGCACAATGTAATGCAGTTGAATCTAGGTGACAAGTCCCTGAAAGAGGTGATTGAAAGTATCAAAAAAATATCACCTACGAATTGTTAAGTATCAAAAAAGATCACTTATAATTGTTTAAATCAAAAGAAATGTTTGTATATCTTGAGGATGTTAGAAAGTATACAAGAGAGATCAAATTGATAATTTTAGTCAGATCATCTTAGATCTTAATGTGTTGGGGCTAAAATTGAGGGTGATGATCAAGTAATAATCATGTTGTGTTTCTTGTCAATTGATGTGATAATTTTATTGATACCATATTGTATGGGAGAGAAATTATTTTTGTCAATGATGTGATGGATGCTTTACAGTCCAAAGAACTAGAGAAAAAAGTTTCTGGTACATATGAAGGTGCATCAGAATTGGGTCTGATTGTCAACAAAGGTAGAAGTAAGGAAAAGGATATCAGAATCCAAATCAAAGGCAAAAACTATTTGATGTTTAACTATAAAGTGAAAGTGCACTTTAAGAGGGACTGTCCATAGTAAAAAACAAAAACAAGAAAAGAAAAACATATGAAAAATGATATATTACTCTAGTCCATGAGAATTCCAATGAAGAAGATGGAAGAGGAAGTGATGTTTTAAAAATGAGTAGATTTTGCAAATTGATGAGTGATATACACTAGAGTTGCTTATCATATGACTTGCAATAAGCACTAGTTCTGTTCTTTAAAAATATAGAATGACACTTTCAAATAGGGTAATGAATTGATGATGAAAAGCAAATTATCAGAGGAAGTGGTTCAGTATAAATTAAGATGCATGATAGAATTGTTAGAACATTAGATACTTCATATGTTCTTAAGCTTCTGAAAAAACTAAATTTCATGGGTACTCTTGATAGTCAAGGGTATAATTTTTTGGTAGCTTAAGATAATAAAAGATGCATCGACTATAATGAAAGAAAAATTATAGCATAGCATTTATGTCTTAATGGAAAAGACAACAATTGGATTGATAAATGTGTACCAATCTTTAGGGAAGAAAAAAAGTACTATGATATAGCACATGCAAGTGAGTCATCTTGGTGAGCAAGAGATAATGAAACTTTATAAGAGAAATTATTAAAGGATGTAAAGTTTCATAAGATTAGAAAATTAATTGCATCTAGTCAGATCTTGTTAAAAAGGATGCACACCTTGGAGGATGTAACTAACATGTTAATAAAGCTACTACTCACATAGAAGCTCAAGTATAAATTGAACTTGGTAAATGCTCACATAACTTGAAACCCTAGGGGACTTACGTGGTAGAGAGTGATTTTTAGTTGAACGTTAAAGAATTCAAGTTAAGATGGGAAATTGTAAAAAATATCTTAAACTATATTGAAATAGAGTTTTAGCATTACTAGACATCTACAGAAATAGAGTTTTAATAACTTTAAACTTATGTAAAAATAGAATATAGTAACTTTAATATTTTTTGACAATAAAATTTCACCATAATTAAAATTCTTATATGTAACCTTATAAATACTTTGTTAAAGAATTAGTCGAACAACATAAACTTTTATATTCTTTATTTCTTTATATTTCATATATATCATCTCTATTTGCGAAACAATTATTATCAAAGCGTATCTTATGCATTATACAAATTACTTCATTACAATGGATCCATGTCAAAGCAAATGCAGTGATGGGACAGACTATAATGTCATGACAATGCATCCATGTCCAAGCAAATGAGCGTTAAAGACAGTTTATCTAGAGCTATACGTGTTATCAACTTAATGGCTTCAACGTCTTTTGTAAACTATTCGAGCTCTTACCTTTTATGACTTCATAAACAGAATATTATGCATTCATTGCATTCTGAAATGTCTCACTCTTCACATAATCTAAGTTATTTAAATTAATTTAGATCTGCTTTGACCTTCGGGTGAGAAACATATCGATATTTAATTAATAAGACTAAAGTATAGCTTTGGTTAAAATTATCAAAGCATCATAACCTACAACAGCTTTTGCTATCGATCTCATACTTGTTACCCAAACATTTATTTTAAATGTCAGGTTAAACATATTGACCACTGTTTGGAGGAGATAGACTACCTAGTTATTGCACAAATCAATATTATAAAAATTTATACTAAAAACTTTAATTTGGTTTATATGAATATTATGAGATATCTAATAGTATCAACTTAATTAGTGATAAATATGAAAGTGTTGAATTATGAGATACGTGGTATATGTTGGGATACCTAGTGAAAAAGAATAGTACTTAAAGACTATAGAGGTTTATCTTTCTATAAACTTTCATTCTCAGAATTATCACCTCCTAAAAATTCTAAACCAAAGTATTATCTTCACACGTCAAGGGTCCTACCAATTCCTGATCACTTACTCCCATGCTATATATATTCAAATAACACAACCAACAACAAATTTCCGATACTTTATCAGAATAAAATTTCCAATTTTAGGTTGAACTTTAGGATTTCACCCAAGGAAATCACTTTGAATATCGAACTCGTACATATCAACTTCGTAGCATCATCATCCCCTTAAATTGAATCCTACGTTGTAGGTTTAAGATTGGAAAAGAGGTCAAGCTTCTTCCCAAATGGAGGATTTCTCTAGCCGCTGCTATAAGTTTCCGATTCTCTAACGGAAACCATGATATATTCACGGCTCAAGCAAGTCATTGAAGCTACTAGATGCACACAAGGGGTGTTATGTACGATGAATAGACCGGAAAAGACAGTAATATAGATAGAAAACAGAATTATAACGAATACTATGTAACACGAGTCAACGTGCGTACAAGAAGAATTTGGTGATTACGAGATTTCATGTGTAAGCAAAGAAAGAAGACTCGTAAAAGCATAACTCTCCAGATGGAGCCTTTGAAATCTAAGGGAGCCTCAAAAGAAGCACGATAAGGCCCCCTTTTTCGGCATGTGAATTACTTCGATTTCGGACAAAAAATGCCATTAGTAGTAGAGTTCCTAGAAAAGAGAGATAGGTTTACCTCTAAAAGACTTAGAAATTAGCAAACTTACTAATCTTGTTCGAATTAGTCCACAGACCAACAAAACATTCTACAACTAAGGATTTTATGTACATAGATACGAGGTTTCTAATCCATAGAAAACCACGAAATCCCAGTAAGGCTCTTGCCTTTTTATCCTCTCATTTACGGCCATGAAGATAATCTCATCGTATTATTACTGTCTCAGTCCCTATGTCGCACACGCGCATACACTCTTTTACTAGTACAGGCTTGCGATAAGAAGTGTAATAATAATAGGGAAAGAAATCCTCAAGAGGAAGACTTGCGTTGACGATATACAAAGAGACATCCACCATGATTAGAAAAGAAAGGTGAAACGTATACCTGGAGCTTGCATACTCGAAGAGCTTGCCTGTAGTAGAGAAAATGATGAGAGCCACCTCAGCATCACAGAGTACAGACAGCTCTTCAGCTTTCTTGAACAGTCCTCGTCTTCTCTTGGAGAAAGTCACTTGCCTCGCAGTAATGTTATCAATCTTCTTGATCTTGATCTTCTCTCTAGCCATCTTCCTCTCCTTAGAAAATATTCATAAATCAATAACTCAGGCATATGATTCGTACGTACATAAATACTAAAACCATAAGCATTCAAATGGCAGGGAAAGAGAGCTTAAGGGAAATGGGGTTTCGTCAATCTGGAACGAGAACTGAGCAGAAACCCTAGGGAAAACACCCACTTAAGAGAGAGCTCAGATCCAGACAAGAAAATCCCAGAAGATAGAAGTGAATAATACACTAAAATTGGCTATAAAATGCAAAAAAAAATAAAGAACAGAAAAGGAAAAGATGGCATTGATGGGTTTTTGGTCCAAGCGTTTACCTTCAGTTACAGGGAAGCTATAGCCTGAGCTAGGTCTGATCAAAATGAATAAAAAGTTACCAAATGGAGAAAGATAAAGCTAAAAAGGAAGACTTGGTGTTTATGTGTTCAATAAAGGAAAGATCACATTCCTTTTTATAGCTAAACAGGAGAGTCTCTTTTATTATCTATATTTATAGAAAGAAAATAACCAAAAAGAGAAGAGTCCAATAGGAAATGACGAAGCAAAGGATGTGAAATTCTGATTAAATGGAGACTTATTTTAGCGTTTATGGGGAAAAGAAAAAGAAAATTCTATTATTATCTTATTAATTTGACTTTTTTTTTTATGTGGACAATTTGCTTTCCGTACATAGATATCCATGCCATCACCACGTCACGTTGATAATCAATTGCCCTGTACTTCCTGACTGTCTCACTATCTCTTGTCGCGATACATTGGCACAGCTTATCATCTGTTTCTTGTGTTCGTTACTTCATTGGTCTCTTTTATCGGAAATAACTAACAAATGTATTTAGTAGCACGTACTTTAATTTATACCAAGTACCATAGTCATCCAGGCGACAACAGTCTCAACCATTTACCAAAAACGGAAAAAAAAAACAACAATCTCAGTCAAATCATGTTTAATGCTTAAATTCACCCCTCAAGACATGTACTGAAGTATAAATTGTTGCAGCTAGATAGAAATAGCAAATGGAATTGAGAGGACTTACTCTTTCACGATTTTACATCATAGTTGTCTGTCATATTCGATTATTATCATATTTAAATGTATTTTAAATAGGGAAGATAATAGATTAGGTAATAATGAGATTTCTTTATAACTCAATCTCAATTAAAATTTTTTAATTTTAATTTAAAATTCTATTAAATTTAAATTGTTTGACCTAAACTCTACCAAGTTGAGCCAATCAAAAATGGCAAAATAAATGACACGTAATTCACATATTAGAAAGTTTTTTTTCCCTTTATGAGCACGGCTTACTAGAGAAACACCCACAGTCTTAGATTTCTACTATGGCCACCTACGAGGCTTATTATTACAAAGTTCTTCTAAGCACCAAACTTATACTATAAGTTGTGTCTACTCATTTGCACAAAAATCTTATTTAAGTCTATTTAAACGAGGCTTAACCTTCCCCACATAATCGTCGATCAACTAACTCGTACTCAAATGCCTCACAACCCTCTTAGTGTGATTACTGAGAAAGCATTAAACTATCAAAGGCAATAATAAAAGCACAAAAGAGATATAATAAATG
>JAOQMQ010000006.1:6029244-6041239 GCA_027563845.1 Erythroxylum subrotundum
TTCATCTTGAACAGCTCATATTGGTGTACAAGAATGCTTATCTTGGATTCCTTTACTTGACTGGTGCCTTCGTGTGCAATGGATAGAGTATCCCACATTTCCTTCGCAATGTCACATCCGTTAACTTTGTCGTACTCGCTTCTGCTTAGGGCATAACTTAGAAAGAATTTGGCCTTTGAATTTAGCTGGAATCTCGCTTTTTGATCCGCTGTCCATCTAATTCGTGGAATAGCATTTCCTTCATCATCTACTGGTGTATACGGTCCATGCTCTATAATCTCCCAAAGATCAATATGAGTAGATTCAATGAAGAATCGCATCCTGTCTTTCTAATAATGGTAATCTTCAACATTGAATACAAGTGGTCTAGTGACGGAGGCACCTTCAGCTATATATACATGTGATTCTGCCATGGATCTTTATCCACACTTTGTAACGGTGGTTCTTGGACACCGAGCTCTGATGCCAATTCAAGTAAATCGCGCGTAAGTATAGACTTTAAATTTGATATACAAAATGCACAAGAAGAGGGGGATGAATTGTGTATTCTTTTTCGTGAATACAATCCCCTTATATATTTTTGAAAAACATGCTTTCTCAAAAACTAATGAGTGAAAATATCATGATGTATTGCAGTTAACTTCTAAGTACTTGTATAAAAACAATAACAATAAAAGTTGAGAGCTTAGAGTTGAAGTTGACATAGCAATTTATCCTGGTCCACCCCAAACCGTGGGCTAAGTCCAGTCCTCAAAATCCTTAATGAGATTTCACTATACTTCTCAAAAATACAAGTATTCTTTTCACCGAGCCTCTTCAGGTCTCGTACAACAAGTATTCTTTTCTCTCTTAGCCTCTTCAGGCTATCAGCTTTTCTTCTTTCTTACAGAAAGATGTTTGTGAGCTTTGTTACAGAGAATAGTAGCTCTCAATGTTTAGCACAATGAATACAGTGTTTCTAGCTTTAAAGTCTCTAACACTTTCAAAATCACTAACTTCTGCAGTCTTCGACTCCGACTCGTATTTATAGCCTTCATCTTCAACCGCTTCTTTCTTTTTGTTTCTTGTTCTTTGAAGAAACAGTTATTCAGTTGAGTTCTGTAACTAACTCAGACTGATTATCCATCCGACGTGGTATCGAGTCTTCGTCTTATTTTGTCTTTAGCTTCGTCTTAGTTTCCACTTCGTCTTACTTTTGTCTCTGTGCTTCATCTTACTTTCTAATATTATTATTATTTGATTTTCATCAAAATTATTAATCGTAAATTCATTTTGACTTAACAGAACATAACACATTTACATGTGTATAATTGAGTACTTATTTGATTAAACAAGTTAGTAATGTGTACATATATGTGTATTACATGATTTAGAAGCACAAATGGACTGACAGCTTCTAGACATTGTCAGCTCATTAAGGCAATAGCTATCTAGAGCATACTGTGAGTTAACCTAAATGTTTACTCAGTATTTGAATTGTTCTTAATTAATTGTTAGATATTGAACTGTTACTGATATGATTGTGATAATTCCGGACATTGATGGTCCAAGGAGTTTGATATTCAAGACTACTGTATTGGAAGTGTTTGCAAATTGAATGTGAATATGGGAATTGCGTTCTTAACTATATGTTGAATGTTAGACTTAGATCCATTGAATGTGTTATATGATTGTGCACACTGAATGGGAGTTATTGATAGCATAATATGTGATTTGATGCATTTTCATTGCATTGATATGCATGATCAGATAAAGGAGTTATGATCGGAGTGACCAGCGTGAAAAAGAGCTTAAAGCTCATAAATGTGCACACAAAGCCACAGGCTCAACAATTAATGAGCCTGGTATCTACAATGGGTACGGGACAGTATCTGAAATGAACCTGGTATCCACAATAGATACGGGACAGTTAAATAGGCACTCAGTCACAAAAAATAAAAATAAAAGTGGAGTCTCATGTGCATTGCAAATATATCTTTACATGTATCATGTGAATCATTGTAAAGAATGACTAAATTGAGTTGTGTACATGTGAATGATTGTGAAAAAAAAGTACTAAATTATGTTGATATAGTGATCTCCAATACTTGTATACATGTTGATGATATGAGGTGAAAGATTGGATTGTTCTGAAAAGATTATATGACATGTTTATATTATAATGTGCTTATTGAGATATGATGTATAGTGTGATTTGGTATACAAAACTGTATAGAAATTGATTCAAGCTAATGTGATATACTTGTGAATTTGGTTGTATACTTGTGATGTTGTGTTTTGACTCGAGTGAGCACATCGATGATGGTTCACTCACTGAGTTCACAAAACTCATCAAAATTGCAACATTATTTTTCA
The DNA here is from genome assembly GCA_027563845.1 of Erythroxylum subrotundum. Lineage (NCBI taxonomy): Eukaryota > Viridiplantae > Streptophyta > Magnoliopsida > Malpighiales > Erythroxylaceae > Erythroxylum > Erythroxylum subrotundum. The sequence goes on from JAOQMQ010000006.1 coordinate 6,031,600, forward strand.
GATACTAAGGAGACCTAACTTCTAAAGAAATCTAGTAGCAGTTTAGTATTGTCAATTTTGGAATCAGGAATGGCTCAAAGGTCTGGTTAGCTGATGTCTGAGGAATTTAGGTAGATTATTTCTGTTAGCATCTCATTTCACGATAGATATTTTGTAAAGAACAGTAAATTTTCAGATGTTTTTGTAATGTACATATATAGATTATGAGATGTAATGACAATGTAAATGATGTTTGTGAAATGAAATGAGAAACGTTGAACTTATGATTCACTTATATTCTGTATGATGCCATAATAGTGAATTTGACTACTCTAACATGCCATTCTCATAGGGTATGTTCTTGAATGTCCTCTGGATGTTCGAATATACACTCTATGGTAGCGATGTGTTACACTTAATCTTTTATAGTTGATGTCTATCCTCTGTGATCTTATTTTCCATATCATTTAAGATCTCACCATGATCTCTTTCTTTCCATTGATGATAATTCATCCAAGCCTAAAGCCTTTCATAGCATACTAATCTGGTCCAGTGCTTACCTATGTTAAGTCCATTAGTTGTGGTCTATTTATTTGAGTATACATTAATTCCTTAGTCTATTAATAACTTAGCCTTAGCCAAATCAATTCTTATAGGGTTCGAAACTCTAACAAAACTCGTACCATATTTGTTCTAACTTCCTAAGTTATCTTGGAGCTCTCTCATGTCACTGTCATGCATATGATCCAGCTAACCTTCAACCTAAGGCTTGTTTCCAACTAGTTGCGAAGTTTCTTCATGTGCTAAGGGGCTAACACCTACCCATCCCACTTAAGCAACGCTTTTTGGGCATATTAATCTGCATTAGTGGGTCTTTGACCTTAATCGTGCAACCACGTACTTTGTTGGATGGAGTGTAGACCATCACAAGTTGACTACTTTTCTTCATTTTATTGAGGTGGTGAGAAAGCAGGATCGCGTACACTGTCAACCGATCGGAGTTGGTTAACTCAATTTGTCTTAAGATCGTTGACTTATATGAGGTGGCTTAAAATTTGTTAAAGGACAAGAATAGTCGTCAATAGCTAATTTTTTTAAAAAATTTTGATTCATTACCATAAAAATAATATTATTTTATTTATAAATGACATTATTTTGTGTATATAAACAAAACCATTTCACTTTGTGTAACGTGAAAAGGTTAACCTTCAAATCGGTTCAAACTACAAAGCATAATCATGAAACATAATCAATTCAAACTAATTCAAACTAGATTAAAATAAATTTAAAATTTTTTACTATCCTTAATTATATGTATCGATTTGGTTTCCTTATGTTAAAGACTTTTAATGGATATATATATTAAGATTTTACTTAATTTTTAGTGTGATTTAGCTCATTTTGAAAAATTTTAATATATAAATGTATTTATTTATAAGATATTAAAATATTAAAATAATATTTTATTAAAATTTTAATTATTTTATCAAGTCAATAATATAAAATTTATCACTCGATTAATAATCAGTTATATAGTAATATGCTAAGAATCTGATAAATTTAACATTTATTCATTTAAATCTATCAATTGAGAAAATATGTCTGTCTTAAATTAATTTAAAATTTTTTAATAAAAATATATTTTAGTATTTTAATATTACAAAATATTCTTTTAAATAATAATAACATAAAAAGAGATCCAAGTCTTTTATTTAGTCCAACATTTTATTCCATTTATAAGATATTATATGAAATAATAATTAATTAATAATATCATTTCCTCTTTAAAAAGTCATTTATTTTTTAATTAAAAATAATAATAACAATAATGGGAAGAAAAAATGAATTACAGTAAATCATGCCAGCAAAATGACTAAATAACAGAAAGCTACTAGGAGATTAAAGCTAAATTCAGCTAAAAAGGAGGGAACAGAGAATAGTTTAACCTATGCATTCCAATTCACTCTTAAATGAGAATTCATACTCTCTGCTACTCCTTTAATAATCACAACCTCTCTAATCCATCAAATTACTTAGTTGGTGACTTGAATCTTACAATTATGCTTGAAGTTTTGGATTTGTCTTTCTCTAAATACAATAACTTAATGAACGTTCAAGGACACTAGCAAATAAAACATTTAGATTGGAGAAGGTTGTCAATATTCACAGAATGGTGGAACATCAATTCATATAATTGCTGCTTATGTTAAATCTATATATGTATTTGTTTGAATAAAAGATAACACTGTTCCCATTAGGGTGTTCCAATCCTGTGTCACTTAATCTTGTCCATACATTTGTGTGGACTCTACATAAATGTGTTAATGGGATTTAATAAAATAAGGTAGGAACTGGTTAACCGGAACAGAGGATCTGATCCCCTCCAAGTATGCTACCACTACAACAGATAAGCTTATTAGCGATGAAACTAAACGTCGCTAAATATTAATTTGCGACGAACAACAATCGTTGGTCTAATGGTCGCTGAATCCCGGTAGCAAAACAATATCTGTGACGTTTTTTTGAAATCGTCACAAAAAGGTTTTGGACACACAATAATTTCGTCTGTAAATCATATAACCAACGAGAACGAAGAACGTCGTACATATTATTTTGCGACGTATATGTTTGATAGATAAAGGTTTTTACCTACTAAACCGTAATCGTAGGTAATTATTTTTACTGACGATTTTTTTTGCAGCAGAATAGTTTTAACTACTAATTGTTTGTTGTAGGTAAATGCTTTTAGAGACGTTCTTGTAAACGTAGATAACAACATTTTAAGACGATTTTGTTTTGGTAGCTAATACTTTTTAGTGACAATTCTGTTTTAGTAGCAAAATAGTTTTAACTACTAATTTCTTATTGTAGGTAAATATTTTTAGAGACGTTCTTGTAAACGTAGATAATAATATTTTGTGACGATTTTATTTTGGTAGCTAATACTTTTTAGTAACAAAATTTTATTTTTAAATTTAAATTTTATTACAATTGTTAAAAACAATTTTAATTTAATTTATTACAATTTTTAAGACAATTTGAAATATAAATTAGTTACATTTTATAATTAATGTTGGTGACATATTTTTTAAATAATAATAAATTGAAATAAAATAAACATTAAAAATGGAATGCATTTTATTAAAAAAATAATTACAGGTCATATACAAACTGTAAACATCAAAAATGAAATGCATTTTATTAAAAAAATAATTACAGGTCATATACAAACGAAGAGTCCTCATCGTTGTCACTACTACTGACATAGTTTGAGCTAAGTAATTATTTGACCATCTTTTTAAGCTTGTTCACTTCTTTTACATTACGATCTAACTTCTCTTTTGTACATTGTAACTTAGTCTTCAATGTCTAGTTCTCCTCTTGAAGCATCGTGACATATGCTGGTCGTGACGAAGATGCATCAACAGGCTTAGAGCCATACCCAAGACCTTTGATATACCCCGATCTTGTAGCAAGGACATTGTTGCAAATTTCGTCAACATTGAGCTGATTCCCCTCAGACAATGATGTCTGCAACAACTCCTGCATCTTGTCCTACAATTTAAAGTACAAAATCAAGTTAACTAAAAAATTATTACTTAGTATTACATAGAAAAATAAGTTGTAATATTAATTTGTTTGTACTTACATAATTACTTTGTGCCTCTTTAGACGTCCAACCTTCACCTTCCTTGTAGTGTGTTAGCTATACTCTTGTCCTTGGAGTTGAGTTTGAATTTAATATACGAATTTAAAAAATTAGAAGATAATTGAATTTGTTGTGTTAAGAAATAGAATAATAAGTTAAAAATGTTACACTTACAAATTCTTGTCATACGACAACAAATGATTTGGAGCTGGTATTATGAGGAGTCTTCATTTTTGCTCTGTTTACCTTGGCTTTCTCACACTTTTCCTAAATTAAGAGAAGTAGTCATAAAATGTATAAACAAATTAATGGAAGGAAATAAGAAGAGAAAAAAAAAACTTGAACCTTCGCTGAGGCCCAATAATCACACATTTCACTCCAATTTTCTGGAGTCACCCATTCCAGAACACGTCTCCTTGCCTCTTCATCCATACGGAAAGTCTGTTAATATTTATGAAGTCTATATCGATGATCCTTTACCCTTTTTTTCAATAGTGAACTAATTCAGCTTGAAACCTCAAGCTTGTTGATATCAACGATATTGAGCTTCATCTGTGAAGAACACATATAAGTTAATTACTATTTTTGCTAAGTAAAATTGCAATACATATAATCAAATGATTTGAAATATTATTGAAACTTTGTCTAAAGCATTTTCAAGCAAGTTGTCTTTCTTCAATTACCTGGCATGCTAAACACAAGGCAATTCATTCCTCACAACGACGCCCAACTCACTGGACAATTTTGCAGATTGGATCTTATCTAGAGGGTGGCGTTGCGTGGGTTCAATGGTCACAAACAACTTGTTGTTCATTGCAACATTCATCCGTTGCAACTCAGCTCCTTTTGTGACACCTCTACCTCGTTTTCTAATGCCAGTATTGAAACCTGAAAACAAAAAATCATAATAAGAAAAACACATTAAACATGTAATGAGTAATTTCAGCGTTAATGTAAATATGTTTGGTTAACAATAACAGACCTGAAGATCCCTCAGCACTAAAAGACGATGTTGGTAAATGTTATTGCTGACTATCTTCATTCGAGGATACAATTGTTGGTTGTTGAACGATAGGGTCGGATTGAGTTGGTTGTTATGTGGGAGGAACTTCTTCGGTCGTTACCACCTTCTTTCCCTTGTTTCTAATGGGTGCCATTATATTGAACCTGTGTAAAACGATATCTGAACATAACGCATGATCTCAACTCAAACATCAATAATCCACATGAATATAAGGAGATCAGTAGTCAAATACTAAACATTCGGCATAACATTTCGTAAAAACATAAGTGAAATATTAAAATATGCATCTAGTCATCATAGATTAAGATAAGTAAAACATCCACAACCTAAGGCAATTATGAACATAACATTTCAAACAATACAAACAATTTATTTACATCCAATCATCATGATCAAGATTTTGAAAATTATTATCATTAAGTACATTATTGTTTGATTCTTCATCACTAATATATTAGAGAAAAGTATCGTCATTGTCATTTAAGTCATCCGGAGTTTAGTTCATCTAGTTGAACTATGTTGGGATCAACATCTCTCCTATGGAATGATGATATATCTACATCTTCTACTGGAATTCCTTCGTTATTGAACTCCAATCCAATATCTTGATAGACTTCATATGCATCCTCATCCAATTTACCAATATCCCTTTCACAAAAATCAAAGACACTCCCTTATTGAAACTTTTGAACAACCTTCCAATTACTACCCAATACAGTATCGTTGACGTAGAAAACTTATTTGACTTTACTTATAAGGATAAAAGGATCACTATCATACCATGTCTTACTAACATTTATGCTAGTAATATGTCCATTCACTTTTATGTCAGTTAGATCAAACCATTTGCATTTAAGTAGAAGAACCTTCTTATCCTTAATGTAGTGTAACTCTATTATTTCAGAGATGACACCGTAGAGGTCAATGATTTCATCATCATAATATCCTTCAATGACAACCTTACTATTTTAACTTCTAACTCTACTATCTCAATCTTGTATGTGAAATCTCACCCCATTAACAATGCAACCTGTGTATTTGTTCCCATAAATATGAGGCCCACATGCCAAACTATATAACGTTGTTGTCGCTTCTTGCACATTACGATTATGTAATTGTATCATCTATACGACAAATTGAAAATAAATATGAGGATGAGACATATTCTTATATTTTCATAATATGTAATCAATATGAAACTTACTCGATTTCTAAACCATGATACAAACTTCTGCCTATGTCTTTCTTTAACATTAATAATCCCTTTGCTGCGAATTGTGTCTTTATGCTCCTTATTTAAAAAAGACAACGATAGTAAGATCTCAGAGTGAATGAAGACAATTGTAATATGATTGCTTGAATGAAAAGGAATATAGGGACTCCATGTATGTATCGACTTTCTTACAATTGTTCAAAATATACCAATGGGTGATTTCGAATTTATCTTTAGTTAACTCCATATATTTACCCACACTAAGTGACCTAACTTTTTGGAAGAAAATAGACAACCCACCGTCGTCATGAAAATCAAAGTTACGTTTTGGTTTATTAAATCTTGCCTCCACATCAGTTAAGTACATTGAACAAAAAGTCAAGCACTCATTTGCTATATAAGCTCTCCAATAGACCCCTCTGGTTGAGCTCTATTACGTACATAACACTTAAGAGAGCATAAAAACCTGAACATAAACAGTTATAAACTTAGGAATTGTTACAAACAAATAAAATAGAAAAAAACTTGTTAAATTTAATATGAATTACCTTCCAATCGGAAAAATCCATCAAAATTGAACCGGTCCACAAAGTTTTGCTTTATATGGTAAGTGAATTGCCAAATGAACCATAACATCAAAAAGCGATTGGGGGAATAATAGTTCAAGCTTAGATAGAATCCATGCTATGTCTTTCTCCATTTTATCAAGCTCTTCAACTTTAAGTGTCTTGAAACATAATTGCTTAAAAAACTCTCTCAATTGACCCAAAGTAACGGACACATCCTTCGGTTAACACCCACGTATTCCAACAGGAAGTAATCGTTACAAAAGTACATGAGAATCATGACTTTTCAATCCTGACACTTTCCCTCTTTAACATTCACATAATGGCCTATATTTGATGCATGCCCATCATGAAATTTGACTTATTGGAGGAACTGACAAAATGATTGCTTCTCACTTTTTGACATGTTGTAACAAGTAGGGGGAATAACGTATGAGCCATCATCTCTTCTTTTCAAATGTAAGTCCTTTCTAATATTCATGTCTTCCAAGTCAAGTCTATCTTTAATTGTGTCTTTGGATTTCCCATCAATTCCCATGACAGTCCTTAAAATGGACTCACAAATGTTTTTCTCAATATGTATGACATCAAGATTGTGCCTCAATAGTAATTCCTTCTAATATAGCAAGTTGAAAATTATGCTTTTTTTTGTCCAATTCAGTTCAACATCATTTCTCTTTTGCTTTCTATTACTTGGGTGTTTGCCAAGTGTAATGTCACCTAAATGTGACAGCTGGTAAACAATATCATTACCGGACAACTACATTAGAGCTTCACCCAACTCTACTGTGCCATTAAACTGTTTACTTCTTTGCCATCTATGCTTGTGTTCTACGATGACCCTATAACATATTTTACTTCATATCCTTTTTGAATATATTTGATGGTTACACACAAGACAAGTCATATACCTTTTAGTGCTCCACCCAAAAAAATTCCCATAAGTTGGGAAATCATTTATAGTCCATAAAACAGCAGCATGCATTATAAATGTTTCGCCTTCAACAACATCAAAAGTTTGTAATCCAAATTCCCATAGATCATTTAAGTCATCAATTAATTGTTGCATGTATACATCAATGTCCTTACCAAGAGCAGTAAGTCCTGGAATAAGCAAAGACAACAACATAAAAAGTTCTTTTATACACTTCTATAGAGGTAAATTGTATGGGACTAGAATCACCGACCACATGCTATATGAATTACTTATATTATCGAAAGGATTAAATCCATCTGAGGCCAATCCAAGTCGAACATTACGACAATCTTGTCCAAACCATAGAAACTTTCTATCAAGCTCTTTTTATGCCATTGAGTCTGTTGGATGATGCATAATGTTATCCTCGATGCGTTTCTCTTTATGCCACCAAATATCTATAACTGTTTTTATTGAAATAAAAAGTCTTTATAATCGTGGTTTAATAAGAAAGTATCGAAGGATTTTATTCGGTACTTTTTCCCTTTCCCATCATCCCCCTGCCACCTTGATGTACCAAAATAAAACACTCCTGAAGATCTTTACTTTCCTTCCAAAATAGAACACAACCATACTTACAAGCATGAATTGAAATATATCCCAATCTAAGGTCCCTTAACAGTTTCTTTGCATCATAGTGAGATTTCGGCAACTTGTGTGCAATAGGTAATGCATCATTAAGTAAGTCAATTATCATGTCAAAGGACTTGTTACTCCATTTATTATAAACCTTTAAATGCAACAACTTCACAACAAATGATAGTTGTGAGAAATTAGAGCACCCTGGTTATAATTTTTCTTGAGCAACTTTCAATAACTTCCCAAAATTATCTTCTATAATACTACCAATTATGTTAGGCATTCCTGTTTCATTCATAGTCTCCATATAATTCTGACAATGATCTAACATCTCGTCAATCCCATCATCATTCACATCATAATCATCTACATTATTATTGTAACTGTCATCATAATATGTACCGCCACTTCTACTACAACTTGCTTCCTTACGTTCACCATGATAGAGCCATGGAGTGTAGAATTATCTATACCTTGGATTAGCAAGAGATTATATACCACATCTTGACTTTGGAAGTCAACATTTAAGCAATTGATTCATAGACAACGAATACTACATTCATCACCCATTTGTTCTTTTAGAAATTGCTTGAAACTTTGAACTCCTTCTACGTATTCAGTTGACCATTTTTTATGAGACATCCAACTCATATCCATCTATCTATACAATAAAAAAAGATAATTGAGTTATTATATACTTTTTCATTTAATATTACATTAAAAAAACCAATATAATTAAGGTGCATGGCGTTGTTTCTTGTTTCCAACCTATATACCATCCTTTATCTGTACTATGTTGAGTTGTTTCTTGTTTGCTTGTTCTGCTTAACTTCTTCTATTACGTAATGACATTGTAATTGGTTAAGTATTTTGCATTAATTTTTGTTGTTTAGTTGAAGCTATTATTTTAAATGTCATTGGCAAAAGAAATAAATTAAAGTTCTAATTTTTATCTTTTTAATATTGTTGGTGAAAGTACCTTTACCTATTTCCTCTATAACACTTATTGTTCTTTCTAATTTTTCAATATATAAATTATATCATTTACATTAGTGTATAATGTAATTGAATATGTTATATTCATCATTTGACGTGTTGGATGTTGTTATTTAGTACAAAAATTAATTACATTGTATGAGGTTTTTATCTTTTTAAAATTGTTGGTGAAATTACCTTTACCTATTTCCTCTATAACACCTATTGTTCTTTCAAAAGTTTGTCAATATATAAATTATATCATTTACATTAGTGTATACTGTAATTAAACATAATATATTCATCGTTTGATGTGATGGATGTTGTTATGGTACTAACTATTTTGTACAAAAATTAATTACATTGTATCAATTTTGTATTTTTTTTTGTTTACATTGAAGCTATTATTTTAAATGTCATCGGCAAAAGAAAGAAATTAAGGTTCCAATTTTATCTTCTTAAATTGCATGGTGACAATATCGTGTTTTTATTGTAAACACATCAATGAGTTTACTATCCACTCAATTTGTGTTGTCAGTTCATACACATCAATTATGTTACTATATACATCAAAATGAAATGACCATTAATATATAAAACAATTAATTAACAAACCATTTCAAATGCGACGAATATTACTAATTTGCATTAACAATAATGGTTACTACTAATTCGCATT
>JAOQMQ010000006.1:6058951-6074156 GCA_027563845.1 Erythroxylum subrotundum
AGATGAATAAGATGAAAAAAAAAATTTATATCGGGATTTTTCGGATTAGTCAAGGTTTCCAACGCGGATTCGGGTTCTAGTTTATGTTTCCGATTAAGTAGTTGGGTTCCGGATTCGGGATCCAACAGGACATGATGTTCGCTTAACAGACATTGACTGGCCAATTTCACTCTAAAGACCCGAAAAGATCTGCTCAGTGGACATGATGTCCGCTTAACGGACATTGACTGGCCAATTTCACTCCAGAGACCCGAAAAGGTCCGCTCAGCAGACATGATGTCTGCTTAACGGACATTGACTGGCCAATTTCACTCCAGATACCCAAAAAGGTCTGCCTAGCAGACATTAAGTCTGCGTAACAGACTTTGTTGGCACTAAGACGATATGCATTCCCTTGTTTAGCAAAAACTAGGTTTCTTTGAGCCCAAGACACTATAAATACTCAATTTTAAGACCAGAAAATGGGGCTGGACACTGAAATGAGGCTGTAACATAAGGAGGCACCCAAAAGAGGCAAAGAGGAAGAGAAAAGAGGATTGAATCAAGCATTGGAAACAATTTTTCTTTGTGTTCTCTCTACCTTCTCTCTCTACTCTTTCTTGGATGTTGATTGTCTTTATTTGTATGGATTTTGTTATCATGTTCTGGAGCTAAACCCCATTTAGGGTGAAGGATGTAGCCTATTTTGGGGGATTGATGTGTATCTTATGGATTTATTGATGTTCAATGAAAGTTCTTGGGTTATGTTTATCTTTGTTGAACTTTGTTGTTGTTTTTGTGTTTGATCACCATAGATGCAACTTTAGGAATCATATGATGAACTGAGAGGTGAAGTATGATTTATGCACTAGGAAGATAAACACATTAGATTTAGAGATAGAGATATCCTAAACTAGTGTGATAACTTGTGGTTGTTTGTTCTTAATGAATTTAACTAGTTAGGTTTCACATTGAGAGATGGTAATCAACTAGTTAGGTATTCTTATATGTCTTGAGAGAGAATATAAGTAAAGTTGTGTAATTGTTATTATAACATGTCATTCAATCAATTCCATAATTTATTGATCAACCTCTTAAATTGGTGAACCCCAAAGCCTTAAGTTTAAATCATCAAATTTCACTTGTTTGTTTATTTCTGGTCTTTACAATTTATTATCTACTCAAATCCAATCATCTTTTAAGTTTCTTGTCACTTTTGTTCAAGTAATTAAAATTGATTCAGTAGTGAGTATTTTAGTCCTTGAAGGAGACGACATTGGAATACTTGATTTATAGGTACTAGGAACGACTCTGTGCACTTGTAGATTTTGTCGACCAGGTAAGATACCTAAACCCTCTCCTAGGATTCAGACTGGACAGTCTATCATTGCTAAGGGGTCACATGACTTAAAGAGTACGAGGTGCTTCCTCTGCAAGAAGAAGGGGCATAGGAAGTCTGATTGCGAGAAGTACAAGCTAAGAAAGGTCAAGCAGGAACTGTCAGGTAATTCCTCGGTCCTTATGATTTATGAATCCAATGTAGCTATAACCACATCAGGTTCTTGGTGGTTAGATAGTGGAGCTTCTAACCATGTTGCTTCCACAATGTAGGGGTTCAGATCTAGGAGAAGGCCGACTAAAGAAAAGGAGAAGTTGATGGTTGGCAACAATAAAGAGGTGGATGTTTTGTATATAGGAGATGTAGGATTAAACCTCGATACAGGGTTTGTATTAGTTTTACGAGACACGTTTTATATGTGTTCTTTTAGACTGAACTTGATCTCTGTATCAGTTTTGGATAAAGAAGGTTTTTATTTTGTATTTGATACTTCAATTGTAAATGTTTCTATCAATACAAGACATATCAGAACTGCCTTCTTATCCTACGAATTATATATAATGTATCTTACTCCCAATGAAATGTATGCCTCTTCTTATGTTGTTGAACTTGTTACTCGAAAGAGAGCCTTCATAAAGGAAACATCGTACATGTTGTGGCATAAACGTCTTGGCCACATTTCCAGGGAGAGGGTTGAGAGATTGATAAAGGATAATATTCTCCCAACTTTGGACTTCCGTGATCTGAAAACATGTATCGATTGTTGTAGGGGGTAAGTTGACCTAGATAAAGAAAAGGGGTCAACTCATACTTCTGGTTTATTGGACCTCATACATTTAGACATTAGTGGTCCCTATACAGTCACGTTATGCAATGCTAGATATTTTCTGACGTTTATAAATGATTATTCCCACTATGGCTATGTGTTCTTGCTTAAAGAAAAGTCTGAAGTTCTTGATAAGTTTAAGATTTTTAAGACTGAGGTTGAGAACCAATTGGGAAAATCAATAAAGATAGTCAGATCTGACAGAGGAGGGGAATACTATGGTAGACATGGGGTTGCAGGATAAGAAAAGGGTCTGTTTGCCAGGTATTTGGAATCAGATAGAATAGTGGCTCAGTTCACTATGCCAGGTAGTCCTGAGCAAAATGATGTGGCTGAAAGGCGCAATCGCACCTAAAAGACATGATGAGGTCAATACAGAGCAGGACTAACCTACCCAAATACCTTTGGGGCGAAGCTATCAAGATGACATGGTATATCTTGAATAGAGTCTTAAGTAAGCTAGTACCAAAGGCACCTTTTGAACTCTAGGTTGGACAGAAGTCGTCCGCACACATTTATGTGTGGGACTGCCCTACTGAGGTAAGATTATAAAATCCTTATGAGAGCAAATTGCAACCTCATTCCACTCATTGCTATTTGGTAGGTTATCCCGACCACTCAAAGGGCTACAGATTTTACTGTAAAGGAGGGGTCAGAATAGTGGAATCGCAGACGACTAAGTTTGTGAAATACTATGTCCATGATGAGGGAGGATCTTCACATCCTTCAGGAGATAGCAAGACGGATACTGCGATTATTTTGTATCCACTTTTCATACAGTCAAGTCTGGTAGATGTAGGTCCAAGTACCGTGCCTATGCAGGCACAGGAACCTATATCTATTCAGGAAGAGGTTTTTGAGGAACAAGAACCTATACAGTTACGCAGATTCACCAGAGAGAGGCAACCTGCTATCTCACCATATTACATAGTCTATTTGGGTGAGCAAGACTATGACATAGGATATGTTGTGGATCCAGTCACTTTTTTAGAAGTCATTTCTGGACCCCATGTAGATATGTGGTGGGAAGCAATGAAGGATAAGATGCAGTCTATGAGGTATAATAAGGTATGGGAGCTTGTTAATTTACCTCGACATTGTAGGCCTGTCAATTGCAAGTGGCTATTTAAGACCAAGAAGGACACACATGGTCAATTTGAGCAGTTTAAGGCACGGTTGGTTGCTAGGGGATTCACTCAGAGAGAAGGAGTTGACTTCAATGTTACCTTCTCTCCCATATCCTCGAAGGATGCATTTAGGGTGATGATAGCAATAGTAGCTCATTATGATATAGAGTTATATCAGATGGATGTTAAGATCGCTTTCCTAAATGATGACCTTTATGAGGAGGTCTATATGGAGCAACCTGAAGGATTTTAGGATCAAGATGCAACTGACAAAGTCTGTACGTTGACTAAATCGATATACAATCTGAAACAAGCTTCCAGACAATGGTACCTAAAGTTTGACGAGGTTTTGACTTCATTCAGCTTTGTGGAAAACAAAGTTGAAAGATGCTTATACTATAAGGTCAGGGGGAGCAAAGTTATCTTTCTATTACTGTACATAGATGATATCTTGCTCACGTCAAATAATTTGACCATATTGCATGAGGTAAAACAACTTTTGGCCAAACATTTTGGCATGAAGGATTTAGGTGAAGCATCTTTCTTCCTTGGTATGCAGATTCACCGGGACAGATCTCAACACTCCCTGAGCCTCTCACAAAGAGCATACATTGAGTGAGTGCTATAAAGGTTTAATATGTCTAATTGTAAACCTGTTGTAGCACCTATCTCTCATGGTGAGAGATTATCTTTGGCACAGTGTCCAAAGAATGAAGTTGAGAGAGAGGCTCTGAGGAATGTGTAGTATTCTAGTGCAGTTGGTAGCCTAATATATGCCCAGGTGTGCACTAGACCGGACATTGCATTTGTTATCGAATTGCTAGGTCGATATCTGGCTAATCTAGGTATGGACCATTGAAATGCAGTTAAGCGAGTGTTGAGATATTTAAAGGGTACCAAGGATTATACGTTGAAATACAAGAAAGTCAACAATTTAAACCTCACAGGATATACAGACTCCGATTTCGCTATGTATTTGGATGATCGCAAATCTACATCGGGGTACATTTTTATTTTGGTAGATGGTGTAGTATCGTGGAAGAGTGTCAAGCAGACACTGGTAACTTCCTCGACTATGCATGCAGAGTTTATTGCATGTTATGGAGCTGCTACACAGACGGTTTGGCTCAAAAAGTTGATTTCTGAGTTGTCTGTGGTAGATTCCATAGCTAGACCCATTCGTTGTAATGTGATAATCTTGTTGCAGTGTTGTTCAGTAACAACAACAAGAATATCACAGGGTCTAAGCATTTGGAGGTCAAGTACTTGACCATAAAGGAGTTGATTCAGAAGGGTGATGTTGAAGTGGAGCACATCAAAACTGAGGAGATGTTAGCTGATCATTTGACTAAAGGACTTCGCCCACTGGTGTTTATTAGATATGTGTCCAATATGGGCGTGTTAAAGTCCTTAGATAACAGTAGTTAGGAATCATTGTATTTGCTCCTTAAAATTTTGTACATTTTGATGTATTATGACATTATGATTATTTATTAATATAGATGATCATCCTTTTATCCTCAGTAATAACTGTTCTTGTGTATGGTCATAGTACATATAAAAGTCTTAAGATTTGTGCCGATTTTAAGCATTTAAAGGTCATAGGGCATATATAAAGATTGACCTTGAGCTTATGTCATTTTGATACATACAGTTTAGTATGGATATGCATAAATTTAACATGACATAAGGGGATATAAGTTTTTAATCCCATAAAGATTCTCTAATGCAGTTTAGCATTCAGTTGAAGAACATAAAGGTTTTCTCTAATGTTGTTTAGCATTCAGTGAAAGAAAACAGGGTTTCTCTGCTGCAGTTTAGCACATGTTGTTTATTATAAAGTTAGAGAAATTGAGGCCTATAGACGAAGATGATACATTTTAGATCATACAGGTATCATCTTAGTTTGCCACACTCCATTTTTCCATTCATGTTAATGAGGTATTAGATATTCGTAATTATATTGAACCTGTGTCACACATGATACATGTATTTAATATTTTTCGGTATCGAAAGTCTTGCAGGACGGAATGTTGGATTTTCATTACCTTTGGATCGAATGTTTTAATTTTTTTAAATTTGGTACCAATACAGTAGCGTGAATTAATCGTTTTTAAACTATTTTTAAACTTGAGTCATGACTGCAATTACCACTTGTCTAATGGGGAGAATGTAGGACATTTTTGTCCTTTTCTATTAATTGGACAACTATTAATTGTATTTTCAATTTTTAAATAATATATCGGTTAAGTTACGTAATTCGATCATAATAAAAGTAATAAAGTGACTCAATAAATTATCTAGATTAATGAGTCGAAGTCTGGGAGGAAAATGAATCCCAATTAGTATGAACCGGACCCATATTGAGCTTGTGATGGTGAAACCCGATATGAAAGCTCTATATAAAAGTTAAGATCTCTTTAATTCGTAAGCATACGGATCCTCTGACTTGTTAAGAATGCTAACATCTTAAGGAAACTGAAGAAAGGCATTAATCGAGTGTCGATGATCAACTTCCTCAATTGTCCCGGGAAGATTGGAGTTTGTTTTGGCATCAAAAAATGCTTCAGAACTCAGGATGGAACCGAAATCAGGTATTCCATATTTTCTTCATTTTTACCCTTTTATGAACGATCCGAGACACATAATAAGGTCTATCCTACGTGTTGCAATAGTTTATTGTTTCACTACCTATAATGACCATTAAAAGTATGCTTGCCAACACCATCGTCATCATTTTCTGGCACACAGCAAGCTTCTTGAATGCTTCCTTCGTCTCTACATTCATAAAAATAATGACTATGTATGACAATTATAGCATTCATCACTGAATACGTGTTACAATAGTCTATTGTTTCACTACCTATAATGACCATTAAAAGTATGATTGCCAACACCATCGGCATCAGTTTCTAGCACACAGCAAGCTTCTTGAGTGCTTCCTTCGTCTCTACATTCATAAAAATAATGACTATATTTATGACAATTATAGCATTCATCACTGTATACTAATGGTGGTTAGATTTTGTTTTTTCGTTAGATTTTGATTTTTCTTGATCATTGTCTAAGTTGTCTTCCATCCCGTAATAGCTGTTATAACAGTCATGGATTCTATTATTCTAGAAATAACTTCTTTTTCTTCGTCCTCTCTTATAAGAGTTGGCATGCTTTTAGCTTACCTCTCAACTTTCATCCTCTTTAATGGAGGACCTAGGCTTATAAGGCTTGCTTCATTAGTTTCTTAGCTTTTTTCTCATTCATGCATTGTTTATAAGCTTACAAAATGTCGAATACCTCATCAACATTCATTGAGGATAGATCATAGACTTCTTCAATCACCACCACAATATGTTCAAATTGAATGCACTACAACTTGTTCTTTGTACTCCTCTCGGTACATGTTCATTTGAAGTCTCACCTTCTTAACTCTTATCTGCACCTTTGTACGTCATCGCTAAGGTATCCCAAGCTTACTTTGACATGGTTGCACCTGCAATCTTCTCAAAAACTTCATCGCTCACTCCTTAATGAATGAAATACACGACTTTATTATCCTTTTTCAACCTTTTGTACACTGCTTACACTATCAATGTAGTCAAGATTAGCACCATCATTCTCTACAATACCTAACAACTCATGGTGTCCAAAAAGCACCCTCATTTGAATAATCCACCAATTGTTAGTTTTTTTCCATCCAAGAAAGGAATTTAAGCTTGGGTTGAGCTATTCATAGATATGGCTCTGGTACCAATGATAGTGATAAATAATAATATAAAATGTAACAAAAGTGAAAAAGAAAAAAAAAACAGACTGAAGAGGAATAATAGCACAAGAACAAAGGATTCTTCATTCTGAAAAATTAGAGCAATATTGTAATACCATTATAAAAACTTAAAGTACCAATTTATAGGCTTGAAAACATAACAGACTTCCTATTATTCTATGACCATAGTAGAAGAATCCTAATAAACTTCAAATAAACAAACCTTATTAATCCTAACAACTATTAGGATAAACACTATCCTAACAATCATTGACTAGTTTAACAAAAACAAAATGTTGGAGAAGAATCACGATTAACATCAACAATTGGTGCCTGAGAGTACCTATGGATTACCACTTTGGTCAAAGACATGCACAAGCATCTGTTCCAAGATGAGTCGCCAGAGCTAAACAGCATAGTGAAGACTAAGCAATAATACCTATCATAGGCTACAATGACCCATTACTTCAACAGGAGATCAACCGGCATCCATGGAAAAGCTTTTACGAAATAACAAAATGACCCACTTCTCTAGGCTTTGTTTTGCCTTTTATCTCATGCGCTAAACGCATTTCATAGTGGCACCATTTGGAAAGCCACGGAAGTTTATCAACAATAGACAAATGCAAGCAATTTTAACCTTGTTCCTTGAGCTAGGGCACCACAGTTATTCAATGTTATAAGGCTCCATATAACTGGACTGATTGTGACACAAAAGCAATGATTCCAAAATAAGTTCAAAGAATAGTAGTGGTGTATGAGCTAATCTAGGTCCATCAAAAGTACAGGTATTCACTCCAAATACATGTACTAATAGCAAAAGAACTTCCATGTGTAGTCCTCAACAAATTCAACATATGCTGCAGAATCAAAGGTCAAAGTGAATAACAATCTATTGCTTCCTCTAGACCAAAAGTTGAACCAGAACCCCAACATATGATTCCGTATGCTGCAAAATCAAGGCCAAAATGCATAAAAATCTATCATTTCCAGTAGATCAAAAAAGTGCCGCACATATCATCCAAATATTAGATATTGTGAAAAATAATTGAGCAATAAATCGACAAAATCGAACATCTCCATATCAAATACCAAACGCAATATAGCCGGCATCCCATTTCCATCAATTTCTTGCAAAGAATACCGTAAATTACATTGCATAATTCACCATTCAAGCACAAATAGCAGAAGCTAGAGGCAACCTCTCAACTAGTTACAGAGGAATTTGACAACCGAAGGCACTCGATTTGGCACCTCCGAAGACAAATATCATTCCAGTTGGGGACTTGGTGTTGATTAACACAAACAGTTCTCGCACAAGCATCAGTACAAGCATCAAGCTCAGAAACCCCACAAACAGTGACACAAGTATCAACAACTGGGTCTTTGCATAAAGCCCCTACCTTCTTTAGCATCCTCTTGGAGGTGCACACCCTCTCGCAAACAAAAATCTCGTCTGAACTTTTCTCACGCCCTCTCGCACTCTTTAGCCTCTGCTCTTCTGCCCTCTTCTTTTTCATTCTCAAAGCTTGCCCAGCAATCACTGCAGGTATAGCCGCTCCCAACAACGACCACCATGGGTCCACCATTACTGCATCAAATATATACACACACCATAGCTCTTCAAATCAGATTATTGACTAGACTCAAAACGTTACAATCAACTAGGATATCCGTTAAGAGACAACAAAACCATTCAAACAATCTCATACATGTTCCACAATTCGTAGTAGAATTAGAAAAAAGAAATAAAGTAGTTGAAGGGTTGTATTGAAGAGCGTGAAGAGGGTTGAATCTAACCTCAAACCCAACCAATTTGGGCAGAACAGGAGTGGAAAGGGTATAGCAGATGATAAATAGGGTTTAGACGAGGTAAATCAAACCGTGAAGCAGAAGAACAAAAACACACATAGAATAATAATAATAATAAAGAAAAGTAAAAATTGAAAGAAGTTAATAGTTAATACATTGTCAGCCCCATAAGTAACCAGTCAATACGGGGCCAGTGAAACACTTTTAGAAATTGGGCCGTTTGGAGCGTTTATATTTGAAGATTTGATTCAATTGGAAATTAAATTTAAATAGAAGATTTTAAATAATTCGATATCTATAAATTAATATTGTCTATAAATTTGTTTAAATAAGATTTAATCTTAAAAGACAAAACAAAAATATCAAGAAGACCCAGCATAAATTCTATTGATGCACAAAATTTAGAAAAGTCTAATAATATGCAGTCTTACCTATAATTAATAAAGAGATTATTTTTAATAGACCAACAAAAAAAAGAAGAAAAGAGAAAACGTAACAAACATAATACTAATAATAATAATAATAATAATAATAATTTACAAGTTTAAGCCAACTAGGCATGACAATGGGCCTTGGTCGAGCTTGAGGGTTACCGACCTAAGCTTGGGCTTGATTGGGCCATGGGTGGCTTGAGCCCGAGTAGACCCTTAGTCGGCCAGCCCTGCTCAACTCAACTTTATTTATTCTTAAAAAAATTCAAAAACAATGTCATTTATAAATTGTCTGTCGAACTTGGGCAGCCTGAGTTTGAGCCCGATTTGAGGCCTATCGAGGCCCTATCAACCGGGACTAGATCTGTTGACTTTGACCCTATTGCCAAACTTGGGCCCTATTGATAAACTTAAGGTTAATTATAAGAGGAAAATGTTAAAAGACTTACCGGGGGTCAAAAAAATGATTTATTAAAATCAGATGTAATATTAGTATAAATCAATTAACTTATAATATCAAGTATATTTTATCTAATTCCTATAAAAAATATATAATGTGGATCTGTGATTGTGTGAATTTGACAAAGAAAGAAGATATTTAAGTTAAATCTATTGATCATAAGACACATTTATTAAAACCAAGGAATCTCCTGTTCTGAGACTTCCCCTCCTAAGTTTCAACCAACCAATCGGATTGGAGGAAACACAACTATTTTGATTTTTGACAGAGATGTCTCTGTCGTCAATGTGAATAAAAAAGAAGAGTCGCTCACACTTCTTCCACTTGCAATTGTCCAGAAGTATGCATCCCCATTCCCCATAGCCACTTCTCCATCTAAAAGTTAAAACCCAGTTCTCGTCTCTCGATTCGGTGAGTGCCCATGAAATTCTTGTTCTATTTGGAATTAACGTCGACGCAAGTCCTGGGATACTTTTCAAGTGATTAGAAAGTGGGATTTTTCAGACATTTTACCAAGTTTTCGAGAATTTTTTTTAAAGAAAATGTCGGAAATCGTGTCTGTTTATGTTTCCATCCGAGCTTCCTGCTTTTGTTAAACGAGCTTGATGTCGAATTTTGTGTGTTATACTCCTTTAAGCGCAGCCAAAAGCAAGTTATGGACTTTGTTATATACTTTTACTGATTAGTGAAGTTCTGTTCTACTATTCTGAACTTGCAACATGTTCCAGTTTTCAGTTCGACAATATTGATTCAGTTTATATACAGAGGAGGGAATGTCCTAGCTCTCTTACTCTTCGGAAGTTAAATATAAGTTGGCTGCGGAAACCCTTTTTCTTGGTAACTTTTTCAAGTGAGATGGCGCATGACAATTTACTTGATCACCGCCTAGTTTCATACTAAATGTTAACTTGCCATATTTGGAATTAGTCAAATAGTCAAGGATTCTTATACTCTTATTGCAGCAAAGATCGATTTTATTTTTTAGTTATGTCTGAAAACTTAAATATGTGGAAATGTCACACCCCATACACCTTCCAGGATTTGAAGCTTGGTAAGTGTAGAGGTATCTTACCTCCATGCCATGACACGTGGGTGCAAAGCTTTCTGTTATCATGTTTGTCACTTCTTGATTAACTGGTAGGGTGATCGATGATGTGCTGAATTTACTGCTTTTCAAACTAGATTATTAACTTCAAAAGCAAGCTGTGGAAGATAGATTTTGTGCAAAGATTGAATGTTCTAATAGTGATCAAGGGGCGAGAATGGTTGAATCCAAGCACTTGGGAGGGGATCCTATTCCTGGGGATGTATTATGGGTCAGGCATTGCGGATCATGGTGGCCTGCTGTGGTATGTGCGGCATTACTTATTGAGTGGTTTTATGTCACATTCATCACAAACTATCTTTTGATTGATATCTTCTTATTCCACAAAGTTACCTTCGTTTGAAACAGCCCACAAATATTATTTATGAGTGTTTTCTTTTCTGTAGGTTGTTAATGAGAATGCTGTGAGTAGAACTAGTAAACCTGGTACTAAATCAACTGGTGATGTTCTTGCTAGGCTATACGGAAGCTGTCAACAGTTAGTTCTTTCCAATGCTTGAATATTTCGGTTCTTGCTGCATAACCTATCTGGTTAATTTGCCTTGTATTTCTCTTGCAGTTTATATGTAGATCCTACCAAATTGCGATCAGAGTTTGAGAGTGTACTTACTCATAAATATCATAGTTTTTCTGTTGCATGCTTTCGATTGTATATTTTGGTCAAAACATTTTATTTTTTCGACTGCTCTTTGATTTGTTCCTTTGTTCTCATTTCTGTATCTCAAACCTTAGACTCTCAAGGAGAATAATGGTTGTTACCGTGAAATACTACTGAAGTCTCTGGAGCAGGTTCTTTTCTTTCATTTGGCTACTCTCATCTGTTTCATTGCCCACTCTCTGCCAGACTGCTGTCATTGCAAAAGAATAAAATAAGCGGTGGTGTATACTAGATGTTAATGGCTGTTCCATATTGAATTTGATTGTAGGCTCATGCTCATGCAATCGGTAACCGATCCAAGAGGCAGCAATCCAAGACTAACGGTAAAACTTTTACCTTTTTTAGGTAGCCATTGTATTCTCTAGTCTGTCCACTAATTATCGTTTAGGAGTGTACTATTTTCCTTCCTTTTTTTTTGGTTGCTTTCGGAGCTCACATGGGGTGGTAGTTTTCAAGTGTCAGTTTTGATATGTCAGGGAGGTGCATTGACCTGAATGCATGAGAGAAGTTATATGTAATGGACAAATTTATTGAAGTTTTGTTTATCATATAATATTATAGAAAGAAGAATATTCTTGTAGTCTTTTTATGCTTTTCCTCTTATATAAGTTTGTAGATTCACCAATAATGTCATAAAGATATTGTATCTGGTGAGCTAAGCATGCCGTATATAATCAGACCATAATATTTCTTTTACATGAGCCTGAGTTACTGTTTCATTATATAATTGTTTTCTGAATCTTTTACTTGCTTATGAATATATATTATGCTGTCTATAGAGTTTGATATATTACAAAAGATGTAGAAGAGAACTACAGATATTTGTTCCACTGATTGTTGATCTAATTGATGCTTCTATGCATTTAATCCATTCAGGAGCTTTAGGTGAAGCAGTTGATGTGTCTGAAGAAAAGAATCTTCATCGGGTCAATCAGAAGAGAACATCTAGTAATGTATATTTTCTAGCAAATCTTTTTTTCTCTCATTTGTTCTTTCATGTCAATTTCCTTGATGTTTATGCTGGCTAGTTTATGAAAACCAGTGACGGAGCCAGGAATTTAAGATAGGGGGGCCCAAGAATTAATTTTTTTAAATTTTGAGGGGCCCAGTACACCACTGACCCTTAAATAACTCTATTCTTATATATATATATATATATATATATTAAAAATAATTTTTTTACAAAAACTTGGGAGGCCCAGTGGCCTCCCAAGTTTGTATGTAGCTCCGTCACTGATGAAAACTATGGCAAATATGTGAAAACTGATTGCAGAAAAGCACCAGCCCAGGAAATGCTCTATGCAATGCAAGTGCCAAGGGTGCAAAATCCAAACTCCCTAAACAGATTAGTGTGAAAAATTATAAGCGAAAATGTCCAGGTACTGATGAAGGAGAAAAAAACATGACGGGTATGCGAGAACTGGTGCCAAAGGAAGAACAACTTCAAACTCCAAAATCTGTGAGCAATATCAGTGTTCTTTGCCCTTTCTAAGAAGTATTTTATCTTACTTTTCTACAAATTGGCTTATGAATGATGCATTTTTCATAGGGCACAAGTTTACTTGGGGGATCAGAAGAACTGAGTGCAAGAAGAAGGAAAGTGATGCAGACTCTTGGCCTAATTGCTCCTTCTGGATCTCCATTTGGTAAAGATGGATGTCTGTTGTCCAGGTCTCTGTTGTAGGGGTGCGAGTGCTTATTGTAAAATCCATTTTCGGTACAAGCTTTAATCACTGAGCAATTGCACAATTTTAGAGCTCACTCTGGGTGCGAGGTCATGCATACTTTAGATTCCTTGCATCTTCTAAATCATTAGGCTTGAGCAAGATTCTGATCTTCCCGATGGAACCTCGTACTGGACTGTATTCCGTGCGAGGTGATAAACTGCAAAAATATGACTTGATAATCACCTTGTATGCTTCATGCATAATATACTCAAGACTGGCTTTGATAAGAGAAAACTTTTGACTTATCTGTCTCCTTTAATAACATGAGCTAACAGAAAATATAGAAAGAAGGTAACAACATAAACACACACACACACGCATACACAAAATTTGAGCAAACAGAAAATATAGAAAGAAGGTAAAAATATTATAAAATAACACACATAGTTGGGCACATGACACTCTTAAAACACACTTTTCAATCAATTTCTCACCCATATGAGTTTGGCGATGATTTTCTCTAATTCCTTAAGCTGTTGAAGTTATAGTGAGCTGACTTCTTTCTCCTCGCCTGTCTTCTCTAATTCCTTAAGCTGTTGAAGTTATAGTGAGCTGACTTCTTTCTCCTCGCCTGTCTGATAATGGTCTAGCCTTTGTTATCTACTTCTATGATATTTGAGATTCTATTTAGATTGTAACACACAAATTTTCAGATCATAAACTAAGTCGTGCCACTATGAAATTTAAGGCATATATAACAAATTTTCACCTTGACTTTAATTTTCCAACACCAAACCAAAAATCACTCCCTATCATGCATGCCCTTAAGGGCTTCAAGCTATACGGATATCCACCAAGTCCAAGCCATGCTTGAACTTTTTTGCAAATAACGATTTTATCAACATATAGACTACGTTATTAGTTATAGTTATCTTTTATAAAATACGTTATCCTCAATAATATCTCAAATGAAGCTCAACTTGACATTAGTCTGCTTTGATTTTTATGATAGACATGATTTTTAGCCAAACTCAATGCACTCTGACCATCATAGTAAATGATATAGCTTTGCAGATCTACACCTAAATTATTAGCAAAACCACGCAGCCATACACCTTTCTATAATTTGGATAAGGTTATGTGTAAATTGCTTATGGCCAATAAATTTATACTTTTGCATGTCAAATTTTGTGTCATGAGTTTGATGCATGACACACTCTTAACATGGAGCTAGTATAATTTTGATTTCTCAATCGCCTCTGACTTGCATGCGTCTAATGTCAGTTCTTCTCTAATTCCTTAAGCTCTTGAAGCTATATTAAGCTAAGGCATGTTCTCTTAGCCTGTCTAGAGCCAATCTAGCCTTTGTTACTTAATTCTCTAATTTTTGACATCCCATTTAGGTCATAGCATCTAAAATTTTAGATTGAGTTTTAAACCAAGTTAGGCCATTGTAAAATTCATGACATATCTCACAATTCCCCACCTTGACTTGAATTATCTAATTTCAAACTAAGAATCACTCCCTTCCATACATACCTCTAATGGATTTAAGCTATGTGAGTTTTATAGTTAGCGACTTTGTCAACATACTTCTTGGTTTATCAATTATACCTATCCTATATATGGAAAATACCTTATCCTTAACAATATCTCAAATAAAGTTCAATATGACATTAATATTCTTGGATCTCTTATGATAGATAGGATTTTGGCTACATTCAATGCACTCTGACTATCATAGTAAATGACAGATTTTTGGACATCTACACCTAAACAATTAACAAAAACATTGTAACCATATACCTTCTTTAACCCCTTATATGAATGACATGTATTTTACTTCTGTTATACACAAAGCAATTGTAGATTGAAATGTTACTTTCTAATTGATCGCATCGCACATCTAAAGAAGGTAAAAGATATAACATATTACAGATCTCATTCTCAATAGATCTCCGCTGGTTCTGCCGGATTCTGGCCAAACTGAGTGTTGCCGTTTGGATCCATGAGTCGGCTGTTCTTCGTCTCGACGATA
>JAOQMQ010000006.1:6081552-6097850 GCA_027563845.1 Erythroxylum subrotundum
AGGCAGGGTGGTCCGGGCCGAGATGTCTACAGTTGGTGGGCGGAGCAAGAGTGTGGTGCTGATAGAGTGGGCTAGTGGAAGTGGTGGGGACGAGGAAGTGAGGGCTCTTAGGAGGGCTTTGAAGGGCATTGTCGAGGGCCGGTACTCTGCGTTTGGGGTGGGTCAGGCGGTTTATGGTAGCAAGCGGGCTAGGGTCATGGGTTTTTTTAGTGGTTAGAAAGACACGTAGAATTAGCAAGAGCTATCATATGGTAATTCGTACCCGTAGGGAGAGAAAAGGAATGCTGAAATTTGCAGTAAGCCTTGGTTATATGATAACATGAAGCGATTATATATTTATTACCAAAACAAAATTGAAAATTAATTCGTAAATCCTGCTAGAGTTTGGTACAAGTTAGGAAAAACAATTCTCAAGGGTATGACGTATGATTGAATTAGATGGCATTAGAGATGAGACATCATGTCCTTATGAGACATATTTTGCTTAATTTATATTGTTAGAAAGAAGGAAATAGTCAATTGCAATAACTTTCTTAAAGAAAATATTTCTATTATTGAAATTATTTCCTATACCCAATTGAATAATGTGGTCTTTCACATGTTTAATTTGTAGACTCCTAACTTTGAGCTAATGATAAGTTGGTGTAAGACTTAAATTTATACAAGTAAAACATTAATTGCAGGATCTTGAACACATAATTCCTATAATATAAAACATGTAATACCTTTAATGAAATCAATATATAGCAAACCTTTTAAATTAATTCATTTTATCCCTTGACCCTTTTTTTAATTGTAAAGCCTAAAGAGTAAGGAAAGGACTAATTTTATGTCTTTTATAATTTAATATGGTATGTATATCATATAATCCTGTAAAAGGTCAAGTTTATTTAACTATTTAATTATTAATTAGGCTTAAATAAATAATTTGTTAGCTTGATATTAATCAATATGCTAACATTTTCCCACTTAACCTAATCATAAGATAATTATAACATTAAATAGTATAATTTTAAGTGCATAAAAAATAAATTTTAAATGTTCAATATAAATAAATGTTTATGATAAAGTAAAAAGTACGTGTTATAGTGGTTTTATGTTACTTATGCAACATACTTCCTTTCATATCCTAAAATATTTGCTACTCACCATACTAGATCTACGAAGAATAGTAAAACAAATTCCATCATGGTCTACAACTATGCTTTATAGACTTCGTTGTTATAATATCAAAACATAAATATGTACACTATTATAAAATAACAAATTATTAATGCAAAATTAGAAATATATAAATGAGCTCAAAGTGCTAACATCATCATAAACAAATATCATTCAATGGTAAAACCAAGACCCATTATATATACATATTCCTTAAATGACTTTGGTTACAAACCCTTAATTAATAGATTTACTATCATCAAATTAGCACTAATATGCTCAATAAACACTCTTTATTTATGAACTTCCTCCTTAATAGTAAAATAAAATATATAGGTTTGACATTTTTTGAATATTTGTCGTTATTGGAGAAAAAACTTATTATGAAACTATCATAATAAATTTTTAGTGGTTAAGTAATATTGTCAACAACCTCGAGTATTAAAACAAAATTCCACAACCATAGTGCATGAATTGTAGCTTCAAAATATACCACAAACACTACTTTCATAATAGGTAAAGCAATGATAAACTGTCTAGTGCTCTTCCATATTATCGCTCCATTTTTTAAAAGAAACATATAACTAAATATAGATTTTCTTTTTGCTATCAAGAAAATCTAACAAAATATGCATATGCGTATCTAATTACTTTTAAATGATCATACTTTGAATACATAAGTGTGTAGTTCTTCATGCAGAAATTTGCTACCTATGAAGCGACCATTGAATAGAGGCCTAAGCTAAGGACTGATACAACCATTTTCATAAGTCGTCAGTAGTTCCTTACAGGTATCTTAACACTTTCTTTATATATTTATAATGAAGAATCGTAAGGTTGCTTTTATATCTACCCAACATTTCGATTGCAAAACTCGATCTCGTACAATTTTGTAGATATATTAAACTGCCTACAACTAAAGCATAAGGAATTGATTCTATGTCTTTTCATTCTATATTGTTTTTTGGATATTACGTAAAACTAAAATTCTCCTTTTTTAATAAGAACAATTCATGTTAAACACTTAAATCTCTTTAAAAAAATTTCGAAATAACCTTTCTAAGACAATTCCAATAATCCTTATGATTTATCATAGAAAATTGCAATTTCTATCACACAAGGTGACTCTTCCATATCTTTCATTTTGAAACCTTAAAAAGAAAGACTTTTGTCTTATGTTACATGCACAAATCATTAGTAATAAGTAAAATATAATCAACAAATATAACTAAGAAAATAATCTTACTCCTATTGATCCTTCGGTATATACATTGATCAATAGTATTTGCTTAAAAACTGAGAGACATTATAGTATAAGATGTCATTATTGAGAAGCTTCTTTAAGTCTATATATTGATTTATTAAGTTTGCACATCATTTAACGTTTGTTTAAGAAACCTTCAACATTGTCTATAAATAATTCATCTGCAAGATTCTCATTAAGAATGTTGTTTTCACATCCATTTAATGTAACTTCAAATCGTATTAAGCCACCTATTTCGTTATATTCCTTAATGTGTCTTTCTTTGAAACAAGTGAAAATGTCTCTTTATAATTGACACCTCCCTTTTACGTATAACCCCAAGTAATAAGTTTGACCATACATTGTTCAACATTATCATTTGAGTCATGATTAGTATAAAAAACGTATTTACACCTAACACGCTTAGAACCTTTTGACAATTTAATAAGATCCCAAACTTTATTATCTTTTATAAATTTTAATTCATCTTTCATGGAATCAACCGATTTTTCAAACTCTACGCATTCTACGACTTGTGAAAATGTAATTAAATCCTTATTAATTCCAATATCAACATTTGAGTCATGTAAATAAATCACATTATCATTTGAAATGATTGACTTTTTCTCTTTAAGATCTTCTCAAAGGTATTATTTCTCGTGGTTCATGTATAACAAGTAATTATGAGATATTACCTTATGGGTGTGTCCTTTTATTCAAATATTATTCAATTTTATCTACATTTTCTTCAATTACTATAAGAACACTTAGAGTAATATATGTTTCCTTACTTAAATGTTGTTCAATATTATCTATATATTCATTAATTAGTATAACAATATTTGAAAAAAAAAATGGATTAAGAAGCCTTTATAGATAAAGAAACACTTACTCTTACTTTATATCCATATTTTGTCATTCACTACTCCCACTAACTTCACCATTCTTAATGAATTTAGCATTTCAATTTTCCATGATTCTAGGATTATAATTTGCACCATAAAACCTAAATCCTTTAGATTTCTCTAGGTAAAACTTATTAAGTAACCATTAATCTTTCGAGAATCTAATTTCGTTTCATGAGGATTATTGATCCTTGACTTTATTGGGCAACCCAAATATGCAAATGTCTCAAACTACGTCTTTTTCTAGTTCACAGTTTAAAAGGAGTTTTTAGAACTAGCTTATTAGGGACTATGTTCAATAAATACATAGCAATTTCAAGGGCATACTTCCATAAAGATATAGGTAATGAGGAGTTACACGTTATACTCCTAACCATATCTATCAATGTTCTATTATACTTTTTTGCCACACTATTTCGTTAAGGTGTGCCTAGCGTATGTATATTAACACATGCGCCATATCTTTCAAGGAACTTTGCAAATGAACATGTACATTCTCCTAACTCATCATATTTCACATAGTATTTTGCACCTTTTTGTTTAATTTTCCTAACTCATCTTCTCTATCAGATATTATAATTTTGCATCTTTTTGTTTGATTGTCTTTCAACCTCAATTATGTATAACTAAAGGGTATTCCACTGCATGAAATTTTTCTTAAGCAAATAAATATAACTATATTGTGAGAAGTCTCTGATACAAGTAATGAAACATTTTTTTATCAAAAGATAGAGCTTTAAAAGGTTTGCAAACATTAGTGTGTATAATCTCAAGAAGTCGAGTATTTATTGTGGCTCCTTTATTATTATATTTAGTTCTCTTTTCTTTAATGCAATCCACATATACTCTTAGATCAATAAAATATAGATTTAGAAGAATCTCAGTTTTTACTAATCTTTTCAATCTTTCTTTGGAAATATGAGCCAAATGCCTATGTCACAAGTAATCATATTTTTATTTAGTGCATTATGTTTGATTATATGATTACCATGAATAATAAGTAAAATTTTAACAAAATTTATTATTATATTTTGATATGTCAAAATTTTATATCTTATTTGGGATTAATTTACTTGGTTTTTTGCATCTTTATAATACGTTTTATATGAATTTGATTATATTTTTCTATGTTTAGTTCATTGTCTTGTAGTTGGTGAATTTGAGTATATAACACCAAATCTAGTGCAAATTTCTTCATATTTTCCTGATCGATGATATTTTAGAGTCATTTAGAAGATAGAATGATGGTCAATAATTTTATAGAAGAGTTTAGGAGCTAATTCTATCTCAAACATGTGAAAAAATGGAGAAATTAGTGGAGCAAAACATAATAAATGTCAAACTTATTAAGATAATAGGTGCCTATCTTTCATGAAAGTCTGAGAAACTAAGAAGCATAATAAGACCGATATCAAAGTTGATCATAAACTAACGTTAGACTCATCTTACATTTAAGAAAAGAAATAATATAAAACTGGTAGTGATTGCATCTCGGTGTCAGGTGTTGGTTACACCTTGATTTGCAAAGATTAAACATTCTAGAACAAGAACATAAGCAAACATAACCATATCATTTACCAAAAGATAGAGCCTTAAAAGGTTTGCAACTAACAATGTGTAAAATCTCAAGAAGCTAAATGCTTCTTGTGCTTCCTTTCTTATTATATTTTATTTGCTTTGCTTTCCTGTAATGCAAGCCAAACATTTACTTTGATTAATAAAATCTAGATTTATAAAAATCTTAATCTTTCCATCCTTTCTTCAGATACATAACGCAAACATTTATGCTATAAGTAAGCAAAATTTTCATCTAAAGCATTATGTTTGATTCCAACATTACTACAAATAAGAAAAAATTTTAAAAATTTATTATTAGGTTTTTATAAGTTAATATTTTAAATATTATTTAAGGTTAATTTACTTAGTATTTGGCATCTTTATATTGTGTTTTATATGAATTGATTGTGTTTTTCTATGTTTAGTTTATTGTTTTATAATTGATGAATTTGAGAAGATAACGTAAGATATAATGCAAATTTCTCCTAAATGTTTTGGTCAATCATATTTTAGTCATTTGAAAGATAAAAAGATTAAAAATAAATAAAAAGGATTTTAGGACCTAAGTCCAACTTAAAGATGTCAAAAAGTGGAGAAATTAGTAGAGGAAAGCACAAAAATGTTAATCTTATTGAGATGATAGGCATATGTCCTTCGTGAAGGTTTGATAAACTAAGAAGTATAATAAGACCAACACCGAAGTTCATCCTAGACCAACGCTAGAGGCTCGTCTTAAATTTAAAAAGAGAAACACTACAAAACCAGCAATAATACAACTTGTTGTCAGGCGTTGGTTACACCTTGACTTACAAATGTTCTAAAACAAGAATAACAAGTAAACATAACCATATCGTGAGATGTCTTTGATAAAAGTAATGAAATATTTTTTTTACCAAAAGATGGAGCTTAAATGGTTTATAAACAACAATATGTATAATCTCAAAAAGCTAAGTGTTGTTTATGGCTCCTTTATTATTATATTTAGTTTCCTTTACTTTAATGCATTCTACATATATACTTAGATAAAATCTAAATTTGGAAGAATCTCATTCTTTACTAATCTTTACAACCTTTCTTTGGATATATAACCTAAACATCTATGCTACAAGTAAGCATATTTTCAGCTAATGCATTATGTTTGATTCCAATATTACTTAGAACAATAAGAAAATATTTAACAAATTTATTTTTAGGTTTTGATATGTCAATAGTTTACATGTTATGTGGGTTAATTTACTTGGTATTTGACATCTTTGTAATGTGTTCTGTATTAATTTTATTATTTTTTTAATGTTTAGTTCACTATCTTATAGTTGATAAATTTAAGGCCCTAACACAAGATACAGTGCAAATTTCGAACATTTTTTTGATTGATGATATTTTAGAGTCATTTAGGAAAAAAAGATTGAAAAACAACTTTATAAAAAACCTTGGAAGATAATTCTAAGTAAAAGATGTTAAAAAGTAGATAAATTAGTGGAGCAAAGCATAATAAACGCTAAACTTATTAAGATAATAGACTTGTCTTTCCTGAAGGTCTGAGAAATTTAGAAGAATAATAAGACTGTTGTTGGAGTTGATCGCAGATCAACATTAGACTCATCTTGAATTTAAGAAGACAAATAATACAAAATTGGCATTGATTACAACTTGGTGTCAGTCACTATTTACATTTTGACTTATAAAGACTAAACATTCTAGAACAACAACATTATCGATATTAGAGCTAGCATGACATTGGTTCTCATGCATAATTTACGACGATGCATAATTTTTCAAGTTTAAGTCATCTAGAACTCTATTTTTATAACCCTAACTATAAATACTTGTATTAGAATATCCTAGGGGGTTCTCATATGTTTTAACATCTTTTCAAGGACCTAGTTTTTCTTTGGAGGAAGATTTGAAACAAAGATTGAAGGAGCTTTTGATACCTTCTCTTATTCTTCTCTTTTACAATTTTCTTCTATGTTAAGATCTATTTTTAATGCTTAATTTTCATTATGTTTAATTGCTAGAAACCCTAGTTAGATTAGGTATGTAACTTATAAAGATTTATTCAATTATTTATACATATTTTGATTATTTTATTAGTTGAATTTATTCTTTTTAATATTCATGTTGGATTTATAATTGACCACCAGAGATTCAACCTTAGGGATTATATAAAGGAATGAAAAATGAAGTAAAATATGTGCACTAGGAGAATAAAACTTTAATTATGAAGAACAATGATATCCTAGACTTTAATAATAACCATATAGATTAAATATACTTAATGAATTTGTTTAGATTAAATTACACATTGATAGATAGTAGTCACTTAATTAGATATACATGTGTGCCTCAACAGAGGGCATATATACCTTATATTAATTGTTATTCTCAACAGAGGGCATATATACCTTATATTAATTGTTATTTTAACTTAGATAATCAATTGTGTATGATAATAAGAATCTCATACAATCAAACCCCAAATTCCTAACATTTATTTTTATTAATTTTTCTTTAGTTTAGTAATTAAATCCTCCTAAATCAACTCTCTAGTTTTACTTAGTTTGTTTAACTAAGATTAATAAAATTAGTGACTAGCTTTTTATGAGATTGATACTTTAGAATCACTACAGTTTTAGTAAGTGATCTATGCTTAGCTCTGTACACTTACAGATATAAAGTAGATTAAGTTTTTAGCAATGTTGTCGGGAAACTAATTTTAATATTTTTATTAATTTTGGTTTTTTATTTTATTTTTAATTTCTTTCCTTTGATTCTAGTAATTGACATGAGGTAGGAGATCAAAGAGTGGTGTAGCTTGGACCCTCTGCTTCAATTTGATCCTTAAATCGAATGAACTTGATAAAAGAATAAAGTGATAAGGAGAGAAGAGATGGTTGCGCATCAAGAAAATAATCTAGTTGTGGTTAATAGAGCAACAACCACAAAGGATGCACATGGGGGACATCTAATTGCTAGTGATTAGGTCAAGTCACTCGTGCACAGGGACGGATCCAGAAATTTTTTTGAGTGGAGGCAAAATTTTATTAGAGGTAAAAAAAATTTCAATAGGACCAAAATTTTAATGGGAACAAAATTTTAATTTTTTTATAGGTTCAAGACTTAAAATAATATTTTTTTCATATAAAATATTTTGGAGTCAGCGGGGGCACTGTGGCTCCGTCCCCGCTCGTGTACTATAATGAGTCAAAGGGTAAGGAAATACAAGATTAAGCAAATACATCTACACTTTCTCCTAAGCTTTGGTGGATCACTTGCTGAAGACATCGTCATTTTCATCAAGGAGTTTTATTTAGTGATCCAAACCTTTCCACTTACTGGCCTCAAGAAAAATGAGCTGACGATAAGGTGCTTTCAGTACTACATGAGAGATTGAGCAACAACAAGACTAATCTCAATTAGAGTTGGCAATCCAATGTATAGAACTCACCGCGAACTGAACTTCCAATCATTATACAAGCACTAACTTTCCTCACTGAAACTTACATTATTAAAGCCAAAAATGGCCATCAGCATACATTCATGTGTTGGAAAATTCCAAGAATATTAGGTCCGTTCTGATCAGATTCATCTAGCAATCCTTAGTTATATAGCAGTGTTTTAAAAATCGAACTGGACCGATCGATCGGACCGGAGAATCGGTGAACCGAAGCATAAAACGGTCTGGTTTAGCCCGTATTTCTGGTGAGTGATTGACCCGTTCATTTTACGATCGGACCGGTAAAAACCGTTGAACCGGTTAAAGAAAGAACCGGCCGATCTATTTAAAATGCCTTGATTTTGATGATTTCAACTTGAATGAAGATTATGATTAGTGATCTTTTTTTAATCTTTTTGATGAAATATGACTAGCGAGCTTTGTTATCTTATTTTGTATTGTGTTAGGCGAACTTTTTAAAAAAATTGTATATTTAAGTTTAAAGGTTTAAGTTTACAGTTAGATAAATAAATAATTAAATAATATGTTTAAAAATTATCTTTTATATTTAATATATAAAATAAAATTTTATATATTTATTAATCACCGGTTCAACCACGTCGAATTCCGGTTGAACCATTAACCCTTGAATCAGTTACTTTTCCTGTTCAATCACCGGTTTGGTATTTAAAACATTGTTATATAGTTTGAGCGTCGCATTAAAAGGCACAATGTTCTATCATTGGTTTCATGTTTGAATCGCCGTCGTTGCATCATTGGTCCATAAGATATTATTCATAGAAACGTAGTCTTTTAGCGTTACTTACATTAACAGAGTATTTTATTTATTTATTTGAGCTCATACATTGAAGGAATCTGAAAATAGTGAATAATTATTGGCACAGACATTCAGAAAACTGACAGACGCCCAGGCAGGAAGAATACTTAAAAAGTATATTTTTAAACATAATCAACAATTTAGATGCTGAAACCTTTGAAGTCTCGTCTGAACAGCCTTCGATCTGTAATCTCGCACTTGGTTACTGGACACGCCCTTCAACACGTTTCTTTTACCTACAGAAATATTAAAAAGAAAAGGTTAAACGTCAGGTCGAATGGGAGCTACATACTGCTCTTCTGTTACAGTTGTTGATGCTTATATATGTGTCATTTTTTGTGCGGTGCATCCAGAAAAGCTTTATAAATTATGGTTAAGTTAATTTTCTAATGCTATCAAAATTCATCAACTTTTTAAACCTTTTATGTTGATGTGACTACAAGAGTCCCAGTTCAGGTTCCTGGTTTATTAACCTACATTTATGCATTATGACAAGTAGCTAGGAATCTTTGTCTTTTTGTTTCTGTTACTATTTTTTTCCTTGATTCTTTCTCCCACTTGACATCAAGTGCCTTTGACGATAATGTGTGTAAGTTGCAAATTGTACTAATTCTTAACAATAAGATTTAGAAAACCACTGAGAAAATAGTCAATGAAAAAAACATAGAAATAAAATATAAAAAATAAATTATATTTTAATTAATTATAGTGTAATTAATTATTAAATTGATTTCACCATAAATTTGATTATGAAATTAAAGATTTACTTATGAAGTTATTTGGTTCATAATTATACTTTGGTACTTTCTAATTTCTACCTTTTATCTATCCTCTATACATAAAAAATTAAAAACATAGTAATCACTCTCGTTCCTCTGAATTATGAGAGGTATGGAAGATTGCCCAAAATCAGGTACTGATAAAACTCTTAGCTTTTTAATGATAAGTTCATAAGTTTTCATTCCATACCTGTACCTTTTTTCCCATACAAGCACACCCTCACTAAACAAATGATAGGCATTGATTTTTGAGCTTTGAATTTGACATATTGGACTATAATCTTTAGATCTTAAACAATTATTCCAATATTAAACTGAAATTCGTCTGTTATGGAAAGATAGCCAACATTATCTTGTTTAATAACATGGAAAGGATACAACTTCACATTGTCATGTTTACAGAAAAGTGTCATCACATATTTTGATTTCTATATCTTACCGCACGCATCTTGAGCTTCTATTTCCCTCGAGAGTGTTTGATTGCATCTTATTTGTTTTATTGTTATGTAATTACAAATCTTTTAGTTAAATAACGAATGTTAAAAAACTAGCTGTACATACTTGTGAATACCACCAATTGTCCAGCTCAATGAACAGTTGAAATATAGGCTTAGGAAATAAGTAGGAAGTTGTCTTTTAGGAGATTGATTTTATCTCAATTACACTTGTCTCAAGCAGTAAGTGAGGTAATTTCAAAATTACGACAGTACCTAGAATTGATCATAACTTTTTGGAAATTTTCACATTTTTTTTTTGTAAAAAGTAAAAACATCCCTTTCTTGGCCTTTTTAAATCGTAGCTTAAAAGTATTTCGAACTCTTATTCCATCATAAATAAAAAATAACACACAAACTTGAGAAATTGATTACTTACTCAAATGAGAAGAACAGAGAAATTAAAGCTTATCACCTTAATTTCGAGTAAATGATAAAAATAAACTATCTATAAGAAAGAATCCTAAAAGCAAAAGTATACAAATGACATTAATGGTGTTGTCTCAATATAGTTTAACTCTATAACCTGCGTTTGCTAGTTTTGAATGAACTGATGAATCATGTTTAGTGCTTGTTTGTTGTGATATTTCTTTGTACTTTAACGGATAAGTGATTTTCTAAACTATTGCATGAGACAATTTTCTTTCAATTGTTACTCATATTTAATTACTTTAGTGGTGAAAGCTATGGACAACATGAATGATTCAAATAATTGCGTGAAAATAAATGAAAATGATGTGATACGTAGTTATACAATTAAGATGCATTTTAACTCATTAATATTTAAAGAATTGAAGAAGAAAAATCAAACTACTACCTTTTCCAAATTAAGTTTAAAAAAAAAAGTTAAAAAGACATGTCTTTAAAGAAATTTAATAAAGAGTATATTGATGTCTAGTTAAAGAACAAGTATAATGGAATGAGTTAGATTAAAGAATTTATATAATTTACTCAGAGAAATAAGAATTAGTTACAATTCCTTTACCGATAAACTTAATGCTATAACTAGATATTGGAAACTTTTATTTAAGGTAAAATATTGCTTTGCATATTAATGTATCCTTTATATTTTTTTTTCTTGCCTACAATTTTTATTGTTATAGGCGAATAAAATGACTTACATATTCAAGAGAAAGGATGCAAGAATTCTCATACTTGTGTCAGATTTTTTGAAATACTACTATAACCAATTTGTATGCATATCCAACAACTAGAATCTCTATAACATAGTGTAGAAGACGAACATAGAATTTAAGTTGATGAATTTTCTTCATTCAATTAAAAAAGATCAAGTTACAAGTTTTCTTTCTAAGAAGAAGAAAGCAAAAATCATATGCTCTAACATTCAAAAAATTTCTTGGATACAATTGGTAAACAACTGGAAAAAAATAATTTAATTAACAAAAAAAGATAGCAACATCATCCACTGTAGATGATGAATTTGAAGCTCCGTAAATTAATCAAGGGATTAATACAATAAATGAATGCTTGAAGTTCTTGCATGATTTGGATGTAAATGATAC
The DNA here is from genome assembly GCA_027563845.1 of Erythroxylum subrotundum. NCBI lineage: Eukaryota > Viridiplantae > Streptophyta > Magnoliopsida > Malpighiales > Erythroxylaceae > Erythroxylum > Erythroxylum subrotundum. The sequence continues at coordinate 6,093,489 of JAOQMQ010000006.1, forward strand.
ACAATATGAAAGAAATAGTGAAGACTATATAATTCTCTGCTTTACAAGGCATTTTTTTTATATCTCTTTAGTTATATTTTCATGTTGCTGAGTATTGAACTATTATTTATTTAGGCATTTTTATATTAATAACTATTCTATATCTTAGACATCTTAAGTGTATACTTTGTATGAACCTTCTAACCGAATATTTGATATAAACTTCTTAAATTTATTTTAGATGTTTTGTTGTTTGAGAATAGTTTTAGTATTATATTTAAATATTTTATTAATTATTAATTTTGGTATTATAGAGACATGGCTTCCTTATCAAATTTTAAATCAGATTTAGATGGTGAAATGATCAAGATAGTTCTAATTTCTCTAATCATGGAAGAATATAAATGTTTACACAAGCAATCATATAGAATTTATGTTCTAATAGGTAATGATTGGATACAGAAATTTTAAATGAGAATCATATAAGGATTTATAAGAATTTAAGTATAAGAAAGACAATATTCTTGAGTTTATAAGATGAGTTGAAAAGTTTAGGAAGCTTAAAGTCAACAAGTCATTTGGTCATGAAGGAACAAGCTGTAATTTCTTAATGATAGTAGGCAATAATGAGATAACTATAGTCAATGCAAAGCATTATCAACATTTAACCTAGCCAATTTTAAAGTATTTTTACAAAGTCTTATACTCAGCTCATCGTCTTGTAAAAAGATTCATTACTCCATCATCGTTTGCTAATATACCACTTGAGATTCAAGATAATTCATAACATTGTTCATATTCTAAGGTATATTCATATGCTTTATTACTATTTTGATTATATGTTTATATTTAATTGACCATTTGAATAATATAATTTTATTTTGTAAGATTTTATAAGAGAAATAAATGGTACCCATATTGATTCATATATTTTAACCTATGAAAAATATCATATTGGTGTGAATGAATTAATTCAACCCAAAATATTATATTATATTGCTCATTTGACAAGTGTTTCATATATAAAATAGTTGGATAAAAAAGTTTTGTAAATAATTCTCGAGTTCTTTTAGAAATAGTAATAAATCTAGTGAACCAATTTTGTATGCCTCTATAAGGTATTACATCATTTTAAATAAATATAGTAATTATGATTATTTTTCTTAATTTTTTTGTTAGTATAACAAAAAAATTTTTGGTATTATAAAAGTAAGATTCACCATACTTTTCAACATTGCCAATTATAATATGAAGAAGCAAAAATATATTTTTATTACTTGTTGTGTAATACATTAATTTTATTATAATATATGGATAACATGAAAATATTATTTGAAGATTATAATGAAAATAAAGAACAAATTATGAAAAGTGTAAATGAAGATACAAATTCACAAGTAGATTGTAATATCACTTGAACATGTCTCTAAAATATAATAAAATTGTTAGATGAACCTAAAATGATTATATTAATGAAAGTTCTAATTGATTAATATTTCTTTTTAAAAGTGATGTTATTATTATACTTTGTAAGATAGAAAGAGGTTTGTATTTTCTCATATATTTATTGTACAAAATTAAGGCTATATATACTTATTTATAAGATTAATTTAGGGAATGTAATCCTTATGATCAAGGGATTATAATCCTTGTAATAAAGACTAGAATCAATGACATTAATGCTCAATATGTAACACTCTCTCTCAAGTTGGAGCATAGATAGTAATCATGCGTAATTTGTTACAAATGTAATTGATTCAAGTACCATTTAGGGCCTTTGTTAAGAGATCTCTGAGTTGCTCTCTAGTTTTGACATGTTTTGTAGAAATCAAGTTGTGTTAAACTTTTTAACGAAAAAAGTGGCATTTAATTTAAATGTTTTTTTCCTTTCATGAAACACTGGATAAGAAGTAATATGCATAGTAGTGTGATTATCACACCATGGCTTTGTTGGTACTGAGGCTTTAAAACCAAATTTGTATAATAATTGATATATCCATATTATATCACATGTTACTTGTGTCATAGCTCTGTATATAGATTTTACACTAGATCTAGACACAACATTATGTTTCTCACTTTTTAAAAGACCAAGTTTCCTCCTATAAACACACAATAGCCAGTCATAGATTTTCTATTGATCTTAGAACCTACATAATCAGCATCTAAAAAACATTCAATGTGAGTGTGTCCATGATTTTCATGTAGTATCCCTTTTCTAGGAGCTCACTTTAGGTAGCATAAGATTTGTTCTAAGGTTGCCCAATGATAACAATTGGAGAAGAGGTTAATTGACTTATAGCACTAATAGAAAAAGTAATATTATGGTGAGTTACTATAAGATAGTTTAATTTTCCTACCAGTCTTCTATATTTTTCAAGATCTTCAAGCAAATCTCCACCTTTAATAAGTTATACATTAGGGGCCATTAGGGTACTGCATGATTTAGCTCCCAACTTTCTTATTTTAGCTAGTAGATTAAGTATATATTTTCTCTGGGACAGAAAAAAGCCTTTCTTACTTCTCATTACTTCTACTCCCAAAACATATTTCAAAGCTCCTAGATCCTTTGTATGAAACTACTGTGAAGAAAGGATTTTAATGATGAGATGCCCATAGAGTTTATTCATATAATGATCATATCATCCATATACACAACAAGGAGAATAGTCCTAAGTTTAGATTGTTTATAGAAGAATAAGTGATTAGATTTCCCATTAGTCAATTTAAACATTTCTACAGTTTGACAAAAATTTTCAAACCAAGCACGTGGACTTTGTTTCAAACCATACAACGTCTTGCGAAGACAACAAGCTTTTCCATACTCCCCCTAAGCAATAAACCCAGGTGGTTGCTCCATATATACTTCCTCTTGGAGGTCACTATGTGAAAAAACATTTTTAATATCTAACTAGTATATGAGCCAATTAAATGTAGCCACCATAGAAATGAATAGTGGATAAATGTTAGTTCAGCAATAGGTGAGAAAGTATCAAAATAATCTACACCATAGGTTTAAGCATAGCCTTTAGTGATAAGTCGTGCTTTAAGATGAGTCACTAATCTATCAAAGTTGACTTTAACTACAACCCATTTGCATCTAATGGATTTCTTTCTAATAGGTAAGTTTACCCACTTCCATGTATCATTAGCCTTTAAAGCATTCATCTCCTCTATCAAAGCATTACACCAACCAGGATGAGCTAAAGCTTCTTAAATAATTTTCGGGAGAGATATAGAATCAAGTGACGTAACAAAAGAACATAAAGAGGGGGGATAAATGATCATATGACACAAAAAAAGGAAATAAGAAAGGTGCGCTTGTGTTTACCTTTATGAAGGTCAATGGGGAGATCATCTAAAGTTGGATTTGATGCTGAAGAAGACACATGTATGGAGCTCACATCAGGATGATTTCAACTTTTAGAATAGACTAGATGAATGGGTGGTGGTTGTGGTGGTGTAGTGGTAACATTATTGATCTAATAGGTGACCTTATAAATTAATGGATAATCATCTGCCTCTGTAGGTAATGAAGGAGTAGGAAAGAAGGAAATGTCTTAGAAAAAGGTCACATCAGTGGATAGAAGATATTTTCTGAGAGTTGGATAGTAATACCGATAGCCTTTTTATATACAAGAGTAGCTTACAAATACACATTTAAGAGATTTAGGATATAACTTGGTGACCTAAGGGCAAACATCTCAAACAAAACAAGTATTGGAAAAAAGTTATGGTGAAAGGGAGAACATGGGTTTAGTAGGAAAAATAACGTTATAAGGAATCTCAACTCGAAGAACCGATGAAGGCATACAAATCATTAGAAAACAAGTTGTGGAGACTGTATCAACCTAAAAAGATTTAGGGACATTCATTTGAAATGAGGGTGCTCTGGCAGTTTCAAGTAAATAACAATTTTTTCTTTTAGCTACACTATTTTGAGATGGTGTGACGACACATAAAGATTGATGAACAATACTATTTTGGAGCATGTAGTGCAGGAACAAGGTGAAAAAATATTCTTTCATGTTATCACTTCTTAGAGTATGGATAGAAAGATTAAATTATGTTTTGATTTTAGCACAAAAGATAGTAAAATGGGAGAATAATTCAAAACAGCTTAAATAAAACCAAGTCATATGAGAAAAATCGTTAAAAAAAATGTAACACTAGTTTTGGACTTCACATGATAAGGACATTAAACATAAGAGTCTACTAATTCAAAAGAAAAACTAGATTATTTGTTAACCTATGGAAGGGAAGACATACAGTGGTTTTTAGTGAATTGACAAGGCTCACACTCTAAGCTAGAAACATTTTAAAATTGAGGATGCATCTTCTTCGATTAAGGTAAAGAGTGGTGTCCTAACCAACAGTAAGCTT
>JAOQMQ010000006.1:6099960-6122261 GCA_027563845.1 Erythroxylum subrotundum
TGCCACTTGTCTTATTTTTAAGGGTTCACTTATTTCCTTTCCAAAACAATTTAATTTCTAGTCCAATTCTCTCCAAACTTCCAATGGCTCAAAGTAATAAATCCTAAAATCATGTCTCTCAATTCCAGTATCATTGGACAGTCATTTCCAGTACCGGAAACCAATCAGTCCGCCACTTGACGATTTTTTCAGTCCGAAAATTTTTCCCGAAAAATTCCAGAAAAATTCATAAATTTCTCCAAAAATAGAAAACACGTAACAATCCACTCCAAATAAATGTTCAAGTACAAAATCATAATTTTCCACACAAATCACATTTAGGCACACATACCGGGAAATGTTATGAATGTATGTAAAGGCATTTTCATGTGCAAATTTCACTATTCACGCGTGAGAATATGCATGAATATTTCAAAACCATACTAAACACTCTCAGCCCTTTCCAAATTACTATTCTACCCTTCCCATCGGGGGTGGGATGTTACAGCAAACCTTAGAAAAACCTAGCAATAGAACCAAACCAGAGATCCAAAAGAGATGTTGTGACAAGCCCAGGGGAAATTCCTACTGAAAACACCAACGAGTAGGAGAAGCAGTGACAATATGGTGGTGAAACCATGGAATCGGCCAATAGTGAGAACAAGAGGTCACCAAAATGGTGACACAAAATGATGTTATACTTCCTGGGCAGAACTAAGACAAATCTCTGCTCATTTGGGCAAAAAACTAAACACTTAAAAAACCTAAACTAAGCTCTAATACCATGTAAGATAGAAAAGAGATTTTTCCTCATATATTTACTGTGCAGAAGTATGGCTATATATGCTTATTTACAAGATTAATTTAGGGAATGTAATCCATATGATCAAGGAATTATAATCCCTGTAATAAAGACTAGAATCGATGACATTAATACTCAATTTGACATCCTTTAAATCATTTTAGAATGATAAATATTTTTAATTATTTAATTCACATAAGTTAATATAAATTTTATGTTTTTTTATTATACTATTATTATATAAAATTAAAAAATATATTTCTTTAATTATATTAAATATTTATGCCTTTTATTTTTAATAACTATGAGAATTAACTAATTTAAATATATTAAAATACATTATATTAAAATTTAATATTAAAATATAATAGTATAAGAATAAAAATAAGATAATAAAATTAAATGAAAATTTTATTTTATTTTATTTTTTACAAATCTTAATTAAACATTTTTTATTTTTATTGCAAATCTTAATTAAATAATTAAATAAAATTAGAAACGAAATTTAAGAATCAAAATAATGAAAAGGAAGTGAAATTAAATGACATCTGAAAGATTTCCACCAAATAACATAAATAGTACAAACCGTGTGATTACATACGAATTTTAGATTTTGAAGTATGCGAAGCTTTGGACAGAGGTAGGTGTACTTCAATCAAGGACACGTTTTAGTTTGTAACATTTGGGTAAATCAAGAGGTGTTTCCAAAGCAAACATGAGGATAAATGCTTTAAGATATGTTTTATGATCCTAATGAAGAAGAAAAAGTAAAAAGGGATACATTTCGAATCCCTTTAATTTTTGCTATTGTTAGTAGCTTAGATAAAAGTTTTTATTTGTTCGTATAATCAAATCAAAGTGTTTATGCCTCTAAATTGGTATTATAGTTATGGCTATTTGGTGTCTAGATTCAAGAAAAAAAAGATATTTGATAGTCGTCAATAATAAATACATATGAGAAATAAAAAATTGTTATTTATAGCTGAGAACTTGCATCAATGTTCCATTAAATACCTTAGTAGATTTTAAAGTAATAATTTTCAAATATCAACTAGAAAATTAGCAATATAAAGATGAGCATAAAGAGTTACATTTTAGCTTCTCTAAGCATTATCGGTTACATCTAAATAGAGGTTATTGGAGATGTTTCATCTTATGCTTTTGACTATAAGTGATTGTCCTTATTGTGATCATTTACTTCTTGAAATAAATAAACTTGACAATTGTGTACAAGAAGGCCATATTGAATTAGATCATTATAAAATTAGATAGAATTATATATTATTTACAAATTGTCATAAAAGGATATAAAAGCTGTTAAAGCAATTGACGTTGCGTGTTGTAATACTACTCAAAATAAACTAGACCTACAACTATAACAATAGTGAGTTTAAGTCTATCCCACAAAGAGTGTATATAAAGCTTTTGAAATGAAAATAATTAATGTTTAAGTTTTTTTTTGGGGGGAGGGGGTGTTGTTGGTTGTTTTCAAATAAGAAAATAAAACCAAACTAAACTAATGAAGACAAATTAAATCAAATAACCTAAAAATGATGAAAGTGATGAATTCGTTAGGGTCCCGGTCATCGATTCAATCTCAGCCCACACATAGTTGAACATATTCCATTGAATTATATATCTTATACCTCTCCTAGCAACTATTAATCGTAGGTTAACAATAAGCTCTGTTAATCCCGATTTTTCCTTAGGTCTTGTTTAATTAAGAAGCTTGTTAATTGAACCTAGCTATCAAACAACCCAAAACAAGCTCTCTAGATTTAATTGGGCAGCCACATTACGCATTAGGAAAACAGATTAATCAAGGCAACAACCACACAAGCTCGGGTTTTTAACTTAGGTTATATTATCCTTAATTATTAAAAACCATTAGTCGCCATAAACGAATCTCAACATAACAATTACGGATTATATTGAAATTCTAGCAATGGATTCTTACATTAAAAAAATCAAATAGAGCATTCAGTCATTCTTACACAATACCCAAATTTTAAACATAGGATAACACAATCAATCCCTAAGATAAAGAGCAGCAAACAATGAGAGAAGTGCTTAATTGGACGTTGATATCACCTCTGAACTGGCGTTAGGAAGCTAGCCCTCAATGGGTCTCCAAAGGAATGGAGCTTTACCCCTTCTCTTCTTTATAACCGAGAGCTCACACTTTCTTCAAACGAAAACATAACATTTGCTGTAACAAAAATGATGTTTTTATAATAAAAAGTAGGGTTCGGGTGAGCTATAAGTGTCTAACGATTGTGAGACACCTTGCATGGGCGTGATGTGGGTTGTCACACCCATGAAACTAGTGTCACACCCATGACACAAGACACCTTGCATGGGCATGACGTGGGTTGTCACGCCCATGCAACTAGTGTCGCACCTATGACAAGTGTGTTATAGGCGTGACACAACTCTAACAGCCATGACAAATTTGTTATGGTTGTGAGATGCATCTTATGGTCATAACTTGTACTAATCTTCATTTGTCATGGCTGTGAGATGCATCTTATGGCCATAACTTATGCTAATCTTCGTTCCTTTTAGTATTTTCTTGTCTCCTCTTACTCTAATCCTTCTCGTTCTTGCTCCATGAAGACAAGTAAGTGTGATTCTCAAGAATAATTGTGATTATCAAGAAAATGACTCATATATAGTATTTTCAACTCACTTTAGCTCTTTTGCACCCGAATTATACCTAAAGCCATATAAGAACTAAATTGAGTATCTTAAGCATTTAAATATCATTAATCACTAAGTGTAAATGGTTAAATATATCAACAATTAAGCACATATCAGCAATGTTGGAGAAATTAGATAGAGTATATCAGAGTTATAAAAAATTTACAAATAGAAGCTCATTTAGAACTTACTAGACATTTTAGAAATTATCATCTAAATGGCTGAAGATAAATAAATAAAATTAAAACATGAAGGATTAAAAATAGAAAATGACTTGGCAAAATTTTAGAAAAGATAGAAAATGAAGATTTTATTAGAATTGATAATTTTAAAGAATGATCTTCTGAAGAAAGCATTTTTATAGTAAGATATATAATATGAGGAAACTTCAAATTTTGAAATAAATAAGTGAAATAGGATAATCTTCTAACATTCAAATTGATACTCAAATAATAGATACTATAGTGGAATCATCTTAACAATACGGAGATTACAGTAAAAAAACTCTTATTGATAATGCTTAAAAAGATTCAGAATAATGTATTCTATAAATTCTTTTAGTAGATTTAATATGACATTATTAGAAAAATAGTATTAAAACCTAGAAAACATCATATGTTTTATGGTATTAATCTTAAGGAAAAAGCCTTAAATATTAGTTTAACTTCTAATAAAGTAATAATTCCTCTGCTATCTAAAAAAGATATTTCTTAAAAACTTGATCACATCTCCAAAGAAATTAGGGACAAAATAGGATGGGTGCATATCTAATCCATACAAATGATAATTAGATTTACTTTCAGAGAAGGAATAGATAGACCTATAAATTTAGCAATATTAGATGATTGAATTCGTAATAGAAAAGAAGCGTAAATGGGAATTTTGAGAGGCAATGTTCGATATCAAATATTTTTTAATATCTATCCTAAGATGGCTTATAATACACAAGATAAAGATTTTGATAAAACACTTTTTTTAATCCAAGACTATAAAGGAAAATATTTAATTAGAGATGGAAATAAACTATATTCTATTACCTACGTGATATCTTATGTCTAATCTAATACTCATTATACAAATTTTTTTGAAAATAAAGATATTATTGACTTTCCAAATTTATTTTATGAGTTGAAAGAATATATCCTCCTTATATAACAAAAAGAGAAGAGATAGAAGATGACTTAATAAATTCTCACAATAAATTATTGCCTAGATTATCTTATTCAGAAATTGATGTTTTAAGTTGTCAATAATATGCTAATACTTTGATAAGAGCAGATAGAAAGATAAGTTCTAATTACAAAATTAAAGAGAATGTTTTGATGGTACAAATTATGTTACCTATAATATCTTAGTTGATACAAAAGCTAGGATGTTACATTAATCATAATCTAATACATAATTTATAAGTTTCTAGCTAAATGAACTTTATTAATATATAATTTCAATGGTGAAATACATCAGATAGATATTTCCATAGAAACCAGTATTAACATAGGAGATAATAAAATACCTATAAGATTATTAGTTGAAAATGAAGGATTCAATTTAAAGATAATGTTAGGAACTAGTTTTCTCGAACAACTCCAACCCTATAAGATAACTCAATATTTAATACAAATATCCTATAATAACAATATAATATATATTCCAAAATAATGACTAGTCTTACTGGTATTTATATTCCAAATAACTTATAATGATTATATAGCATAATACTTTTTTGCCTATACAAACAGTGGAGCTGGTTCTTGTTTATGTAAAGCAAGTTTTTTTTTTACAATAACATGAAACCTTTAAAAAATAATAGGATTAGATATTTCTAACAGTAAGATACATTTATTAAAAGGTATCAATCAACCCCAAATACTATTAGGATCGTTTTTAACAAAATATCCACCATTTTACTTTTATGATACCGAAAATGATATTCTTTTAGAAAATAATTTTCTTCAATTATTTCATAAAATATTATTTAATACTATTAAAAAACAAATATATTTCAAAAATACTTGTGGTGATTGGATCATAGTTAACCAAAATAAAAATGCCTATACACGAATCAAATTTAAACCTCGAATGTAAGATATAAAGAAAAATTGATCCTTGAAAAAAGAAAATCTTTATTAAAAATAGAAAACATTATAGAGAATAAGTATCAACAGATAGAACCATTAAAGATGGTTTGATAACCCATTACAATTTTAGGATAAAAATAAAGAAGAAGGATCAATAGATAGAACCATCAAAGATGGTCTGATAACCTATTACAATTTTAGGATAAAAATAAAGAAAAAGTAAACTTAGAAATGATAGATAAACAACAAATTATTAGAGTTACTGCTAGGAAATATAATTTACAAGATCAAGATGAATTTATAAAATAATTTCTTGAACTAGAAAATGTAAAGATAATTAGGCCTAGTAAATCCCCTCAATTCTTCCCTAGCTTTTATGGTTAGAAACCATGCAAAACTAATTAGAAATAAAGCTGAAATGGTAGTCAATTATAAAAATAAATAAATGATAATACAGTATTTGACGGATACTTCTTACCCCACAAAGAAACATTAATAAACTTAACGAGAAGAAAAACAAACATTCTCTAAATTTGATTGTAAGAGTAGATTTTGACAGATAAAAATATCATCCTATATACTACTTTCTTTACTTCACAAAGTCATTACGATTGGTTACTAATGCCTTATGGTTTAAAAAATGCCCTACAAATATTTCAAAGGAAAATGGATAATATCTTTACGTATTATAATTTCATACATGTGATGTGGATGATATTTTAATAGCTAGTAATAATATTGCTCAACGTATTTTATATCTCAATAAATTTATAGATTTATATGACCAACAGGGGTTAGCTCTCTCTGAGAAAAATGCTAAGATATGTCACACTAAAATAGAATACCTTGGCATGGAGATAAATGGCAGGAGAGTTAAAATTCAACCTCATATCCTTGAAAAAAATCTCACAATTTCCTGATAGGTTAATAAATAAAAAACAAGTTCAAAGTTTTTTAGGAGTATTAAATTATGCTTTAGATTTTATTCAAAATCTAACTGAGATAAGAAAACATTTACAAAAGTTTTTAAAGAAAAAAAATCAAAGACTTGAATTTTCACTATATTTGATTGAACAAGCAAAGAAAATTAAGATTTTGTATACTACATTGCCAAAACTTTCTTAACCATCTGATGTTGATGGTTTAATTATTGAAACTAATATTTCTAATCATGTATGGAGTGGCGTATTAAAAAGGATAGATTATGATGATTCTAATATCAAGTTGAATAGGTCTCTTTATAGGTATACTCCAGGAACCTTTATAAATATTCAACAAAGATATCACATAAATGAAAAGAAATTATTGGTGGTAGTAAAATGTTAAAAATTTTATTAACTTTTATTTCCTAAAAGATTTTTATTAAGAACTGATAATACTCAAGTTAAAGCTTTTATTCAAAATAATTTACCCTCTAAACCTGAATATAAAATACATATTAAATGACAAACTTTATTAGTAGAATATACCTCTGATATTGAGATTATCAAATCTAATAATAATGCTCTTATAGATATTTGAACTAAAGATGGTTAACTTCAAAGAAGAGATATTTGACTTATTGGAACAAATGTCCAAAGTTATCAACAGTTACCAAGCACAAATTAAAGATTTACTAGATATTGCTAGCTTTAACTCGATACCTAAAGAAGTTACAGAGCTACTTCTTTCATTCTGTCACCTATGGCAGGCCGAGATAAACCATTATAATTATTTAGAATAAAAACTTTACAGCATAGTCAACAAAGCTAAGATAGTTGAAGATTCATCATCTACAAGCTCTTCTTCCCTGATAAATGTATTTACTAATCAGCTGATTAAGCTGAAAAAGGTTACTTTTGATAATATTTCTCTAAGGCTTGATATTACGTGAAAATTGGTGGTATGGTATAGCGAAATACCATGATTGATAGTCTCCCAAGGAGTCATCTTATTGTTCATGCACATTATATGCTAATGAGAGACTTATACACTCTATAAAATAGTAATACCTATTATATTGATTTTTTCTGGGATAAATCTTAAATTTAATTTTTTACAAGGATCTCATCCTCAAGCTATTAGAGAGGGGTATGATTTTGGAACAACAAATGCTATATACTTGACTAATCTAGAGTTTCCTGAGATATTATTACTTCTCAGATGGATTTAAGAATGGGTTAAGGATTGTTATCTAAATATCCTTACAATGACCCCTAAAGATATCTGGTATTAAAAATATTATCTGTTGGTCTAGATTTTCATGTTGATGCATTTTTATGCTTGTTCCAAATCTTCATTGCGATTTTATGTTCAAAGATTATTCCTTTTGTTCCTTCAAACTCTCACTATAGAATACATGAGTTTCTCTATTACTCCAAGCTAGAAGGATCTCCTCTCATTGTTCGTTTTTCTGGATTTTTGTCCTTAACCATCATCTTCACTATTATAATCAACACTTCAAGCTTAGCCTTTTAGATCGGATCCCTTCACATTAACCCATAAGACTGCATTGAAACCAAAGTTTCTAGCTTTAACTGTACATAGAAGAAGGATACGAGGAAAAGAAACGATTTTTGTTGCATATTCATTGTTGCTTTACCATTGTTATTAGATCTACGCTGCATATACCACTGTTGATGCATTTTTGTGCTTGTTACAGATCTTCGATGTGATTTTGTATTCAAAGATTGTTCCTTTTGTTACTTTAAGCTCTCATTCTAGAATACACGGTTTTTCTCTGTTACTCCAAGCTAGAAGGATCTCCTCTCGTTATTCATTTTTCTAGATTTTTGTTCCCTAACCATCATCTTCACCACCATAACCAACACTTCAAGCTTAACATTGTAGATTGGATCCCTTCACATTAACCCATAAGGCTCCATTGAAACCAAAGTTTTTAGATTTAACTGCACATAAAAGAAGGAAAGAGGAAAAGAAATGATTTTTGTTGCATATTCATTGCTACATTTACCATTGTTGTTAAATTTATGCTGCATTTACCATTGTTGATGCATTTTTGTGCTTGTTCCAAATCTTCATTGCGATTTTTTGCTCAAAGATTGTTCCTTTTGTTGGATTTGCCTCTTGGGTTTGCTTTGTTTCGATCACTTTGGGTTTTATTTTGGTGGGTTTGGTTTGATTTTCAGAGATCTAAAGGTTATGTATCTGGTTCTATACTATACGATCTTACTCTTTCATTTATCGCATTTCATAGTAAGATTATTGTAGGTTTTGGGATTTGGGTTGTTGTTTCCTGTAGAATTTTGTTTTGTTTTTTTGTGGGCATTTTAGAAGTTGCAACCTTTTTGTTCTAGAAAAGGAAAGTTACAATCTTTATTAGGCCTGTGAAGTCGCCTTCTAGTTCTTTGCTTCAGTTTCTTTGTTGTTTTTTTACTCATGAAAATCTTGACTCTTTAGCTTTCAGTCAATAGGTTGAGCCATGGGGTGATTGATCTCCTCTCTCTCTCTAAGATTTTACTGCTAAGAATCGTCGACATTCTTCAATAAGCAGAGTCTTCACTAGCGAAGACTTATCATTGGTGGAAGCTCCATTAACGGTGTGGGGTGCTGTCGAATGTTGCGCAAATCTCACCATCGACATTATCAATCTATATTATCAATTGTTGCCCATTCACATTGGCATATATCCCCTCTCAGGTTTACCCAGCCGTAGCTCATTTCACTTTCATTCCTCTAGTGTTTACTATAGTTTTGTTCTGGTGATCTTGGTTGCAGGGGCTTGAATTTTTTGCATGGAGAGTTTTGAAAGATTAGCTTTGACATAGGGATTAGAAAGAGTAGCTTTCGAGTTCCTTTGTGATACGGAAACTCCAAGAAAACAAGGTTCTTGAAACCTCCTAATCCTATTGAATCAAAACCCTAATCTTTCTATTCTAAGAACATGCTAGATCAATCCTCAAATCATAAGTTTGAGACCCAATCCTAAAGAAATCAAAAATCAATTTACGTTGCAAGTACCTACTTATTGATGCAAATCAATTTCTTAAAGTAACCATGAAGACATTCACGCCTCACTTGAAGAATTCAATGCTGAAATTTTATTGATCATCCAAATCTATGTTACAAGGATATAATAAGGTATAAATACCCTTGACCAAGTCCTAACCCTAATAGGAATGGGTTTGCAAGTCCATTTAATGAAAACTAGGCTAATCCTAACAAATCTAGGAGTATCTAACCCATTGAACATAATCTGATCCAAGTCTTTTTAGGAATGAGCTAAACACGTTAAAACAAATAAGTCTCAAAATAACCCAAACAAAGAAAGCACATGCTACTAACTAAAAGAACAACCCATAAACAAGTCCTTGGGCCTAAAATAAGAGATAATAAATAACAAGCCCAAATTATTAAAATGCGCCCCAAACAAGACTTGAGCTTGTTTCCCAAAATGGCTAAGTACTAGCCTCTTCCAATGCCTCCTCCAATAAAGTCACAAGCTTGGGAGTGCCTTGGTGTTCCTCCATGGATGTTTCGGCCTCCTCATGTACTTGACTTGTGATTTGGGCTTGAACAAAAGCTTGCATTGCTTGTTTAAGCTTTGAAGCTTATTGTGTTGTAATTGGACCACTTGGCATGTATAACTTGTCAGGTTAATGTGTAAGGCGTGGAACTCCATTGCGACGGTTGGTTGTATCACTTTGTTTCCACCTTTTGTTCTCCTGTCCATATTTTTTTCAACGAACTGGTAGATTTGTTTTGTGCTCTCTTTCCAGGTTGTTTTGGAAACTAACCGTTGTGAAAGGGTAAGGGTCCACCCTCCCATTGTCATTTTGCTCAGTTTCAAAAATCTCTCTGTCGGATCTGGGTTTTCTTCTCTGGAACTTTCTTAGCTCCCTGTCTCAAACTATTTGCATTGGCTAAGACTTCAAGCTTCGTGAAGTTGCAGTTAGGGATTCTTTGACATAGGAAGTTGATAACACCTAGTATTTTAGGCTGATGTTTTCCTTCATATATTTTTTGTGATGAAGTGGAGTTTTCCAAGTTATAGGAGTGTGCTCGTGTTTGATTCTAATCCCACTCCCAATGTTAGGTTTTGTATTTGTAAAGGCTCTAGTAATGGTATATCTTTCCCCTTCTAGTATTTTCATCTTTCTTGCTACATACATTATGACTACTTCTTTTTAACTCTTAAATGCATCTTTATTATGATTGTTTGCAAGTTTTGTTTTGTATGTGAATCTCTTGACAAGTGCATTTTGTTGACAAGTTGGACATCTTTTTGATAAATTGTTATTGTGCTGCTACATTTTTATTTTATTTTATTATTTTCTGAAGTTATTGTTTTATTTTAATTATTTATTATTACTTTATTCTAAGTATTTATTAGTTTTTTAATGTATTTAGTTATTTTATTACATCTTTTATGTTTATTTGAATTTTTTAGTAATATCTTCATGTCATGTTGCATGTGGGTCTATCAAAAACAACCTCTCTACTAAGTAGGGATAAGGTTGCGCACCATCAGAGCTTCTCAAACCCCATGTTTGTGCGGGATTCAATTGGGTGTTGATGATGATGAAAAATATGATGCATATCATTTCGTTACTTTGAGAAAGGCATAACACTTTGCCATTATTATAGATACTAACTTAAGAAAAGAATTTTCTAAATACATTAAACATGATATCTTTTACAAAAGAGGAATCAGCATGAGAATTGTTATTTCTGGCATAAAGATAACATTTAAGAAAGGATTTCGAACTTATGCTAAAATAAGCAATTTTTCTTCTTTAATTATAGCTCCTGCCAAAAAGACATCATTGACTACTGACAATTTTATAAAAAGGAGATAAATATAATTGGAAGAGGAAAGATAAGATCTAGTCCTGAGGTATGAAAAAGGTTCTATCATCTTCGAAAACATGTGGAAAATATTTGTCTTTCTTATACAAGTGGTTGGAATACTTATAAAGGAAAAGATAAAACTGAAGCACAGGAGTATCTACATATAGTAATGATTCTGAGTCATAAAGATAAGAAGATAACGTGAAAATATATCCAAACACTTAGATAAAAGAAAATTCACTATCAATAAAGATATAATCTACTATTTGAAAAGTTTATATGATATAATGTTTTTAAGTTGGAATCTAGACTTCAAGTCCCCTTGTATAAATAAAACCCCTAGGATAGTAGAAAATATATTGAAAAGTTTATATGATATAATGTTTTTAAGTTAAAATATGGACTTCAAGTCCCCTTGTATAAATAAAACCCCTAGGGTAGTAGAAAATGTACTAAGCATTCTCTATGTATCTCATCTTTATAATCTCCTCTCCTATAAAATAAAATTTTCTTTTCTATAAATACAGTTCATAATTTTCATTTAAAACCTTACTCTCTCTCCTAAGGCTTTAATATACGCCTTAAAATAGGAAACCAGATAAAACTATATTGGACTTTGCTAAAGAGGCATCAAAGGTGGTTAACTTACCCTAAGGTTAAAGCTAAATGCTAATTAAAAGATTCTATGAAAATTTGGTAAAACTACAGTCATAAAACTAAAGATATAGGTACGAAAGTATAATAGGCTCTTTAACTAAGGAGATTTGAAACTGTTCAACATATAATTATAACATAACTTCTTATTTTCTAAAAAAATTATATATGAATTATTTGGAATAAATTTAGATTTTTAGAATCTATTGTATAAACAAAATAATTATATCTATCCTTTAAAAAGTCGTTAATATTATAACAAATAATGATATACGAAACCTTGTGTCAAAGTAATTGAGGTCATCCATTAAGTTTGAATGACCACATTCAAACGATCAAGTGGCAGCCTATCTTTTCAATGCCAATACTTCTCCTACATGGATTTGACTAACCGAAACGGCCCTGCTGCATTCCTCTTCTTTTTTGGGTTGGCTCAAAATGTCTATTACTACTCTCAGACAGTTTAGCATTGTCACCTAAGTATTTAATATGGACAAGAAGATCTGTCCAGTTTTACAGTGTCTTATTATGTCTAATAAATTTTAGCTATTCATTTATGCGAGTCTCACGTTTATTTATACGATACTTACACGAGACTCACATAAATAAATAGCTGAGATTTATGAAACATAATAAAATACCATAAAATTGGACGCTATTTAATACTATTATATTATTGTATATACAGGCAGAAGTCAAACTCCTAACTCTGCTTAAGCAGAGACCAATCTCTTACCACTGAAATTCGGTGCTCGGTGGTTGCATTTCTCTTTCTTATTGACCGGTTGAACCCATGTCCATCTTCTTCGCGCACACAGATAAACAGTCGCGGGGTCTACTTTTGCCTCCCCAGCGAGCGGAGTCATGAATCTTGTCTTCACTTGGTTTCAAACATCACCTGTTATTATTAAATAACAACACAACACGAGAGAAGTCAGTCAGACTACTCACATACGCCTCATCCTCTCACTGTATTGTTATTATTAATCAACAATAAATACCAATCCCAGCGCTTCTTCTTCTGTCCCTATTCACTAGCTTCGTGTGTCCTTCCTTCCCTCCTTCCCTCCCTATTCTTCTTTATATCTCGCACTCCAAACCTAATAAAATAAGGTTAAAGATCCCATTCCAGAAAAGGAAAAAAAGGGCAAAAGCATGAAAGGCGGATATGTACTACTACAACAACAACAGCAGCAACGTCACCGTCCAAATCATGAAACCCTTAACATGTTCTCCAAACTCCCACCGCACCAAAACCTTCCCCTCTCTCAACACTTTCAACTCTCTCGCGACTCTGGCGATGATGAACCCCACACCACCACCACCACCACCACCACTTCTCCGACCACCAAACACCACGGACCCAACGATCCCAACACCACCGTCAACACAGACGGTGCCACCATCGAAGTAGTTCGCCGACCTAGAGGTAGACCGCCCGGTTCAAAGAACAGACCCAAACCGCCCCTCATCCTAACCCGCGAGCCCCAACCCGTCATGAGTCCTTACATTCTCGAAGTCCCTGATGGAAGCGATATATTAGAAGCAATCTCACAGTTCTGTCGCCGTAAAAACATCGGAATCTGCGTGCTCACTGGCTCAGGCACTGTTGCCAACGTCACCTTACGTCAACCATCCGCAACACCTGGAGCCACCATAAGGTTTTACGGCCGTTTCGACATATTATCGATAAACGCAACGTGTTTGGCTTCGTCCTATCCGGTACCGAACACTTTTAGTATCTCTCTCGCCGGACCACAAGGGCAGATCGTTGGTGGTATCGTAGCTGGAAGCTTAGTGGCGGCTGGTACTGTTTTTATAATAGCGGCGTCGTTTAATAATCCCAGTTATCATCGTTTGACTTCTGAAGTTGACGACTCCGGCACTGCCGGCGGAGAGGGGCAGTCCCCTGCAGTTTCAGGGCAAGGTGGGGGCGGCGAGAGTGGACAAGTGCCGAGCGGAGGAGAATCGTGTGGAATGGGCATGTATAGTTGTCATTTGCCTTCTGATGTTATCTGGGCACCTATTGCTAGGCCACCGCCGCCTTACTGATGACGATGGGAGAGTATTAATGCTTTTCTAAGATACAAAAGAAAAAAGTTGTAGGCGGCAGTTTTTAGCCATTGTTATAAGAAGCTGTTGTTTAATATCGGGTTTGGAGTTAGTGTTCTTCGGTAGCTAGATTTGATCAGTGGTGATGCCATGCCGGTAGGATTTTCTTTCCTCTTTGTGATATTCTTCATTTACATGTACGTTTGTACCACTATTTACTTAGATATTAGAGAATATGTATCCGAATAAGGAAAAAAAAAATCATATGTCTTGATCATTAACTGGGAAATACTAATAGGTGATTTGGTTGTTGTGGTTTCATTAACGGGGAATGAGAACCCTGCACGTGAAAATCTTTATTTGTCTTGACGATGGGCTTTTACTCTGCTTTGAAGTTTGAGACTGAGAATGGACATGACATGTCTGCAAAAAGAAACAGCTGAGCTAGCAGATGAAGGGTAGGTATAGCTTAGCTAACAAGGCAAATGCTCTCCGTCTCTGCTGCTGTGATGCAAGATAAAATGCTTTTTTTTTTAATGTGTGATTGAGATGATTATGCCTTTGCGCACGTTACTTCCTGATTTGGATGAAAACAACAAAGTGGTCTAGGGTCAGGGATGTGTGTGCTTTCCACTTTTTTCTTTTGCAGTATGCCAATGCCAATTACCAATACCAATACCTTGGTTAGATTTACTTATTTTTTTGAAACGTTCTCAGATGCGCTCAGAGCATATTATTCATATTGAAAGTTAAAACGTCGTACAAAAAAGTAGACGAACGTACCTTCTATTCAAAATCAGATATAGAATTGACAACTCTAGCTATCTATCGTATGAACGATCTGATTCGTTGATCTTTTAACAAAAGCAATGGAAATAAATTGATGCTCGTTAATAAGAGCTTTACAATTCTCAATAATTATCGAAAAGTAAGAAGGAAAATTTTGTGTGAATGTCAAGAAATATGTAATTATTTGACGGTCCGTTTTCACACAAATGAGGGCAAAAGGGAGGTTCTTTATTCAGCTTAGTGCTTCGCGAAAACATAAAGCTTCACCTATTTAAGGATCCCTCCGACCTGGTAAAATCACTAGCTTGCCTTCACAATTTAATCCCTTGCATCCCGGATCACCATTCCTAATCCATAATCCATAATCACCATTCCGGATCACCAAATGCGGAGGTTGTTTCGTCTCTTTTCCCCCTCCTTAGCTTGTTATTTACTTAGCTTTTTTTTTACAGCGACGGGTAAATATTTAGCTTTTTGTTACTGTAACGGGCAAAAGAAAAGAAGCAAAAGATTTATCTGACTCGAGCGTCTAAGTGTGAATGATTTAAAAATATTTTTCTGTAAATGAGACTCTCTTAAAACAACTCGTTAGAAACTAAAAAAAAAAAAAAAAAAGGAGCAGGACACATATCCCATAAGCTTCTTGTCTCACGCCTGGATATATACTATAATAGAGCTAATATCTGTAGCTGTTTTGATGACCAATAATAAGAGGACAATCTTTACTGCTGCTTTTAGCTTACGATAGTTGATAATGAAATGAATGGTGAGGAGTGACGAGACAACTTGGCAATTAATGCATCTTTACCCAAAACTTTGTGTCCAACCTTGATTTAATGTTTGAGAATCTGGTGCCCATTTATATTTCAAACGATTTGAGCCAGGCAACATCATTCTAATGCCAGTTAAAAACGACGTCGTTTAATGTCTATATTTCAAACGATTTGAACAGGCAACTTGGTAACTAATGCCTAATTGATCTTTATTTGGGTCTACGATTCTGCATTGGAATTATTTTTAGAATTATCTCTCTTTCTCAATTATTACAAACTTGTGTGACAGTCGTTTCCTTCCAGAAGATAGGGTTAATTTTTCACTTTATGCATCTCCAATTTTATTGGAAGTATGTTTAAACTAATTTGTTGGTGTGACCAGAAAACTATTATATTTCTCATTTCCCTACCTGTAAATAAAAATAAGTTCAAATTTAATATATATATATATATAATTTCCTTGGAAAGTCCCAACCTAATCTATCCTTTTGACATTATTCCTATCCCGATGCTTACAGCTGAAGCGAAAGGATTAGGTTAGGAATAATGTCAAAAGGTGGGTTTGTCCAAAGCTGACCAGAGACTTTCCAAAAATGGAAATAAATGGCCTGACTATGACCCGCCCGTCCCTACTAGTTGCATTCCCATTACTCGACCATCCTCAGTTGCCTAGACTCTTCACACTTTCTCTCTACACCCCCCATTTAATTATCTGTATTTGGTCCAGCAACGAGTCTTGCAGAGATTGGCGGATGAACCCAAAAGACATTTGAATGAAAAAAAAATCATATTGTGGAGCAGAATTCATGAAAAGAAAACGGATGATTAGAGTTCAATCCAAATCAATAATTGTTGGAAAGAACATAATGAACGTTCATCAACAAGAATACAACAAATGCCTAATAAAGTTATGGTCACCTTCTGATTTTCTTATAAAGATGAATGGACGAGGGACCATTAATCTAACTTTCAAATATAACGACTTAAGACTTGAATCATGAGCAAACCTATGTAAAGTGCCATTGAATGAATTCAAATACGTACGAGTAATTATTCCAAGTAATGAAATGCACGCCAAAAGTGGACGCATTTTTCAAGAATTTCCGTTCTCTGTTCTCTTCAACAAAATCAATTGGTAAAGTAGATTAAGAGAGCAATATTTGATATTGGTATTATAATCTCGATGTCTCTTTATAGGAGTTATGATCAAACAGTAAAACAATTTTACACATCTTAGTAACTCAAAATCACTAGCAAAATCATCTCTTAATTTGGAGTCCCTCCAACCAATTAAAAGATTTGGAGTTTAATTTCCATATACAATTCAATATTTTACATAACCTTTCGTCATCAATTCATAAATAGATAGGTAATAATAATTGCATAGAGTCTAATGCGTTAGCCAAAAAAAGACAGCGATGCCTTTTGATATAAGCCCCTAACAGTCAAATCTTTGGTAATTGAAATGCTGATTAAATCTACAATAAAAACCCAATTATGTGATAGTGATTTTTAATTAGACAATTATTAACTACATGTCGTTTATATAAATAAGGTTAAGAAAATCAATTTTGATTCTGATTAAAGATAATAAAAGAGTCCAATAAAAAATCTGGTTAAATGAACTGAAGTCTAATGCAAAAAAATGATATTATCTGATTACATAGTCTATTTAGGTAAACAAGATTATGATATTTGTGTTAACTATTTATGTTATCAATTTTACAGTCACCTTCTCTGTAAATAATAACAGTGTCATAATTGAAACCCTCATTGGTTTAAATTTTAAGAAATGAAAGCAAGATGTGAGATTGCACTAGAGATGACAGATATTAGCATGGTCATGTTCAATGATAGGTCACCAACACCTACATCTATCAGCTCAAAGACTGAGAAAGCAGCATATGTAGCTTGGAAAAGATCAAATAGGATATGTTATTTGATCTAAAGAGATCTATACCAAACCATTGACTAAGTGGACTTCCAAAAATGAACATAGCAAGGGATTTCCTCAATAACGTCTCACAAAGATATAAGGTATCTTCCAATGCTAAAATAGGTATCTTTTTAAAGGAAATGTACTTTATAAGATACACAGGAGTAAGGAGGAGAGGGAGTACATAATTAGGATGGTCCACCTTTAGATCAAGCTAAAGGAGTTAAATAATTATATTCCTAAAGCTTGTATAGTTCACCAAGCCCTGAATACACTTCCATTAGAGTTTAGTATTCTGGTTACCAAATATAGTTCTCAGGATAAATCTTGGGACATAAATGCATTGATCACTTGTTGAATTGCTGAAGAAGAAAAGTCGAAGAATCATCTCATACAATCTTAATAGTAACTGAGGGAAAAGAAAAGGTAAAGTCCCGTAATTTTAAAGGTAAGAAACCTAAATTTCCTCCACATTTAGTTGTTGGTCAATCTAGTGTTGCTAAAGGTCCTATGGATGTTGTAACTGGAATGTCAAAAATATAAAACCTGGAAAGAAAGAGCTATCAAGTTACTCCTTGAATTGTATGATATATGAGTATAATCTTTCTATAGCCACATCAAGTTCTGGTGGCTAGATAGTGAAGCCTCTAATCATATTGCATCCACAATGCAGGGATTCATATAAAGAGAAAGCCAAATAGGGAGGAGGAAAAAATTTATGGTAGAATTCATACATATGGATATATGTTGACCTTATAAAGTTACATTGTGTAATTCAAGATATTTTGTGACTTTTATTTATGAGTATTCTCATTATGGATATGTGTTCTTACTTAAAGAAATGTCTAAAGTTCTTGAAAATTTTAAGATCTTTGAAGTTGAAGTTGAGAACCAATTAGGAAGAGCACCAAAATTATCAGATATGACCGTGAAGGTGAACATTATAGTAGACATGGGGTTTTAAGATAAGAAAAATATTATTTTGCCAAAAATGTAGAATCATGTGGAATAGTGGCTCAGTTCACTATGTTACTAAGCAAAACATTGTGGATGAAAGATGGAATTGTACCTTAAATGACATGATGAGGTCAATGCAAAACATAACTAATTTACCTTATTACCTTTGGGGTGAACCCATAAAGACTACCTTATATATATGCTTAATGACTTCCCAAGCAAATCAATTTAAAAAATGCATTTCAAAATCTGGAAGGAGTGGAAGCCTAGCCTCACTCAACTTCGTGCATGGGGTTTCCTTGCTGAGATATGTTTGTATAATTCTTATGAAAATAAGTTGCATTCTTATTTCACTCATTGTTATTTTGTTGGATATCCTGATCACTCTAAGGGATATAGATTTTATTGTCGAGATGGAGGATCTAGAATAGTAACAGCTAAGTTTCTAAAGCATAATGTCTATGATGAGGGTGATCCATCTCATCTTGATGAGGGTGGTCATTCTTACCCTTCAGATAATAGAAGGGTGGATACTAAAGTTATTTCATTTTCATCACTCATATAATCAGATGGATCAAGGTCTTAGTGTCATACTAGTACAGGTATAGGAACCTATGTTTGTACAAATTGAGGTTCATGAAGTACAAGAGCCTACTGAACCAGTTCAGTTAAGAAGATCTCCTAGAATTAGAAGACTTGCTATCTTATCTGATTACATAGTCTATTTATGTGAATAAGATTATGATATTGGACATGTAGTAGATCTAGTAACTTTTACAAAAGCTATTTTTGGACGTCATGCAAATTTATGGTGGGATGCAATAAAGGATAAGATGCAATCCATAGAACATAATAAGGTATGAAAGCTTGTGGATTTACCTCATAGCCACAAACCTATCAACTTTAAATGGATTTACAAGATCAAAAAGGAATTTTAGAGTAAGGTTGAATGATTTACAACCTAGTTGGTTGCTAAAAGGTTCACTTACAGAGAAGGGGTTGACTTTAATGTTACCTTTTCTCATATATCCTCTAAGTATGCATTTAGAGTGATTATGGTAATATTGGCTCATTATAATATGGAGCTACATCAGATAGATGTCAAAACATTTTCTTGAATTGAGACCTTTGTGAAGAGGTCTATATGGGACAGCTTGAAGGATTTTTTTGATCAAGATAAAGTTGGCATGTTTAGTAAATTGAGAAAGTCCATATATTGTTTAAAACAAACCTCCAGACTATGATACTTAAAGTTTGATGATGTTAAATAAAGTTGAAAGATGCTTGTATTACAAGGTTTGGGGGAGCAAGGTTATCTTTTCTACTTTTATATGTGGATGATATCTTTCTCACTTCAAATGATTTGACGATGCTGTATGGGATTAAGTAGCTTTTGCAAGCATTTTGACATGAACGGCCTTGGTGAGGTATCTTTTGTTTTAGGTATTCAAATTTACTACAGGGATAAGTCTCAACACTTGTTGGGTCTCTTGCAGAGAGCATACATTGAAAGAGTGCTGCAAAGATTTAATATGGCTTATTGTAAACCTGTTGTAGCACCTATCTCTCATAATGAGAGATTATATTTGACACAATGTCCAAAGATTGATACAGAGAGAGAGGCTATGAAGAATATACTTTATTATAGTATAGTTGGTAGCCTAATATATGCCTAGGTGTGCAATAGACTGAACATTGCATTTGTTATTGGACTGTTGGATAGGTATCTGGCTAACTTAAGAGTAGACCACTAGAATGCAATCAAATGAGTTTTGAGATATCTGAATGAAACTAAGTATTATATATTGACATTTAGCAAAGTCAATAATAGAGACCTCATAAGTTATAAGGACTTAGATTTTGCTATATGCCCAGATGATAGGAAGTTTACATCAGGGTATATTTTTATGTTAGCAAATGGTGCAGTATTATGAAAAAATGTCAAGCAAACATAAGTAACTTCCTGGACTGTGCATGCAGAGTTTGTAGCATGCTATAAGACTACTTTACAAGCATTTTAGCTCAGGAACTTAATTTCTAAGTTGTTTATGGTTGATTCAGCTGTTAGACCTATTTGGTTATATTATGATAATCTTTTTGTCGTATTGTTCAATTATAACAATAAGAACATCATAGGGTCTAAGCATTTGGAGGTCAAATATCATACCATAAAGGAATTGATACAAAAAGGTGACATTGAGGTAAAACATTTGAAGATTGAGTACGTGCTTGTTGATACTTTAACTAAAGGACTTCGCCCAATTATTTTTTAGGAACATATGTAAGTATGGGTTTACTGACGTCCTTAGACACTATTAGTTAGGGATCACTATATTTGCTCTTCATACATTTGTACAGATTTCACATATTATGACAGTATATTTTTATAAATATTGATGATCATCATTTTGTTCTCAGTCATACTATTTGTTGTACATTGTTATAATAAAAAGTGAAAATCTTAAGATTTATGTCGATCTTAAGCATTTTAAAAGTCATTGGATACACACACACACAGATATATATAGATTGACCTTGAGCTTATTTCTTCTAGACACAAAATGATATATGCATAAATCCATAGATTTGATAAGACAAAGGGGATATAAGTATTTAATCTCATTAGGGTTTCCTCTAATGCAGTTTTGAATCTAGTGAGAAAAAAAATTTCTCTAATGCAGTTTAGCATAAAGTTTAGAGAAATTGAGAGCAAAAAATGGAACAAGGTTACATTTCAAACCATACAAGTATCATTGTAGTTTGTCACACTCTATTTTCTCATTCATGTTAGTGAGATATTAGATATACTTGATTATATTGAATATGTATTATATATGACACATGTATTTGATATTTTTTAGTATTGAGAACCTTGTGGGATCGAATGATAGACTTTCATTACCTGTGAATCAAATGTTTTAAATTGGTCACCTTTACATTGATTTTTCTTAACCACTTTTACTGTTTTTATTGTTGTTATAATTAATATTTGTCTAAGGAGGAGAATGTTGATGATTTTTTTATTCAATAGTTATTAATTATAGGTTATTTATAAAAGTCAGGTTAAGAAAATCAAATTTAATCCAAATTAAAGATAATAAAGAAGCTCAATAAAAGATCTGGTTAAATGAGCTGAAGTTTAGTGAAGAAAATGGGCATTAATTAGTGTGGGTTGATTAATTTTTGGGCTTGTAATGTGGAGGCCTAATAAGGTTATTATAAATAGCTGTTACGGTCTCCTGCTGCATGTTTAAGTAACTACATGGACGTTTATTTTCTTTAACCCGTTAAGAAGCTCATGCATTAAAAAAGCTGCAAAAAGACATTAACGACATAAGGGTATACAACTTTCATAAAAGTCAATCAAAAATTTTAAGAGCTTGATCAAACACTAAGGAGCTTGTTCAAGTAATTTAGCAACTTGTTCATCGTTCAATAGATAGCAAAACAAGTTTTTTTTACATATTTTCTCCATTAATACACGTTTACGCTACGTATGGTTGCTGTCTCCTATATGCAGAGACGGAATGGAACAAAAATTTAGAGAGGGAACAGAACAAAAATTGGAGACAGTGAGATGTTTGGTTGTGATGGATAGAACAGAAAAACTATCTCCGTCTCGAGGACAGAAATGTGTTTGGTTGCAGTGGACAGAACATAAAAAGTATATCAATGACGAAAATACCCCTACTCTTTAATATGATTATAAATATATAATTCATTGATAATTTTATTACGAATGATTTGTATTAATAAAAAAGTTAACAAATAATAATAATAACAATTAAAAA
>JAOQMQ010000006.1:6127910-6138459 GCA_027563845.1 Erythroxylum subrotundum
CCAAGTTTCTATGAAGCTGAACAAATTACAGATGCAGCATAAGTTTATGACCAAGAATCTGAGATTCTTCAGAAGCACAAAAAACTAGACATACCTTTCCTAAGATCATAAAAGAATTAACAAAGATCCTTTTAGCAAGCATATTTTATGCAAGAATATTTTGCAAAGGAAGGATGACAATCTTTGACAGTACCGTTGAAATTTTAGATGGAAATGATGCATGGAAATATCTTGAAGTAGTTCTACTGTCTAGGTAAAGCAACAACCATACTTTTGCTCCGTTAACTTCAATAATTTTTCCTATTTCAGTCCTCCAGCTCTTTTAGGACTTCCGCTGACATTCTTAACAGAAATCTTACGTGTTACCCAAACTGGACATACACGTCCCCCATGTCCGGCTACAGGGGATTTCTGTTAAGGACATTATGAGAAGTCCTAATATAGAACAATTACAGAAGTTTTAGGACTGAATTAGAAAGTTTAATAGTCGAAGTACTCAAATAGAAAAACCATTAAGCTGAAGGATTAAAAATACGCTTATCCCATCTAGGTAAAAGATGTCCAGACAATATTCAATGAAGTTGAAGGTCCACATTTTTCCGAATCACATAAAATGAAAATCGAATATTTGCGTTAAGGATGATTGTCTGCAAAAGGAACATACCGTGCTGTCATCAATTTTGAACCACTTGTTCTGGATATTTTTAACATAACACACATAGTGGCCAGAAAATGCAGCATTCATTACATCCAAGTGAACAATCACTCCATAAAGCCTGTAAATTGGGGTTTTGTCACTTGTCCCACTCATATATGGTGCTAGGTCAAGGATCTCCGGGAACCAAATTGGCTTATTGAGCTTTCCAAATTTACCAGACTGTAAAACCAAGTATTACAAGTAGATAAGAATCTTTTGATACACAATGGAAGACATCATTATTGATTAAACTACCTGAAATCGCTTCAATGCAACCGTAAGGATATTGGGAGCTTCCAGAATTGTCAACTTCTTCTTGGCCTTCTCATAAGATTTGCATCTGAATTAAACCAAAACAAGCAAAAATCAGTGGCTGTGAAAAAAAAATTTTATCAGATGCCTGGAAACCAGATGAGCAGGTTGCAATTAATACAGCTATGTAGAATTTTAATTCCAATTCACACCTAATGACAGCCCAACTTCCCTACCCAAACCTCAGTCACTTCCCTTCTCTTTCCCAAAGAACTATCAGATGCCTGGAAACCAGATGAGCAGGTTGCAATTAATACAGCTATGTAGAATTTTAATTCCAATTCACACCTAATGACAGCCCAACTTCCCTACCCAAACCTCACTTCCCTTCTCTTTCCCAAAGAACCAACATCAAGGTTCTGCAATGACGTTTGCAAATATAATAGCTCAGATTTTCCAGAAACACAAAGCAATAATAAAAAAGTAACACTTTCAAAAGATTACATAGAAAGTAATATGACCAACCTGCCACATTTGTATTTGTTCTCACCATCCAGTATCTCAGTGCTCGTGAATCGTTTGAGAGCATCTTCAAGCTTCCCTATCTCTCCTTCTATTTCAACAGCAAGATCCATCATTCTTTCTTGCCTCTCTGATTTGAAGTGGCACTTCAAGCATTTAATCTGTCAACATTGTAGGTTTCAATTGTATAACCTAACAAATACAAAAGTAATAGTTGCAAGTTCTCAACGGAAACTTTCCACTAGATAATAGTGTTTACCTTAGAGCGAAGGTATCCTCCAAATGTAAGGCCAATGAGAGTAGTTTCTTCTTCAGAGGATCCGGAGGCATTCACCCCAGCTTCCTTAAGACAAACTGATTGCATTGCATCAATAGCATACCTGTTAATGCATTCAACTAATTATTCACAAATATTTTAAAATTCAAAATATATAACATGGAAAAATATTTGAGATATTAAATAGCACAAAAACCGTCCACACCTTAGAAATTCATGTGCATCCTCCTCTTTCCCATTACCAAGCCGACTTCCTATATTTGGCAGTTGGGATAATATCCCAATTGGAGAAAGTGGTGATTTCCCTTCCTTAGCCTTAAAAATCAACCTCTCAAACTCGCAAGTGAAGCACCATTCCTTTTGTGCACCTAATATAGAGCACAAAAATGAACTTATACTGCAGAAAAGTCGTCATATTATTTGAAAGTGAATCTTTTGAGTTTCAGCAGGGTGAAACATACAAGCTTTAGAATGGAATCCTTGAACCAAAAAAGCAGTCAAAGGCGGGGTGAATGCCAGGCATTGCAGGACAGCATTAGCATAGCAGCTGCAGGATATTGAACCAAAAAAAGTTATGAACAAAGTCCTTGGGACTTGAGGTACGTGCATGTTCAGTCAATTGCTAAAGCAGTACAGAGAACAATGATGTCTATGCAAAGAAATTGTGCATAGGATAAGTACATAGTTGTTTATGCATGTTCGTGCAACAATTTTGATTTAAAGTAAGTTACCATTTATTGTGTGCCTACAACCATGATGGCATATCGAATAATTGGATCGAATGACAAAATTAATGATTACACTAAAATTAAGAGAACTACAAATCCTAGTACAAATAAAGGCAGTGCCTCATATTGTTCGGATCTGTCAGGCTTAAATCAAACTCAGAATGAAAAGTTACTTATACCTGTTTCCACAATTGATAAGCCCAAAGGGTCGAACTTCTACT
The DNA here is from genome assembly GCA_027563845.1 of Erythroxylum subrotundum. Taxonomy (NCBI): domain Eukaryota; kingdom Viridiplantae; phylum Streptophyta; class Magnoliopsida; order Malpighiales; family Erythroxylaceae; genus Erythroxylum; species Erythroxylum subrotundum. Next base: position 6,130,608 of record JAOQMQ010000006.1, read on the forward strand.
TTGTTTGAGGTATACAACTTTACGAAAAGATTGTAAGGAAAAAGACCCTGAAAAGCCCAGGCAAACTCATAATGAATTTAGTTGAATCTAGGGTAAGTTATAGAAGAAAAAAGAAACAATGACAAAACCTTATCACTGTATCTTCCACATTTAGGTCCCCTGAATTGATCCACAACTTTCTGCATTGAAGATTTCAGACCATATATTGAACTTGTTGAGAAACTTGCAGTATGGGTCACATTAGAAGGACAAACATCAGCATCACAAACTTTACTAACTGAACGTCCACTTGTATTGACAATCAAATTGTGTTGAGAAGCACCAGATGACAATTTCGACTCAGAAAGATGAGAAGTATCCACAGGATCAGTAACAGTAAGATTTGAATTGTCAAAGTTTGCAGATGAAAATCTTTTGACTTTTGAAGCATCTGCAACTGATAAACCTTCGGATCTAGAGCGCAAGTGTGAAAAGTATGATGACCCGGATTGAAGCTCACTGAATTTCGGTGCATCTGAATCTCTACCAGCTCTGTTATCTATTGTGTTAGAGTTATCAGAACTAACAGATGAAGACTTCCTGGCACTTATCTCATCATCGCCAATTTTCAATGATGAAGATGCTTTATCAATAGGCTTACTGTCAGCAGCCTCATGTGAATCATTGGATACACCCTTTGCGACAGACCTTTCCGTTGTCAACATATGATCAATACTTCCAGATAAATTGAACTTAAACTGGAGGGGTGATTCAGAATCAGATAACTTGGTAGCTCCATTGTTACTGGACAGATCAGAATCATCTCGGGCATCACTGCTGGATGCAACAGAGTCAAGAGTTCTCCCCCAGAAGTCAGAAGACTTATGTGGCTCTATAAAACTTCTGACCACAGGAATGGTACTCGCACATGGAGAAGCAGAAGTAGAAGTCGAAGATAGATTATCCTCATGTTTATCGTTAGATTTACTTTGATTTAGCTTGCTCAATTCACCAAAACTATCCAAAGAATCAACCAAATCGGTAAATTTTGGAGATGATGGCTTAGTTTGATCCCCCTTGTCCAAATTGAATCCTTGAATATCAGTAGCAATGTGAGCAGATATATGTACTTCAGATTCCTCAGTTTCATTAGAACTGATGCTCTCGCCAACTGAACTATCATCAGATGATTCACAAACAGGAGGTGAAGAAGAGAATCCAGAAAAAGAGGTGCCTGAGGATTCAGACGAAGAGCATGCTCCATCTGTATCAGCAATTGAATCAACTTTAACATGGTCTTCACCATCATGATTCTTCAGATTGAAACCTGATAATGATGGTTCTGAATGAAGTGGTACAGTATTTGCAGTCTCATATATATCGTCATAAATAACATGTTGCTCTTGTTTTGCCATATTGCATCCGGCATTGCTGCCATTGTCACTATCACTGCATGAGACATCAGGAGGACGGCATTCTTCTTTATGACCTTGTCTCCAGTGGATTATTTGACACTTACCAGAGCTGGCACAGATAAAATGTCAACGTAGAAAACAAAAGAAGTAAAGATTATATCATTCATTAAAAAAACAATCAGTTTTATTAATGATAACGCATATAAATTTATGAAGTAACATGAAAATAGAGAGCTGTACCAAAAAAAAAATTCTTCAAAATAGAAAAACCATCAACTTGTTCTGTTGCATAATCATGTAAGATGACACAAAGGTATACTACATGCATAAGCAGGACATAATTATCTGCAACACCTGGTTCATCTAATACAGTACCTCAAACAAAATACTTACAGTAATAAACAATGGGGAGACCTTTGATTTCCCATGTGAACCAACTACGTATGTTTTATTATCCATACCCGGTAGCGCTCAATGTATAAGGATATGACTAAAACAACCTGACCGTGTCTTAAATCCTTTAATTTCTAATCACTGGACCGGAATCCAGTCATAGGGTGCCATGCCACATTTTACTTTCGTCCATTGTCTGACTCAATTAATCTGAAGTAGCAAATCACATTCTTCTAAAACTACTGTTTAAAATTTTTAAAAACTCTTTTACAACAAATTCTGCAATTACCACCAATTAAATTCACAAATAAATTCCACATCCACTAACCAAATTCAGTTAAAACCCAATTAAAAAAATCTAAAAGAATAGGAAGGGGAAAAAAATCATCTAAAGATAACATACCAATATCTAACGGATTTACATCGGGCGCAACGGGTAGTTGTCGGGCAATAACAAACAGCGCATTGATAATTATTCCTCGAAACTGGCCCGGTGGTGGTGGTGGTGGTAGCGGTGGTGTACGAAAATGTGGCCTCTAGCTCCGCCCTAGCAGCCTCCTCTGACGCCAAAACCAGTAACCGTTTGATCTCTTCCTTTCTGGCAACGGCTAGCCGCCACTTGCGGCGGAGCACAAAAAAGACGACTGGGAAAGCAGCGCAAAATACAAGGACCAGGCTCGAAAACCCTAGATCCGCGCTCACATGCATTTATACCTCCGTACCTAACACGACATCCAGCGAATTTTACAAGGCCCAAGCTCAGACTCCCTCCGCCGCACATAGGTGAGGCGGCTCCGACGGTGGCAAGGTCTATTGCACGGATTGCAAGCGCTGGGTCGCAGGCATGGAATAGTCGGGAAATGGAGGGTGGAGATTGAAAGAGAAGACGAAATGTAGCTTAACTGTAGAGGCAAATGATCGGCGGAAGAGGATGAAACAATGAAATGTTTGTGGAGGTTGGATATTGTATTCGGACAACAGATCGCGATTTTAGGGGTTTGGGATTTGGAGAGATGACTTGAGCCGGAGAAAGAGAAAAGGGCACAGACAATTAATAAAAAATAAATGAGTACGGTATATTCTTTTTATTTAGAAAAAGAAAATTGACATAGCCCAAGCAAGCAAGGAAGAGAATTTTGTACGATTACCGAGAAGAGAAGCGTCGGCCATCAAACCAAATTATTCCCTCGGTCCGACCGGTTCGGTTGAATGAAAAAGATTCCTGGTTGGACAAGTTCAGATCTTCTGTCCAATATTATAGTGTTTTATTGTGTCCAATAAATTTTAGTCATTTATTTATGTGAGTCCCGCATGAGACCTGCGTAGGTTCCGCAAAATAAATGGCTGAAATTCTATGAGACAAAATAAGACAGAGTAATATTGGACAGAAGATCTGAACCATAGTTGGACTGTCTACTTTGGGAGAGGTGTTTATATTTGTTGTTCTGGGAGAGAGAGAGAGAGAGAGAGAGAGAGAGAGAGAGAGCTGTTGATTGCATAACTATTGCCAGTAGTACTAATAACGCCAATCATATTAGTCATGGCTCATGGGATGGGACCATCTCAGGTGTTTTGATTTTTCTTTTTATACGTACCTTTTCTTCTTCTCGTGCGTCAATACTTACATTTGTGTTTATTAGTTTGTGATTTGGATCTTTTTTACGACATATAGTTTTAGCTGCAAAATTTACGAAATGCTCACATTTATCTCTATTGGTTTGGGAAAGGTACGATTAAAATCTTCCCAAATATGGAATCTGCCAAATTAGGCATTATTATGCCCCAATCCCCAGCCCATAACAAAATACTACCTAATGATGAGACCCAACCATTTAAGCATCATCATCTAGTTAAGGCTTCCAGTATCTTAATCTCATATAACTCAATAAAATATGTTTAGAAAAGTATGATTATTTCACTATTTAAACACCTTACTTTACAAAACCATCAAAACTCGTCTAAATCATATGCTTGATAACACATATCAATTGGACAAAAATCATATTAAAGTACATTTAGGTCTAAATCCCTTCTATTGTGTATCTCATAAATATTCATAATTATGTCTATATGGTACAACTAATTTCTCCATAATACGCATATAAGAAACTCATGATGTAATCAGAAAATTCACATAATAGTAATAACAAATGCGTCATACAGATAGGGCTAACTAAACCATACAATTTCCTGTACATGCCCATAATAGTCATTCACTAAGTTGCTGCAAACATCATATCTATGCACTCTCAAACCTGGCCTTGAACAATATGTCTAAAGTAATGAAATGCAATATGTCTCATCGCCAATATGCCTTAGCCAACCATCACACCAAGCACAATCATGCTCCTTAATGGCCTCGTAAGACATCCAAACATGTATAAAATAAATAATGTATTACACAATGCATACCAGGAATACATAAGCACTTACACCATGATATACAACTACACACATCTAAATCATCAATGGTATATCCTCAACACCTAAAATACACTTCACTTGAATATTAGCAATTATATATCAACAATAACACAATCTTACTCTAAATAAACATGCTCAATCCCCAAAGTCCATTCATTCACAAAACCTTAAAGCTACCATATCCTTATATGGGGTTTCTACATTTCTAACCTATTTTAAATCAATCTAGTTATGCAAATACTTCTTTAACACTCAATAAAGTACTTAATATGTACAAATAACATAATAATCTACCTAAAATGTCCTATTTGACGTATATTACCACCTTTTATAAGAAAGATACTTTCAAACTCTCTTTATGAAATGAACAATTGCCTACACCCCTTTCGAAATACGTAAAAGTCAACATCCCCTAGATTATTGTATTCTCCTTTAAAATAACCCCTGTTGTATCCTTTCCTATCCTTTTTTGCATTTTTGCAAGCTTTATTGTTGAAAATCATTAAAGAATTGATGATTTAATTGTTTTCAAAAAGTTGAAAAATTATATGGTTCAACTAGTTTATCAATTTGTTGGCTAGTCATACACGAATTTACAAAAGTTATGCCACCAATGACTAGCTGATAGTAGAGCTCTAACTAGTCAATATTAGCTTTAGATGATTTGTTAATATTTATAAATAATTCTATTATCTTTCTATGGCCTTTTGAATCATCTCAATTTAATATTCCTACGAAAAGTTAAGACAAAAATACCAAACAATATTTGGTGGTGACAACAAAGTGAGCTCATAAAATTCCTTTACTAAATTCTCCTATTTGAGTTTAACATCGTTATTGATGTCTTAATGTGAAATATATGTATTCCTTTTAGCTTTTTATAACTTTTTTAATCACCTCAATCCAATATTTCTATTAAAAGTTTACTTAAAATACCACAAAATATTCAATTTTGATAACGTATTAGACTAATATGTCTAGTTATTATACTCTTCTATATGTGGTTAATTTAGTCACATCTTAACCACCCTTATAATTGCATAAACTTAATAATATAATCAACCCTAAAATGCATCACTTTAATAATAAAAATAAATCATAATAAAAATCAATAAGTGTTACACCAAAACTCGACTTACCTAAAATATCAAATAGTTGAGGGTGCATACTTCTTATCTCGTCCTCTAACTCCTAGGTGGAGTCTTACTCTTTCCTCACACCACTTTGACATAGGGTATAACTATACTCCTCATCACTTTCTTCTTATAGTCCATAACCTACATCAGTGGCTCCACTTAACTCAAGTCATCTCCTAGCTCCAACTTAAAGTGATTTACAATATAAGATAGGTCATATGCATATCTCCTAAGCATCGAAATATGAAACATGTCATGAATATTGGTCAATGTTAGTGGTAATGTGAAATGGTATGTTATTAGATTTATTATCTCTAAGATCTTAAAAGGGCTTACAAACTTAGGACTTAACTTCCATCTAAAATCAAACCTCCAAATCCCTCTTGTAGTTGACATCTTTAAGAATAAATGATCATTCACCTGAAATGTCAAAGGACGCCTCTTTTGATCTATATAGCTCTTTTATCTACTGTGGGCAACATCAAGCCTGCTCTATATTAACTTGATCTTCTTTGTCGTCTCATAAGCTATCTAATATCTCAAAAGTCTTATACCACCTATATCATCCCAACAAATAGGGGATGCACTTCCTCCTATACAAAGCCTTAAAAGTGTCATTTGAATGCTGACTTGAAAATTGTTATTAAATACAAGCTCCAGTATTACTAACTATTCATCCCATTCCCCCTCAACTCAATATATCCTCCAAGTTTCATATCATCCTTTCTCACTACCCATCTATCTAAAAATGAAAAATTGTACTAAAAGTTATATTGATCCCTAAAGATTGGTACTAACTCCCCTAAAAAATTAGGTACAAATAGATGTAATGTAAACAAAAAAAACTCCATAAAATCTCATGATCTCTTATATGTATAATCTCGCCAACATATTTAATGATTTACTCGTCCCAATAAGTAACAAAAGAGCTAACTTGATCAATTTGTCTAATATTAACGATACTTACTAAAGACCTCTCACTTTCCTAAAAAATGTTTAAAAATTCCATATTAATATGCTCTAACTTTCGTTCAAGAATGGGTAAAGTTTATAACTCTTATGTTGATCTCAATGCTTTGTTTTGACCTACTGATAAGTTATACACTATATTACAAATTTGGTTATCTCCCTCTTCTTGTTGTTCCATCATAAATTTATCTTTAGATTCTTATATATCTTGATCCTAAAAGTATGGGTCCCCCTATAATCTCCCCTTTAATTTTATATCATATGGAACCCACAACTTGAACTTAAACCTCAACATTATCATTAACTTGAGAATATGATGTTATCCTTATGTCTACTCTTTTTTTAATTCTCTTAATTTTTTAATCACTCTAACAAGCCTCTTTGATATTAGAAATTAAAGTTGAATGTAACCTCAAACTGCTTAATCATGCTCCCAACCCTTAAGTCACTACTCACCATCTATAATGCTACATCAACTCTTTATGTTACTTCTATTGCAAGATAATCAATATGGTAAGATTATTATGATCCTCTTAACTCAAATCATTTGCCACCATATTGGTTTCACTTGAATGATAGTACATTTTCATATCATAATATTTTAGCTACTTCATCCATCTGCCTTACCTTATATTCAACTTTTTCTCTGTGAACAAGTGTTTCAAACTTTTATTATATGTATACACCTAATATCTTCCACTATACAAATAATGACTCCATGTCTTTAAAGAAAAAGTTATTCTTGCAAGCTCTAAATTATTTGTATGATAATTTATATAGACTTAGTTTTCTAGAAACATAAGCCAATATATTTTCATTTTGTACCAAAGCATATATTAGCACATATGAGTTGTTATCAAAATCTTCTTTAACTATTGAAAGCTATCTTTGTAATTTATTATCCATTAAAATTTTATCCCCTTCTAAGTTAATTAGGTCAAAGGTCCAGCTAGCTTGGAGAATCCTATCATAAATTTCTTGTAATAACTTGAAACTATTGTTATTCCTTCCTATTTCACATATCCTAGAAAAGGAATCTTCTTTTGCCAAAACTCAAATTTCTTTAACTTAGCATAATGTTAATTCTCTGGCAATTTTTGTCATACGATTCTCAAATGCTCCATGTGCTCCTCTTCAATTTTGAAATAAACTAAGATATCATCTACGAATACTGCTATAAATTGATCTAAAAAGGGCTTGAACACTCAGTTTACCAAATCTCTAAAATAAATTTCTTAAGCAAATAAATATAACCATATCGTGACAAGTCTTTGATAAAAGTAATGAAATATTTTTTATCAAAAGATGGAGTTTTAAAAGGTTCGCAAACATTAGTGTGTATAATCTCAATAAGCTAAGTGTTTATCTCAAGAAGCTTAGTATTTCTTGTGGCTCCTTTCTTATTATATTTAGTTTGCTTTCTTTTAATGTAATTCACATATACACTTAGTGCTGGACTCCGTTTCCGAAGCCCAGCTATCCGAACACGCAACCAGAGAACGCTAGCGGCCCTCTAAAAGGATTACCTCAACAAAT
>JAOQMQ010000006.1:6138559-6148573 GCA_027563845.1 Erythroxylum subrotundum
TCCCTCCTCTCTCGATGGAGGGTCAGGTGCGACCGATCCTTGCATTACTCCTCGTGTTCTTCTACGAGGCGGCATCTTACTCCTTCAATAGAAACACTAACAATTAGCTCACCATCTACATGTATGCATGATATGCATGTCATTTAATGCAAGTAAGCAGGTCACAAAACAATACAAAGCACCAGATTGTTAGTGCTTAGGAAGCTTGCATTATGTTTGATTCTAAGATTACCATGAATAACAAGTAAAAATTTAACAAATTTTATTATTATATTTTGAAAGGTCAATATTTTACATGTTATATGGGGTTAATTTACCTGACATTTTTTCATCTTTATAATGTGTTTTATATGAATTTTATTATATTTTCCATGTTTAGTTCATTGTCTTGTAGTTGGTGAATTTGAGGAGATAACACGAATGCAAATTTCTTCCTAATTTTTTGATCGATGATATTTTAGATTCATTTGGAAGATAGAAAGATGGACAACAACTTTATAGAAGACTTTATGAACTAATTCTAACTCGAAGATGTGAAAAAGTGGAGAAATTAATGGAGCAAGCATAATAAATGTCAAACATATTAAAATAATAGGTGCCTATCTTTCATGAAGGTATGAGAAATTGAGAAGCACAATAAGACTGACATCAAAGTTGATCATAGACCAATGTTACACTCATCTTGAGTTTAAGAAAAGAAATAATATAAAATTGGCAATGATTGCATCTTGGTGTCAGGCATTTATTACACCTTGACTTAAAAAGATTAAACATTCTCGTATAAGAATAATAAGTAAACATAACCATATCGCAAGAAGTCTTTGATAGAAGTAATAAAATATTTTTTTACCAAAAGATTGAGCTTTAAAAGGTCTGCAACTAACAATATGTATAATCTTAAGAAGCTAAATGTTTCTTAAGGTTCCTTTGTTATTATACTTGGTTTGGTTTGCTTTCCTTTAATGTAATCCAAACTTACACTTCTATCAATAAAATCTATATTTGGATGAATCTCAATCTTTCTAGCCTTTCTTTAAATACATTACCTAAACAAATATGCTATAAGTAAGCAGATTTTTCATCTAATGCATTATGTAATATATAACTCTTTTATCTACCATGGGTAACGTCATGCCTCCTCTTAATTAACTTGAGCATCTCCATCATCTCATAAACTCTCATATCTCAAAAGTCTTCTACCACCTTTATCATCCCAATAAATAGGGGATGCACTTCCTCCCATACAAAGCCTTAAAAAGGGTCATTTGAATGTTGACTTTAAAACTTTTATTATATACAAGCTCCACTATTACCAGCTATTCATCTCATTTCCCCTTAAATCTAAAACATAAGTTATCAATATATCCTCCAAGATTTGTATCGTCCTCTCTCACCACCCATCTATCTGAAGATGAAAATTTGTATTAAAATTTATATTGATCCCTAAGGATTCATACTAACTCTCCTAAAACTTTGGCTACAAATAGAAGTAATGGAAACAAAAACTCCATAGAATCTTATGATCTCTCGTATATATAATTTTGCTAACATCTATAATGATTAACTCGTCCTAATAAGTAACAAAGAGATAAATTAATCAATCTATCTGATTAATTTGTCTACTATTAACCATACTCACTCAAGACATTTCACTGTCCTTGAAAATGTTAAAAAATTTCACGTTAATATGCTCTAATTTTCATTCCACAATAGGTAAAGGTTGTAACTCTCATATCAATCTTTAGCAATTATTTTTGACCTACGGATAAGTTCTACACTATATTACAAATCTGATTATTTCCCTTTTCTTATTATTCCATCATAAATTTCTCTTCAGATTCTTATATATCTTGATCCCAAAAGTACGAGTCCCCTTTATAATCTCCCTTTTAATTCTATATCATATGGAACCCACAACTTGAACTTAAACCTTAACACTATCATTAACTTAAGAACATGATGTTATCCTTATCTCTACTCTTTTTTGAATTCTCTTAATTTGGTAATCACTCTGTTAAGCCTCTTTGGTCTTAGGAATTAAAGTTGGTTGTGACCTCAAACTGCTTAATCATGCTCCCAACCCCCGAGTTACTACTCACCACCTATAATGCTAATTTCCTTAACTCTTTATGTTACTCACATTGCAAGATGATCTATATGGTAAGATTATTATAACGGTTTAAACTCAAATCATTTGCCACTGTATTGGTTTTACGTGAATGGTAGTACATTATCATATTATAATATTTTAGCTACTCCATCCATCTCCCCGACCTTATATTTAACCTTTTCTATAGGAAAAAGTGTTTCAAATTTTTATCATCTATATACACCTCATATCTTCCACTATACAAATAATGAATCCATGTCTTTAAGGAAAAGCTACTTTTGCAAGCTTTAAATTATATGTGGGATAATTTATATGGATTTAGTTTTCTAGAAACATAGGCCACCATATTTTCATATTGTACCAAAGCATATATTAGCCCCATCCCTTCTTTGAAGCATCACTGAAGATAGTGAAAACACTACTATCATCAGGAATAGTAAGCACATAGGTTGTTATCAAAATCTTCTTTAAATTCTGAAAGCTCTTTTTGCACTTTATTAGCCATTAAAATTGTATCCCCTTCCAAGTTCATCAGGTTAAAGGTCCAGCTAGCTTAGAGAATCCTATCACAAATTTCTTGTAATAACTTGAATCTATAGATATTCCTTCCTATTTCATACATCTTATCAAAGAAATATTCTTCTTTTCACTTCTGAAATAAACTAAGATATCATCTACGAATACTACTATAAATTGATCTAAAAAGGGTTAAACACTTAGTTTATCAAATCTATAAAACTTACATAAATATTTGGTTAACCCAAATAACATCAGTAAGAACTCATAATGACCATAATGGGTCTTACAAGCCATCTTCACTATATCCTCCATTTTGTTCCTTACATGATTGTAATCCAATCTCATATTCACCTTCAACAATATCTTAATCCCATGCAGTTCATATAAATCATTTACGATGAATAAGGATAATAATTCTTCACCATTACTCTACTGAACTCTTTGTAATCAATACTCATCCTCATAGAGTCATCCTTATTCTTTATAGAAAGTACCTATTGCACTCTAAAAGGACATAATTGGTCTAATGTAAAAATTATCTAACAATTCTTGTGACTAGACCTTTAATTTCTTAACTCTGTAAGTGTAAGTGTCATTTGATAAGAAACCTTCCCCAAACTCCACCACCTTCTTATGCAGTAAACTAGATAAATCCTTAGAAAACATATTAGAAAATTCCCTTACAATAGGATTATTGCTCAACTTTAATCCTTGCTTAAGCATATTCAGTAAGCCTACTAAAAACTCAGTGTTTTATTGTCCTACTCCCTGCTAATCTTGTCTAGCTTCCCTAACAAAATTAAACCTTTTAGTTCTTAAGATGTTAAAGTCTACCTATTTTCATTAACAGTTTAAGGAGGCATAATATCTCCCAACTAAATCATGCCTAGAATCATATCTTTGTAAGAAAATTTCCATTTAAACTTCTAAGATAACAAAATAATTCTTTTTTAAAATCTTAAATAAATAAACTATGTTAATCATTAGTCATCTTAGTGCTTCTTAGGATTTCACTCATAGGCACAAATATAATGCTTTGATACTACTTTATGGTGCCCTGAACTTAAACCAACTTAGCTAGGCCAATGATAGACCGCTATCAAATGGTAAGCTCTAACCGTTTAAGCCTCACCCTCTATCTAAAGCTTACAACCTTTTAAACTTACATAATTCAATGAAAATAAATTAAAGGGCTTGATCCTCTCTTTATCTAAAAACCTTCATAGACCCAACTTTACAAAATAATGCTCAAAAATTGCATAGATCATATTGCTTTCATTTTGCTCTTTAATTTATGAAAGAATATATGAAGTTGAGTAATACATACCAACTAGGAAAAGTTATAATAAAATATATATAAATGTACACCACTTTTAATAAAACATATGTGGCATAACTAATCACTTTAGAATTACTCTTAAAGAAATCATAATGTAAGTACATCAGAAAATCCATAAAATAATAATAACAAATGCATCACATAAAATGTTATCAACTAAGTAATACAACTAAATGTACATGATAAAGTGGGAACCATAACACATTCCATCATGCATAAATTAAATCATGTATCACACACAGACACTGATATCATAAGACATACCTATACATAACACCCAAGTCATCGATGGTATCTTTTTAATACTTGAAAACACTCTCTACATGGACATTAGTAATTATATATATAGACAATCTCACAATTTCACACCAATAAACAGGCTTAAGTCCTCTAAACCTATCTTTTTGACAAATGCCTAAATCCACCATAACTCTTACGTGAAATTTCCACAATTTTAGCTTAATTTCAATAAATTAGGTATGCAAGCAGTTAATTAATACACAATAAAACATTTAATATACATATATAATAAAAATTAACCTAAAAAGCATTGGTTAGGATATACTAACAAATTTTATAAGAAAAACTTTTTTTAGATGCAAACTTTGCTAAGCATTTCCTAAAATATGTAAAAGTCAAGAAAAAACCTCTTGGATTATTGTATTCTCCTTTAAAGTAACCTATCCAATTTCAATTGCCTAAGCATTTCCTAAAATATGTAAAAGTCAAGAAAATTCCCTTGGATTGTTGTATTCTCCTTTAAAGTAACCTCTCCAATTGCCCCTCCTCTCACCTTTTTGTTTACAAAATTTTTTCCTTTATAAAATGTCGTAGACAGTTTAAGTGTTTTTAAAAATTTAAAAATCATGGGTTATATTACCTATACTCCAATTTACATAAAGTAATACCATCATTGACTAGTGGAAGGTATAGGTTTATCTAGTCAATAACAACTCAATGTTTCTATTGAAAGTTATGCTTAAAACACCAAATAATGTTCAATTTTGATAAGACTAATATGCCTCCTTATTACACTTTTCTATATACGTTCAATTTAATCATATCTTATATCATCTTAATGATTACACAAACTCAATAATCTAATCTAAATCTTTAAAGCATAACTTTTCAACTATAAATTTATAGCTAAAAATAAATCCTAATAAAAACCAAAAAAATAAGAAAAAATAAGAAAATTTCACTACCACTATTATGTAATATTTTGTGAACTAAATGAATATATGAAAACTGATAGAGCAATTAAGTTTCATGAAAAAGATTTTATTATTATGCCAATTACTCTATGATTACAACTTCTTTATATTATGTTTATACGGTATGATGGTTCATTTTGTGATAGGAATCATATTATTATCAAGAAATGTAAAATAAAATTGCAATACTAAAGAATAATTTTAAGATAATAATAAAAAAGAAGTTATAAGTAGTGAGACATATGGTTATAAGCTCATAGATAGGTTGAAAAGTAATCAAGACCTAAGGAAAAAGGAAATTAAAAAGTAAATTAAGAGTTTTAACCTTGATATGAAGGCTTACTAAAGGAGAAGAAGGTACTGAGGTTAATATTCATAAGGTTTATTTTGTTAGGTTTTCTTGTGGCTCTCGTTACTATTGTAAAATTCAATACTTATATAAGAGAGATTGGCTCAAGTGGCAGTGTTTTTGAATTACATGTGTAAGAGATATTATGTAATAGATATTACGACTATTATTAAAATGTCATGAATTTATTTGACTACATTGAACATTTTATAATATGGCTAATGAAATGTAATATAAAATTATAATGTGCTTGAAATTATAATTGAAATTAGACACTTTTAGTATAAACCAATGAGAATGTCTTGTGCTTATAAATGATATTGATAACAGAAACTTCCAATAGAAGGTGACAAGTATATTATGTGATTCAAAATTTTATTGATAATGGACACTTTCAAATTGAATTTGATAAGCCATTAAGTTCCATATTCATCAATAAACTTAAAAATACATTAAAAATACATTGAATTAGATTACACAGTAACATGTAGAAAACTATATTCAATTTACACCATTGAAATTAACACATCTAAAATACACATATTAATGCCTAAACATTCAAAAGTCATCCAAATTATATCTAAATTAAGATTTAGCTAAATATTAGATGGTGTGAGTTGTTTGCTTTGAAGCTTATTCATCAACTTGGGATGCTTAAATTGACCTTCTTATGTTTTCTCTCCTCCTTATTACTTTTTCATCTAATTACCTAGAAGTGATGGTAACTTTACAAATGAATTTGAGTCCTTTATTTTAAAATGACATTTTGTAAGACATAGGATCAATAACATCATTTTTTTAGCTTTTTGTCTTCCACAATGTTGTTTTATTGTGCATATAAAACAAAAGAAAAAAAGAAAGAAAATTTAGACTTGCTATTGTTGTATTGCTTTGTTAGTTTCTTTGCACGAATAATCTTGGTAAAGAGTTAATTAGCAGAAACAAAATATCTAATAAGAAGAGTGATCAAAATCAAATAGAAATACCTAACCCAAAGACACCCCCACCTCCTTTATCACTGAGCAATCATTTAGGGGCTTTAACTAGGCTTGGCATGTAGGCCTGGGCTTAGCTCAGCCTAGCTAACCTTATCCGACCAGCCCTACTTAACCTTACCTGAATTTTGATTATTTTATTAGTGTAAAATGAAGTTGTTTTATACCTAATGTAAAACGAGGATATTCTACAATAGGTTAATTATATGCATAAACTACTCATCCCTTTTTGCCCCTTGTGTGAGTTGTGTTTGCTTATAGTACATTCTCCTACCCTCTGGAGACTCCATTGTCACCTACCCCACTGCCATTTGCCTTTCTTCGTGTCGCGCTTCTGCCTCTTCTTGCATCCTGCCTTCACATCTCTTTGTAATGCACCTCCTCCCTTTTTTAGTAAGATTTATTTAGTGATTGATGAGCATGCATTTGGTAATTTGGATCAAACTTACTGCTTGTATTTTAGATTTCAGTCAATGTTATTTTCTTGTACTTGTGTTTATGCTAGTTAATCTTAATCATTTAAGATGATGTATTTGTGCACTATGTCAACTTTATCTTAGCATAATCTTTATACTTCTATAATGTTTTTTTTTCTCTGTAATTTGTGGTCTTAAGAAATAAATTGGGAAGTTGTGAGTATAGAGTTCGTAAGATGTAGGGACTTGAGAAACTATATTGTCTTATGTGTAATTGTCCCAAAAACTTTTATGTTATTTTTTGTGTCCACCTAATTACTGTCTTATTTGAATGATGCAGTCTCCTTTCAAGTTTAAATGTGACTTATTAGGTTGCTTGAGATAGCTCCTATAGTTGTGTGTCTTTTACTTCCTTTTTAATGGATGAGAATGGAATTCAAGATGATTAGTGTATGTATGTATGTATGTATGTATGTATGTATGCATGCATGCATGCATGCATGTATGTATGTATGTATTATTATTAACCTAACTTGTGGAACCTGGTTGCCATATTTGTTGTAAATAAGACTAAGGCAAACGGTGGTTTAGGGTTAGTTCTTGAGATAGAGTTTGTAAACAATTGACTTTGTAACTTGTGAACTTTGTTGACAAATGTGAAAGTGGGAAAATTCACTAAGACCTACCTATAATTCGAAAAGCAAAACATTTATGATTGTAAATGCAAATTATAGATGTTGTGCTTAAAAATTTGAGGAACCATTAAGGAAAGCAATTAATCTCACTTAATGATAGGAAAAGTTGTTTTTAGGCTTTTAATTTTGGTATGTGTTGGATAGGCAAGAGATTGGTGGCATCCATCATCACCTAGGATTAAATAACTAAGTTTGAGTACAATAATTGAATGATATCCCCAAGGAAATGTTTTCATCTTTCTAGTTCCAATGCATCCAAAAAGATATGATACCACATTATTGATTCAATTATAAATAAATGTTAGGGTTATAATATGATACATTATTTGAATATTGATGGATAATCATACAAATTTTGTATTGACATAATATAAGTAGTTTGAAACTATGAATATTACAAGATCCATGATTAAGTTCTTGCATAAGTTTCAAGTATAGAGTAATGTCACATAAATGAATCCAATATTAAATGTCATATTCAAATGGGTAACCAAACATTTAGACTTACCATTACTAAAGCTTATATGAATAAAGAAACTTGTTATCTAAATTTAAATAATAATAAACTTGCTAGATACTTTATCAAAATTTGAGACAACAATCATCTTTTACGTTTAGAGTTTATTATTATTTCATACACTTGTGCTTACTTGAAAATTGTTGCTTTATCAATTATAACATATAATATGATTAAATTTTAGAATTGCATCTAGAATTGTTTGTCTTTAAAGACTAATTATGATTTTGAATATTCTTTCATCATCATCATCATCATCATCATCATAATGATCTTGATTGTTAAATATTTATCAAAGTGTACATATATATGTAAATGTCCATGAATAACTTATATAGTCGTATATGTTGATTGTTTCAGATGGATGAGCTTATTCCTTCAGTGGAGAGTTCTAATCTAGTGCTGGAGAGTATACTACGAGAGACTTCTAACCCAGTACCAAGTGAAGAAATAAGTCATGTTGAAGGATCAGGTTCATTAAGAAGTGAAGCTTGGAATCACTTTAATAAAATTAGATCAATAGAAAGAATAAAGAAGTTTGAATATAAATATTATCATAAGATGTTGGTCGAAACTTCAAAAGGTGGAAACTCTCACTTGAAGAGAAATATGGATAAAAAAGGAAATTTGATTATTTTTGTTTTGGTCCAACTAATAGAAAGAAGCTCACATTGGGAGGTCAAACATTTTTGACCCCTAACCTAATGAGAGGGAGGAATGAAATGATTACTACGACTTATAACAGTAACATATTAAAGTTTTTGGTAGCTAGTATGATTATTGGTGATGAACTTCCACTCTCCATAATCGATAGCTAAATATTTAGGATGTTGCTCATCTTACTCTAATCGACCTTTGAGATCCCAACTCAAAGTACCTTGAAGAAAGAAATTTTCAAGATATAAGAGAATAAAAAGAATGAAGTACTACAAATATTATCAAGTATTGTAGTACAGGTTGCTATCACATCGAATATATGGACAACTGACAATCAAAAGAGGGGTTACATAATGATGAAGGCTCACTACATTAACAATGATTGGACTCTACACAGTAGACTATTAAAGTACATTATATTCTTTAATATTGTTATCATTTATTTTTTGATTATGTTATGATCTATATTTGTTCATATTTGTAAAAGTTAAGTTTATTTATATGTCGACATCATATATAGTGAATGATTGACAACTGTTTTGTGAAATATTTAGTAGATTTGAATATCGAGGTAAGTTTTCTACCCTAACACTCGACAATTGTAGCATGAATAATGCAATGATCAAATAGTTGAAGAATAATTTACAGGTTGGGAGCTTATTAGTTGGTGGGAGATTGTTCCATATTTTTTGTTTTGCGTATATTTTGAGCTTGATTGTTAACGACGGGTAGGAGGTGATAAAGGAAGCGGTAAAGTTGATTCAGGAGATTGCAGTGTGAGTGTAACACTTAAAAGAGTTAAAAAAATTTAAGAAATTGTATGACAATTACGCATTTCGAGCTCGAAGAGATTGATATTAGATTTTCCTACTAGTTGGTCAAAATGTTAGAGTCAACAACACAGTGTGTTCAAGTGCTTACGAGGTTAAGACAAAGAGATTTTCAATATACTTTCCTCAATGTTATGAATACTGTACCGGGCTCGGTATCGGATTGAGTTCTGGAACGGAACTGTACCGGTATCGATTGGTACCGGGTATCGTTTTGGAAAAATTTTTAAATTTATGAAATAATCCCTAAAATTTTTAAAAATTGCAAAATAGTCCATATTGGTATATTATACAGCTGTACTGTATACTTTACTAGTTTACTGTTTACATCAACCATACTTTCAAAAATCTTAATAATAAATAATAATGACAA
>JAOQMQ010000006.1:6165969-6189003 GCA_027563845.1 Erythroxylum subrotundum
TTGGCATAATAATCTAATAAGATCACAAAAATTAAAATCATGCTTCAAAATAATTAAAACAGGTTTAGGGTCCAACAATAAAATATCACTGGATCCCACACAAGGAATCTACTAAAGAATCTTTTAAAAGAACAAGTTTTGCTCTAGTTTTAGCTTGATTTATATAGGTTGAGAATGCAATAAAAAAAGATACTCTTAAAAATGCATCTTGTCATCCTAAAATGTTTCTTCTTATTAAGAGAATACCATCTAATTAAGAATGTTACTTAATAACTCCCATTTGAAATTTAAGTGATAAAAGTATAGACGACAATAGGTCAGACTCAAGCTATGTATAGCTTCATTCCAGTCTAAATTTTTATAATTTAACCTTAAATCAAATTCTTTTTAGGCTCAATCCCTACCTGAGCTTGATCAAGCTTCATGATGTTTAACTAGTTTTATTCAATTCTGTAATGGTCTAAATAGTCTGAAGCCTATTTGAGTTGGACTAAAACTGAAAAGCTAAAAATGATTATTGTTTAGACTTATATCTTATAGAAGAATCTTGAATATAGACATCCCTACCTTTTCATCAAATTTGGTCATTGGTTGTGCCTTGTTTCAATAAAACTTGGGTTGTTGTCCATTGCTCCTAGAACAACAACAACAACAACAACTGAGATGATAAAACTTTTAAATCAAATTGCCATAAGAAAGCAATAAATATTATCTTTCCACATAAGAACTTAACTTGTTTATTAGAAAGAATAATAGAAAAATAATAGTAAATGATTAATAACTTTGGTTTGGGAGTCTCTTCTAAATTTTTCATTGCTCTAAAAATTGGCAGCACCTCAATAAGAAATACCACATTTGTACTTTTGAAAAAAGTCCTTAAAGGAGGCATAACTATTGGTTGTTTTAAAATAGGTTACCCTATTGGTATTGAAGTGATCAGAAAGTCCATAAATCTCTAATGGAGGAGAAAAGGAGAGGTGGTGGAGGTGGAGTAGCAGTAATCGACTGCTCTAAAACACTGTTAGTTTTTATATTCAAAGTAAGAGCACTCAATGTTATTGTTGATGATGCATTTAGGCTTTTTCCAAAACTTCTTCCTAGAGATGTGGAAGCTAAAGACACCAAAGGAGACCTCCTATTCTGGTCTTTTTATTTCCATTAAATGGAAAAATGCCTAAAAAAAATCCCTAGTCCCCTCCTCTTTTGTTATCTCATATTTGCCTAAAACAATTTGTGGTTGGGAAGGTTATAGGAGTAAAAGTTATTAGAAATTTGTTTTATACATTGGAAGATTTTGTTTTGTTATTATAAAAAGGGTGAAAAGAATAACTGAAAAAATAGCTCAATTAATTATTCATTAAAGTTTCCTTTATTGAATGACCAGAATTAAACAAGGATATATAGCTCAATTAGTTATTCATTAAAGTTTCCTTTATCCGCCTTAATCTTTCACGAGGCTCATTCCAAACTTACTTGAATTAGTATTCAATATAATGATAAGAGCTTTAGCTTTAGCTTATCGGGATAGAGATAGTCAAAAAATATTTTTTTTTCCATTTGTAGGTACCTTGAATAAATGCAAGAATTAGAACGAATAAGGTATCTGACCGTTATAGTTATATTAAAATAATAAACAATCTATACATGAGACACTTGTTTCTTAATCGTAAAATACTTTCATAAATAGCTATATTACATAGAAATTGTCTTTATATGATTTTAAATGACATTATAAAGAAAAATAAGGGAATTGGATGGAAGCCATCCAATTCTTTTACATGAATTTTACTAGAGAATAAATTCAAGGAAAGAAGAATAGACATTAGTATGTTAAAATATGATGAGAATACGAATAAGTGGTCAAACTGAGCAAAAACATTGAATAAAAAAAATTATTCTTCTTCCTTAGTTCCTTTTTTTTTTTAATTTTTGCTTGGGAAACATCAAATCTGAATTTTTTATCTCCAAAATCTAAGAGAAATTAGAAGGGTTAATATATGAGAAATTAAATCATACAAAATGATATAATTTTCATAGGCCCTGAAAATGTATGCAATGCTCGGAAATAGTTCAAGTAGTTAAATACTATAGCCCTTGGTAAATTTACCAACAACGAAAATGATTTATTTGATATTATGAACAACTGGTTACAAAAGTACCATTTCGTTTTTGTAGGTTGGTCTAGCTGGCACATAATAGAGAATGGAGAGGATTGTTATCATCATTTTGTTATACTATTTAGTCATCAATAATCAAAATAACGTTATTTTATTACATTAAATATAATGATGTCATTTTAGGTATTATAAAATGTTTGTACCATTGAACCAAACAAACCTGAAATTTGCACATTCAAAAAATTTGAATTTCAAGTTAACCAAATTTCGGATTTCTTGTGATCATATTCCTGACTAAAAATAGTTGTAGGCAAATAACGCATCCTGAATGACATGTATGACACAAAGAGTCTTAATTAAGACATATTTCAAAGCAAAGCATTACCAAAGAGTACTCAATTCAAGATATGACGATGTTCTGTCTTACTTCCATGCACTTAGTTAATTCCTTTTGCATATTACTAGCGATATGCATTGTTTGATATCCAAATACATTTGAACATTATCTTACCAAAAAATACAAGACAGATTCTCGCAAATGGTTGTTCATGAAGCACGAGAACGTGGAAGGGAGCCGTTTGATGTAGCCCACGTAGATGCTGCAAGTCTTGTGTGTGTGGGTATATTAAATGTTATGGTTATGAATTGGGTGAACAAATAGGTAGGCATTAAATCTAGGAAAAAAATTCAGATTTGGTTGGTCTGAATGAGAATCGACTCAACGCGGAAAAGCGATTTCCATTCCCAGCTGTGTGGGATAAACCAGGTCAAGTTGATAAAGAAAATCCAACTAAAACGTTAAAAGACGCGGCTTACTTCTCATCTCTGCCACTGAAACTTCCCAAGTCGACTCGTTCGCAGAGACGCAAACAAACAATTCGTAGCTTCAAATTTATGTGGCGACTGGCGAGTTTTCAACGCCAAGTAATTTGGCGACTTTCTCCATTCATGCAAATAAAAGAGTAGAAAGTAACAGATAAAACCTGAAGCAGCGTAGAACTAAAAGTCAAGGTCTTTTTAGGCTGGGGGAGGTAACATATCCTGTATGAGAGACAGTTGTAAGTTTTAGAAAGACGTATGTTATATTATTCATTTATTATAGTCAACAAAGCACAGAATAAAGAATGAGCACCAGACAATGGACCCCACCAACCGCGTTTTGCCCTTTTTTCCTCTCAGGTTCACTACTACTACTACTTTCGTTGACAACACTATAAATACTTTCTACCTTCTCTTTTACCAAAACCCATCTCTCAACGCACTCTCCTCTGCACACCTAGGTTTCCTACTAGCATATGTCTCAAAGGCCTTCCGTCCCTCACTCTTCTGCCGTAGCTTTTAGCTTACACTCCCATCTTTTAGTCTCTAGTGATCTTTCTCCCAACTGGATCTGATCCCTTTTCTCATTTTGCTGTATCTAACGTTGTTTAAGACACTAAATTGTCTGAAAAGTAACTCCTTGTAATCATGGGTGTCAAGAGTTTTGTCGAAGGAGGCATTGCTTCAATTGTTGCAGGTTGCTCCACACATCCACTAGACCTCATTAAGGTCCGCATGCAATTGCAAGGTGAAAACTTGCCTAATCCCCAACAAATCCACAACCTCCGGCCAGCTTTTACCTTCAACTCTTCATCCGCCGCCGCTGCCGCCATCCACCACCCACCACCCCGAGTAGGACCTGTTGCCGTCGGTATGCGGATAGTTCAGAGTGAAGGCGTTGCCGCGTTGTTCTCTGGGGTCTCCGCCACCGTTCTCCGACAAACACTCTACTCCACCACTCGCATGGGTCTGTACGATGTGCTCAAACAAAAGTGGACTAATGAAGACACGGGTAGCATGCCGTTAGCGAGGAAAATCGTTGCCGGATTAATCGCTGGTGGGATCGGAGCCGCAGTCGGGAACCCTGCCGACGTGGCGATGGTGAGGATGCAGGCCGACGGCCGGCTGCCACCCGCCCAACGTCGTAACTACAACAGCGTTATTGATGCTATTACGAAGATGTCGAAACAGGAAGGTATAACAAGCTTGTGGCGTGGGTCTTCATTGACGGTGAACCGTGCAATGATAGTAACTGCGTCACAGTTGGCCTCGTATGATCAAATAAAGGAGGCGATTTTGAAGAATGGGGTGATGGCTGATGGGCTTGGGACCCACGTAACAGCGAGCTTTGCGGCGGGGTTTGTGGCGGCCGTGGCGTCGAATCCGGTGGACGTGATAAAGACTAGGGTTATGAACATGAAGATGGAGGCTGGAAGTGGTGCGCCGTACAATGGTGCCATTGATTGTGCGGTGAAGACAGTGAGAGCCGAAGGGCTTATGGCACTCTACAAAGGGTTCATTCCAACAATTTCGAGGCAGGGTCCTTTCACGGTGGTTCTCTTCGTGACACTTGAGCAAGTTAGGAAATTGCTCAAGGATTTCTAATTCTTTGATTTGATGATGACGACCAGATTATTATTATTCACCACTATTTCTATTATTACTATTATCTCAAGGTTACTGCGTCAAATTTATTGTTACAACTTGAGCTTTAGATTGCTCAAATTGATGTCTGGTATGAATATGATATTTAATCATGGAAGTTCCTGTTATTCCTTCTTTTCTTTCATTTATGTTCTATGTTCGTCCTATGCTGAGCACTAGTTTATTGGTGAGTATTAAGAGTCCCAACTCTACCACCATCTATCGTCGAACGAAACAAGAACTAGCGCTTTCAATGGAATGACACGAATTGTGGCGGCCACGTAGTGCGGGACATACACCCTTCATTCATTCCTTTGGTTTGAAATGAATCTTGTTTATGTCGTGCCTTTAGCCACTCCGTTCGACAAAACCTAGCACTTTGAATGGAATGACACGAATTGGGGCAGCCACGTGGTGTGGGACTGACAGCCTTCATTCATTCATTCATTGGTTTGAAATGAATCTCAATCATGTCATGCTTTTAACCACTCCATTCGACAATTCCACGCTATTCCTTTGTTCTTTTCAGGACCAGATACGTGAATTATGCCAGGAATATGACTATTTCATCAGCTCCCCAGCATTCATTATACAAGTTTATGAGTTCCACGAATTTGATTGGTTGCAACGAAGATGGAAACAGCTAGTAAAGATTAAAGGGTTATCTTCGTCTAGTCAGCAATCACTAGTTCCAAATTAACTTTGGCCTCAATGGGTGAAAGCTTGATCGGTGGGGTCAGGCAACTGCAGTTGCATTTACCCATTAAAAGGATTTAATAAAAAAGGAGATCATTTTGATACTTGATATGTACATGATGGGCTTAGGGGGGGGTGTCACAAATTTGATCACTGCTGGTGGAACGAGCATCAGTAGTACCTTTTACTATCTCCCCCACGCATACCGTTTAACAATATAATGGACAATGAATCATCTAATTTTGGCTCTTGGGGTCCCTTGAGGTGGAACTCCCCTGCAACTTTAACCAACATTGCCTTGCCTTGTCCTATTTTCTTCTCTCAATAATTCGAGGATCCTGGCTTTCTGTTTCTGGCATCATGGCTGATTTCTGCAACTTGTCAGTATTAGGGAGTAATGGGCCTTCAATTTCTACTCGTTTATCAGGGACATAGGCTGATTGAGAATCCTCCGATCCTCTCCCCCTTTCTTGGTTCAAGGCTGGTTTACTTGGTGCACGCGTTTTGTCCAGATTTTGGAGTTCATTTGCTATCTGGTTGCGTCTCTCCTTGAGAAAGTTGAGTCTGGTCGTCAACTTTGTTAGTGCAGAAGCTGTAGAATTTGCTCCCTATGGTTGGCAGCATAAATAAATTAGGACATTTGTTGGCAGATATCTATTACGGAGCTATTGCAAACAGATCCTTCGACAAGCAACTATTGTTACTGGAGCAAAATGAAGGCTACATAGTATCACGACATTCCACAAGATTGGGAAGTCATTTTAAATGAACTAAATCATCAAACCACCAAAAATCTATTGCCTACCTCGTTCTTTATACCAGATTTCTTGGAATGAGTTGAAACAGAATTGGGACTGCTGCTACACGTGTGATCCAGCTGTTGATTTTGAGGTGGATGCTTGTTGCTTAAATGTGATTCATGCATATCCTCACTTTCAGCCCCATCAACGGAAATATCCTATCATGAATTATTCGTCAAAGACTAGAATCGTAAAAGCTGCTGACTTGATTAGGTCTCCATTTAAGGCAACCGAAAATAGCTAAAGGAAGAAGCCATTGTAATGTATTTTTTACATTCACTAATTAAGTTAGACAGTACAGAAATAATTGATTAACTAGGTTAATGAGCTGACAAGTTAACACATCCATTTCTTAGATTCCCACAAATTTCTGCTGGTTCATGCTAGCCACAACTGTGCATAATAATGTCAGCTTGAAACATACATAGGACTATCAGAAAAGTTCTACTGGAAAATTCCACCTGACCTTAAATATAGATTAAAGTAGTTCGCACCTCTAATTTT
Source organism: Erythroxylum subrotundum (assembly GCA_027563845.1). Taxonomy (NCBI): domain Eukaryota; kingdom Viridiplantae; phylum Streptophyta; class Magnoliopsida; order Malpighiales; family Erythroxylaceae; genus Erythroxylum; species Erythroxylum subrotundum. The sequence continues at coordinate 6,172,550 of JAOQMQ010000006.1, forward strand.
ACCATATGTACTTGATAATCCAACTCCATCATGCTCAAAATATGGTAGATTATGTGAGTGAGCACAACAAAATTCTCCAACAATTAACACACATGGAGTTTGTTAACATGCATTACATAAGATAATCAAGCAATGTCAAAAACATCTAGCTTATTCAGTACATATCGAATAATAAATAGGCTTAGAACAGTACACGCATTGTGATCTACTAGGGAATCAAGGCACTTAGAGATCTAGGGACTTCTTATCCAAGAAAACTGACAAAATTCTAGCACTGATTCATCAACAGTATGTTGGAAGTGCCGGTTTATTTTACCTTACTTGTAGACTTTCCTGCAGCATCTTTTTGTTTGTCTTCCCTGCAAAAATTGACATTAACCACATAATCAAATTTTAGAAGCTACATATCTTTTTCTTTCCAGTTGCTGCAAATAGAGGAGGACAAACTAATAGAATAAAACATTGAATAGAAACTAACAAGGGGCTTACGGCTTTTCTGCTTGATTGTTTGAGTCTATGGGCTTTTTACAGGAGTCAGGCAAAGAAAAATTAACTGGTCCATGCCGTTGATTGAGCTGCACACTCAGATCATCAACCTTCTTCTCTAACTTGGTTATGTCTGCTTCAGTTTGATTTACTTCTTCAATATCTGCCTTCAACTGTGGCACAAGTTAACAACTTGATATGCTATTTCAATAATTACATCTACTAGAGCAGAGACAAACTAACTTTTTCATCAATCATGGCTGGAACAGACAAGGGTTTCTCAGTTGCACTAAGTGCGGCTTCAAGAGCTTTCCTTTTATCCCTCTCCTCCTGCAGTTGTTCCTGCAGTCTTGCAACCTGTAAATATATAGATCAAAACCCAGAGTCAGGCAGACATATCTTCCTCATGTGATCAACTAACTACTTTAGGAATAAAAAACATTTAAGCTAGAAAAACCAACATTGCCTTCAAAACTACACAAACAGCATGTCTAGTCCCTTTCTCTTTCTCTCACACGGATCCAAAGAGTAGAAAATCCAGCAATGAATTTGACACGAAACTGCTAGTTTTTTAAATTCTTTATTGCATTTTGGGATGTCAATGGCATAAGCACATCAATTGTGCTTCTTTCAACAGCATAAAAATAGAACTGCAGCCAGCATACTCCATCACCGCAATCTTGAGATCCACCAATGCTTTCGTAGACCATATAAATGACAAAGCAAGAAAAAGAGAATCGGAAGAAAGTAAAAGCGAAGCGATTTTCAAGTGTTGAACATACATCCCGTTCAAGAGCTAAGCGACGCTCATCAAAGGCCCTTTTTCGCTGTTCCAAGTTGGCTTGAAGAGCTGCATTACCTTTGACCTATAATTGAAAATATAACTGACTTATTAAGACGATGCTATCATAAAAATGAACCTTCTTATATCGATAAGAAAGAGGAGCATTCTTTAATGACTAACCTCTTCAGAAATTTTGTTTTGCAACTCCAGTTTAGCTGCTTCGAGCTTCTGAAGTTCAGCTCTGGATATGGATTAGAAAGTCAAATTAGTAGCACAATTGGAGTGCATTATGAACAATCGATGCCTACTGAAAGAAATGTTTCATACTGGATCGGAAAATTATTTCGTTCAAAATTAACTCTGCGTTTACATAAGAAACAGTAAAGAAAAATATGGTTGGTTTGATAGTACTTGTTGCAACAAAAAGGAAAATTTCAACCATGCACTGACAAAAAGAACATCGCTGGAGCCAATTATGAACAGCGCACGCTGTTAGCAGAACATACTAAACTAGTCAAGGCTATTATAATTGATTCTCAACTCAACCAAAATATTCGATGATTAAAAATACATTGGATTAGGATTATTTTAAAAATGTGAATTCAAATGCAAAACAAGAAATAAGGGTCAGTTCCATAGCCCCTACATAGGTAAATCCATCAAGAAGACTTACGATAATGGGAGTGCATGGAGCAATAATTAATGATGTCAAACCAGTGAAAAAAAAGAGTGAGGAGAAACTAAACCATATCAAAAATTTTTAGAAAGAGACTAATAGGAAGAAAATTTAATTGGGGCTGTAAAACTAGGCAATAACATGAAACGAGGCTAAAAAAGAGAAGGATTAGTTGGATTAAACAGGAGCTCCTTTTAATCTTATATCCAAACCTTCAAAATACTCCACTTTCAACATACTAATTGACAGCAAAAGTAGTGGCGTTATGTAAGAAAGCTAATTACATCAATATTGAAAGGAACAGGGTGATCACCAGACTTTGCATTACTTTATTGTTGAAAGAAATTGTCAAGTCCATACATAAGATTTCTCCATTTAATAGTCGTAAAACAAATTGAGTGGAGCACAATTACTGTTTAGCTTCTCAGTATGTCTTGGTATCTTCACATTACGTTCACAAATATATCTTCAATTCCACTTTATATAAACATCAGACTGGGCAAAAAGCTTCCCCCTGCTATGCTGCCTAACCAAAAGCACCATAACAGAGTTTTCTAACTCCTCCCTCTAGCCCACAACCCCCACTCCCAACCCTGTTTTGACTCATACACACACATGTAACCATCCACCCAGTGACCCAAGAACAAACAAAAGTATTGCCCTTGCACTTAAACTACCAAATCAGACGTATCATCTACACAAGTCTGATCAAAGACTTCACATGTCCATATGCAATTTAGAGATGAAAGAATCAGCATCCTTTTGCAAAGAATTCTAAGAATAATAACTGCATGCAGCAGCACATAACACTAATGTTGCAAAAATTAAAGTCATTCAAAAGGAACCACATTTTTGTGCAGAATATCTTTGATACTTACTCCTCTTCAATAGGAAAATCAATGGATTCCATTGAAACGTTCTTCTGTGCCTGAACTCATGCCAAAAAGTTGGGAAACCCTCAATTACAAGAGGAACAACAATTTTTATGTACAATCAATAAACAAAAAGAACTAAAAACATGCATCTTTTCCCCCAATTGCAAGAGAGAGACATGATAGGAAGACATCAATTTGAGAAAAGCATATAATAAAATGGAAATGCCTAACCACATATAAAGAATGCATGAGTCATATACTTACAGGGGCAAGTCCCCAAACAGTTGTATGCTTGATGCTTTGAGCTGGTCCATTTTCTACAATCGCCAATTTCTGAAAACATTCTGGTGCATTACGACTAGTTTGCTTATTCTCCAAGTTTGTTTCGTCGGAAACATCTTCCAATAGTTGACCATAAACATATGTAGTCTTACTGCAATCTGTGAAATTATCTCTTCCTTTACCATCATTGTGTGGGGGCAGCATAGTTTGAACTGAACTTGATAACTTCTGCTCAGGTCTAGAGTCATTATCCACTTCGGAAGACTTGGAACCAGAGCTATGATCATCACGATCCTGCACCTCTAAACTAGTTAAACATAGCTCCTCCTTGTTTCTATCAACAAACTACCCACAAACAAGTAAAACTTGCACACATATACATATACAAAAGAAAGGAAACAAAAAGCAGAAGGTTTTAATCCATCAGAAGTATGGAAAGGTAAATTTGTGACCTTGAACGATAATATATAATCCGACAGCCAAAACATGGAACTAAACATGAATAAAAGGAAGAAAATTGGGAAGTGATATATAATGCCATTTTGAGTGGCTTTGAGTAACATAAGCTTTGAGGATATTAAACCTTTCAAGGTCCCAGCCATTACAGAAGAGAAAAAAGGAGGAAAAGGTTCAAATACGTACAAGAGGGCTTATGGGGACAGGAGGAAGAGGGGCCACCAGTTACTGGCCTGAGTAGTAGAAAATTTGAAGAGATTAAACCTTTCAAGGTTTGCCACATAAGCTTCTGATCGTGAGAAAATGAGGGAAGTAAGGGAAGAAAAGACCAAACTTTTAATATTTTTCATTGACGTTTCAAAGTTGATGCTCAAACAATATCCACTGAAGAACAATAAACATATGGTGATAATATAATTTTAATTAACAAAAAGCAAAGGTATAGCATAGACACGAGAAAAACAGAAAGAATATGGAAAGAAAAGTGTATAAACCTTATCAATAGACAGATCATCTTCACCAGAGCCATCACTCCCAGTGTAGGTTCCAGTTGAGACATTGTCAAGATCATCATCTGTATAATTATCGGAACCTTGTGTTGCATCATCTTCATAGTATTGGTCATCATCTGTTAACTCTGCTTCCTCACTTTCGCACTCCTCCGAGTCCGTATATAGTCCAGGAGATGTAGAACCTTCCTGTAGTTAGCATACTAACTTAAAGAAAGCACAAGGTAAAAGCTGATTCCAGACTATGTAAACACACTAAACAACAAAATCACAGCTAAATTCTCAAACTTGGACATTTTGTTTCCCATTTAGCGGCAAGCAATATGACCAAATCATTGTCATTCTATTGCCAGCATCATATTAGTTGTCTATCTTACTGTGTCCCCCAAGTAGTTGAAGTGAAACTCTTGGTAAGTGCTGCTATGAGAAAAAATCAGGAAGACAAGGGCATCTCTTTCTTTTAAAAAAAATCTCTTGACTATTAATTTCATTATGGACATCTTGCTATCGCAAATATAGACTCCAAAACTATGACAAAATATTTCATGCAAAGTTACAGGCTTACCAATCCAACTTCAATTGCACTCACCAATACAAAAGAAAAAAATTCCAATGCAACCTCTAGGTGTGACAGCCTAACAATAAAATTCATACTGAAAGCATGGGCATGACAACTGCTTACGCTGAATATGGTGCTATACTCTTCCAGTAATGTGATAATAATGGCCTGAGCATGATTAGCTGCAGCAGCAGCTTTTAGAAGTTGAATAGAACTATCACCACCTACATCAATATTAGTTTCAATTTCACAGTCACCAGCCAGAAGAGGACGAAGAAGTAATGGTGCCATGCAAGCAGCTACAGCTGAAGTGCTCATTCGGTTCACGGCTTTGTTAGAAGCCACAGCTTGCATCATTAAAAGAATTCTGAATAACAGAGAAAATTGAGCAATTGATCCGTAATTAGTGCCACAAGCAGAAAAGGCATCATTTTGATAGGAAAGAGAATTTTCTTTTGTATGACAAAACTTGCATAATACATAAACCTTCACAACCATTTGTCACCTCAGCATCCCTACTTGAATGTTCAATCTAGAACTAAAAATCTCAATTCAAAAGCAGTTATCTTTTCCACATTCTGCCTCTAGCTGATGGCAAAAAGTTAATACATTGAGGCCAGCAGTCATTCTAGACAAATCAGAGAATTACATCCTGTGAATCAATATTTTTCCTGAATTATAGGCTTCTAATATACGACATCATGCACAAGGTTGGCACAAGTACGCACTACAATTTTAAAATCCGGTGAATGATATACTTGGAAGTACCGGGAGGAGCATGTGCTCTCATTATAGGTATAGGAAAGAACAGCCAGTTACAAAATACATACATCTTTTTCAAATTTTGGTGCTTTTAACTGTATATGTTTCTTGTTTTTAACCTCTCCTCTTGCCCAAACAACAGCAAGTATGAATTCAGGTCCAAAGACAACACATTTAAAGCATCATTGCTTGCATATATCACAAGAAAAAGTTGAGTTCATCTTAAAATTTCACATATTTGAGTACTGGAAAAAGTTATACGAACTACCTTTGCAACAATCGACGGTTTGGCTCAGGGAAAGTTTCACATATTGCTGTACGCATAGCATTCACTCTCTTGCTACGTTCAGTTCCTGAAAATTTGAAATTCAGCCAGGGATCAGAAGAAATAAAGCAATAAAAAAGAGAAACTCTTTGTTATGAAAAGTGGATCAAATTCCTTGCACTTGTATCTGAATAAATTATCCAAGGAGCCTAATAGTTTACACAACAAGAATGTCATATCTAGATTTTTAGGAGTCACTCAAGTAGTTAATTGCTTGTTGTACTGCATATACAAACAAAATATACTCATAGATGCCTAGGGAATATCATCAAAAAATTTCAGCAACATACTTGTTCATTCTATGGTGCCTTTTGTCATCTTGTTGTCAAAGATAAAGGATTTCAAAACATTCTATCTTTGATGTTATTCCAATAATAATTAACATGAAAGGCGATTAATAAATTCAACAAAAATTATAAACCAAGATTCTGATAGATTTAAAAGAGACCTGATTCATCATTACCTTAAAGAGTTATCCCACAGACAAAAAGCATTTTCTTGATTTAACATAAAAAAAAGAACGTACAGAAGAATTTAGTGATAAAACCATTTTAAGCAATGAACGTTATCTTGATGTTGTAAGAAAACTGAACAAATGTGCCAGGTAACATGTAACATGAGAAACAGGGCATTCATTTGCTACACCAATTAATAAAATTTAGAACTGCATAGATGATTTATGAGGAGTTGAAACAGTGAGTATAAATCAGGAGATTTTGGAGAAATAAATTTCACATGCTCTGCAACATTTGCAGAAGTATTTACATAATTAAGCAACTAAACAGAAGTAGCCCTTCTTTTAATTGATAATTCTGGTTCAAAGATGGTAAATGAAAATTTTCCACACCAACCAAACAGAAGGGTTGTAATATAGGATTATTGTTTAAGATTGAAAAAATGTAGCAGCAAGGTTTAAACTATGATGCAATTGCTACACTTTAAAGTAGTTTTCAAGTATACCACATATGAAGTGCATAAGAAAACAGAGGGACAGGACACAATGTCAACATAAGAAATTCTCCAGTACACTTACGGCATGCTTCTAGCAGAGCATTGCAGCATGAAGCAGGAACTGGTGATGAAGGTAACTCCCGCAGGAAATACTGAAAATTTATAAGAACATTAAAAAGAAATCTTTGGCTCCAAATAATGCCGTAGCTCATTGGAAGGGATTAACACTTTTTGTGATTAAAAATAAAAACAAAAAATACCTTGATACAATCACCAATAACATGTGCATCTTCACCCTGGAGAAATTCTGTTTTCCCTGCAAATCATATTTCACAACCCAAACTTGTCAGAAGATGGATTTGTGAGTAGATAGGACTTCATCACTTGTGCAGTATCTCAACAATTGATTATCATCAATTCTAAACCATTAATTAATGTTACACTTGATACCAAATCTTCAAAATTCATACATGTGAAATTTGATATAGGACATTGTGCAGTAACTGCATTAAAAAGTAGAAGAAACTAAACGGTAATCAAAGAAACAAAATCATTTCAATAGACCAACCCTGTTCATATTCTCGAATTCGACATTCAACATCATCGACATCTGCAGCTTGCCGCAAGATGCCTTCCACTTTGGTACCTGTTAATTATTTTCAGCTGATGAGATCTAAGCAACTTTTGAAAGTTGCTGCATAAATAAAATGGTGCTCCTATAGACTTACAACTGGTCATGGTACTTCAGCAATAATATTTTGTGCGAAGGTTTATTTGTGAGATATACATGGGTAAGATGGGTTAGATCAATAACAGAAGGTTTAATCCCATGCATGATTCCTTCCTAACTTAAATTACATCTAAAGAATATAACTGCACAAGAGTGCAAGTGCAGATTCCTACACACCCTGGGAAATTAATTCAAGGTCATAGAGACTACAATAGTTGAAGTTATTAATTTTGAGCAAGATGTTTGTTTTGAAGTGATAAAAATAAACAATTCATAACTTCAAATATAAAGAAGAAAATTATCTGTCCATTTCTGGTTATAAGAGGGTATTATAGGCCAAAGGACATGGAAACATGAACATCCCAATCGATAGAATTATGCAAAAGGCAGGTTCAAAAAAATGCCCTTCAGGAGCTTAATACAGATACCACTCAAGAACGTACAAAAATTGAAAAACTTTCTTTCAACTCACACTAGACAAACAAATAAATTTAGAAAATAGCAACTAGCTCAAAATCACATCTTTGGGCACTTTACTTCTACTATTACAGAAACAAATCAATTATGCATTGCAGAAAAAGAGTTAGTATCATGCAGTCTCTAGTTGCAGGCATGAAAATTGGAACATAAAGACCAGCATCTCCTTGATTCAATAGGAAAACCTTTTCCTTGAGAAGACAAGTGTGCAAGAAAGTGTCTTGGTTGTTTAAAATGAAATTTAAACATTGATAATGAAAAGAATACCCACCGTGCTCTTCTATAAATGTTAGAGCCTTTTCCAGGAAAGATGGAGACCCATCAACATCCTCTAGGGCAAGTAGGACTGGTCTGCCAATAATCAACGACTTTGGAGGTGGCTTCTCCTTTGCTACAAAAGGGGGCAGGGAGTGGAAAGGCCAACATGTCATCATCTCACTGAAGTTAAAATTGAATTCAATTTCCAAGTCCAGAATCTTAATAAAGTTTCATGTAAGATCTCATGCCGCAGAAACTACACCAAAAGACAACTTACAGAGATTGCCATACTTGATAATGTAGACCAAGAAGAAAACAATTTTCATGTTATGATATGAGGAAAGTCAGAAAAAAGGAATTGAAAATACAGGACCCAGAAAACTAACATGAAAACCATTTGTTGTTTTCATGCAAAAATTAGAGTTGCTTATACAGATTTCATCAATAGTCTCCTAGGCATCTTCGCCGCTGATTACTAGTAGTATCTAAATGACCACAAAAGAAATTAGTGTTTTTTCCCTGAGGTTATACAGAAACTTGCATATGAATACTCCATCACATACTTACAAACATGGGTGTCAAAGACAAAAGTAGATATAAACATACATTTTTCAGTTGAACCATCAGTCCCATCAATCTGCTCATTTTTTAAGATACCATTTTGCCCCATGACAATTGCAGTATTTGGAGCCTGTGCGAGAGCATTCTCAAGTGCAGTTTTCCACTCATATAAATCTTCCATAGTTTCAGCCTGTCAACAAGAGTATCGCATTAGACTGAGACAGTAATCCAACATCAAGAAAAAACTTAGTAAATTTTACGCATGGGTTTTTAACATAGCATTTTTCAGTTTGTTTCTCCATAGACTTTTCCCATTTGGAAAACGCAACTTTCTCAAATATCTAAACAAGCCTCCTTACTTGGATCACGATGAAACACACTCAAATCACAATATCTAATTTTGTTAATTCAATGAGCAAACCCTGAGAACTTAGGAGCTCAGACACGAAGAAATGAAATCAGAATGTAAAAGCTCATCTTCAGACTGTCTCAACTCCTAATTTCTTTTGTTTTGTTGTAGTAATTTTCGCACATCCTTTCAAAGAAATAAAAAAGGTGGGAAGCTGATCACTTCATAAAGCAAATTCAAGCAAGATAACTACACAAAATCTAGCTTGTAAGGATCTAACTGAGTCAAGTTCAAGTCTTGTGTCAAGTGATGCATTAACTTGACCTGAATCAAGGTCAAGCCAAATGCATTATCTTTTGCTCCATTCCTTTTGCAACTTTAGAACAGTCTACAGAGAGTAAGCAACTATGATGCCAAGCACAATATCAGAAGGAACATATTGGAGGGAAGAAACAAAGAAACACCTTAAGAGTGAAAGCTCTTCCATCACGGCCATCAGGAAAGAGAACAGTCAACAGTTTTTTATCTGCTTTGACGACAACACTAGAGATTATTCAAAGACATTGTAAAGTTAGTAAAGTAGTACAAACTCCAAGACAGCGTCAACCATGAAAATAGAGTTAGAAATTATAAATGTCGAATCTGAAAAAGAAGGCCAACCTGCCAGAATTGTTGAGGTCAATGCCACCAAGAGTTAAATTTACTTCACTCCCCTTTTGAGGAGCAACATTCTGAGAAAATTAATCAACAACAGCTAGTAAAACCTCAATGATTCACAAAGAATAGCACTCTTAAAAAATTAATATATTAATCACATAAGAAAAGTTGATCATCCGCTGCATAAATACTTTATGTTACATACCGGGTCGCCTCTGAAGAAAACAAGTGAAGTTCGTGTCAAAATAAACCACCTCTTTTTCCATGATGTCCATCCAATCCCTACATTAAAAAATTTCAAGGAATTACTTTATACCAACTAACTACTGATTCTAAAAAGTGACTTAATAATGGCTTTATCATAAAAATTCCGACGCAAGGGCATTCAAGGCTTGTGCATTCATTTTCTTGCAACAAATCGTTCACTATAAGGGGAAAAAAAAAAAAAAACATAATACTGAAAACACACCTTTGGATGATAAGAAAAGAGGTCCACTTTTCAAAACCTGCGAGACAGATTACAGTCCATCAGGCAACAAATGACAAGAAACTTAACAACAGAAACTACCAATTGATATGAGCAACAAACAGAAACCACGTGAAGCAATTACCCTTTAAAATCATAGTCAAACTTAATAAAAGCAGATGATATAGCGGTTCTACACATCAATAGCCTCCAATAACTATAGATTTCGCTTCTGTCCTGTAACTACGACAAAAATAGTAGATAATCTCGTACTATTTCATTTCACGTGTGTTTATGTCGCCACAAGAACTAGCACATTCTGTACAAATTTGCTAAAGTTTAAAAGATAACGGAAGATTATTCTGAAATGACTCGATCAATGGTTGGTGTGGTGACTGTGACTTTTGGCGGTTACAATGCATCAATAAAAAAGAGAATAAAAACAGAAGAGATGAATAGTGAAAGAAAAAGAGAGAAATTAGTTACTGTATTGTTATTACGAGAGTGCGGCTGATCGGCCTGCCACGACGGTGACGGAGGCGTAGGACCGCCGCCACCATCTCCCTACAAAGAACAAACAAACAACATGAATATCAAAATCATACACAAGTCTAGACGTGATCACTAAACATTGACAAGAAAATCGCAATGCAAAGCGAAATGTACGTACCTGAGAAGAATCGGTGTTCTTGTTCGCCGTCATCCTCGGATCCACCAGATCAGAAAATCATATCTCGGTCGTTATGATCAGCCAAACAACCGCCATTCCCTGCAAGCAGTACTCGCAATGATGGAAACTCTCAAATAAATATGAAAAGAACCTCACACTTGACAATCCAAAACAGAATCGAGAATGTACCTTGGTTAGAAAGAAAAGAGAAAGTGGCAAGTTTAAAGATGAGAATATAAAATTACTCTGTCTTTTATAAATTTATTTGATTTGGATTAGAAATAGCCTGTAATGGGTAGGTTTGGCCAACAAGTAACAAGCAAATGCATGCTTGTAAGTTGTAACGGAAACTTCGGGTGGTGAAGTCCCCGACCCAAAGACCACGGATGCTCCTTCCTAACCCCCACCTGTCCACGTCACCCGCATTTTTAGTTCTCTTTTATTCCTTTTCTACCGGCAGAATTAGAAAATGTAGCGTAGGGGGTGTTCTTGTAATTTTATCAATATCTCATGCTATATTACAAACATCATGAAAGTGGTCATCAAAAACTTTCTACATTTGATGCCTCCGGTCAAGATTGAACCCTCATTTACGTGTTGATGAGTTGCTCGAAAGTCTCCAAAATAGTATTTTTGCTGATAAAGTTAGTGCACGTGCGTAGACTTAGCGGTGGAGTTTATTATTAATAAATTAAATTAAGGATTTCTCCAAAAAAATTAATTAAATTAAGTTATATTATATATAACTTTTTAAAGTAATCAAATTAAAAATTTAAGAATTACGTTTTTTTTTTGTCTTTTAGAGTGTTGGTGTGATATTGACATAATCTCATAAAATGACTACGTAGTATAGGGGACGAAGGTTGAAGTTGGAGACCACAACTAGAACTTCCACATATAAAATTCTTGACTGTGCTGGTGACCTTATTGGCATGACGCTGATGCGATGATGAGCGATCATACAGTTGTTCCACAACAATTATCTCCCTTTTCAGACGTGAAAGAGTGAATAATTAATTAATGGCGTTTACACTGGTAAGCTGCATTACCAAGAATCACGCCGCCGAAGTTACATCAATTAAAGTGCGATATAGACCTATTTTAAACTTATTAAATGATTTATTTTAAAATATATCATTTTTTATTTGTATTTGAGAATTTATTTAATATATATTTAAAAAATAACAACTGCAAATTTTCTTCTTATGAAAAATATAATTCTTTTATTTTGAAAAAGAAAAGCTAGATGCTATAGTTGTGTTTATGTTGGTTTATATTTTATGCTCAATCAGTTAATTCTATATTTGAAATATAATTAATTAAAGATTTTTATTTATTTTATAAAAGCTTGTTTAATTAATTAACTAATATTCAAATACATTTGAATGGTATTTGGCACTTTTGCAATATGTTTTCTATCAATTTTATTATATTTTCCTATATTTAGTTCATTAATATTTTATACTATTTCTCTTAAATTTATAAGGAGAAATAGTATAAAATCAGTTCTGATTACAACTTTATGTCAAGCTTTAGTTAGACATGACTATGCTTAAAATAAGCTCTAGAACAAGATTGACATCGGTGTTGGTGCTGGTTCAGCGCTAGCTCTTGACAGAATTTACGAGAATTTGTGATTTCTCAAGTCTACTCCCTCTAGAACTCTATTTTGCAACCCTACCTATAAATACTTGTATTAGAAGTATATTTTATTATCATCTATCATATTTTAATATCTTCTAGCAATATTTTAGCATTACCCTAGAGAGGCTTATTGTTTTCCTCAGCATTAGAGGAACATTTGGAGCAATATTGGAGGAGCTTTTGAAATATTCCCTATTCTTTTATTCTATGTTAAGGCTTATTTGTTTCCATTTTGTTTTTGTTATGCTTTGTGGCCAGAAACCCTAGTTAGGGTTAAGAATGTACCTCGTAAGGATATTACAATTATCTACACATGTTTTGATTATTTAATTAATTGGATTTATTTTCTTTTTTTATATATTAATTTTTTTATTGGACATAATAGATCGGATCTTAAGGATTGTACAAAGGACCTATAGGTAAAGTAGAATATGTGCGTTAGGAGAATAAACACTTTAGTGCTAGAGAACAACAATATCCTAAACATTAGTGATATACAAATAGATTAATTATACTTAATGAGTTTGATTAGCTTAAATTATGCATCGAGAGTTGCTAGTTACCTAATCAATTATAATTATATGCCTTGATGGAGGGCATATATAATATAGGTTAATTGTAATTTCAACCTAGATAATCAATTGTTTATAATAATTGAAATTCCTTAAAAGTGAACCCCAAAGTCCTAAAGTTTGCTTATTGATCTTTTTTGGTTGCTTTATTTGCTTTGCTTTCTTTAATTTCGTAATTAAATTATCTTTAATCAATTCTTAGTTTATTTATTTAACTAAGATTACTAGATTTAGTAACTAGTTCTTTGTGGACTGATACTTAGCAAGTTATCTACAATTGACTTTACATGTTTATAGATATAAAGTAGATCACTAACTTGTAAGATAAAATGTATAAGCTAAATATACTTTGCAAGTAAAATTATGGTAAAATTATAATTATGAGATTCATATTATATTTATGTTTTATCCTTAAATTTTTGTCAATCATTACTCTATTAAGACCAGATAATTATATAGTAAAAAAACTAGCACGAGTTATATTTCTTCCTTATAAAGGAAGCAGTTGATCTTATAAAGTTAAAGTATAGAGATACTTGAACAAACTTACGAGTGCTTGTTATATAACAAGTTTACTAAACTGACCTAACATGAGAATTATATTTAGAATATTACTTTTGTGTCTATAAAAATACTTATTGTGATGACTCTATAAGTGACTTGAGATCTTTAAAGTATCAGTGATTGCTAGTTTTGATATTACTTAAGATTTATCTTAGTCAAAGGTAGCTCAATATGATATAAACTATATAGAAGTAGTTATATGATCAATATATGATTCATTACCTTAAATTAATCAGAAAGAATATTCTCTTGTTTTTAATTAGTATTGGTTTGAGAAATCCCTGACCAATGTAGAATAGAACTTTGAAAATAGTTTTTAAATGTCATTAAAAACAATCATTTATTGATGTTGGAGAACTAATACGATCAAATCAAATAGGTAGACATTATTTATATGTTATATATATAATAGAGGGATTATATGATGAAATGATTAATTCATACCAAAAAAATCTTACACAAAAAGGTTAGTCAAAATCAATTTAACAGTCCTAATATTGTTAATCAATAATCTTAATATTTTGATATAAACTCTTTAATCACATAATTAAACATAAATTAAAGAAACTGAATTCATTTAATCCTGAATATAGTTTATGATTATAATTTATATTCATTTTTAACATATAGAAACCTAATATTTAACATATAAAAAAGGATAAAGAGACAAAAGATAATTTGATCAAATTGGACTTGGTTATTAAGTTAAACAAAATTTGAGGTCAAATATAAGATATTCGATAAATAAGGATTGATATTAAATATTAGACTTATTTGGACATAATTAATATTTAATTGCAACAAATTATAAATATAATAAATTTAGATATAATTACAATTCAATTAAATTATTTAAAAGTCTAAACTTTGTTATAAATAGTGGGAACTCTAAAGGAGTTATAATTTTAGGCCTATCCTTCTCTACACTTATAGAACTTTCTCAACTTATTCATGCAAAAACTGTTAGATTCTGAACTCTTATGTGACTATAATGATTTTATATAATATGTGAATTCGATGAGAGTTGTAAGAAAAAAAAAGTCAACTGTTATAATGTTGGTTTATATCCTACAACTAATCGGTTAGTTATAGTTAAATGATATAATTATTTAAAGGAATATTTTTGTATTATACGTATTTAGATGTATATGATAAACTATATGAATAAATATAAACTGTATGGAATAAATATACATTGCAAACAAAATTATGATGAGATCATAATTATGAGATTCATATTGTATTTATGTATTCTCCTTAAATTATTCCTTGTTATTGTTCTATTGAGACTAGATGATAATAAAGCATAAAAAGATTAACACATATTAAGTTTTTCTTTATGAAAGAATTAGTCGATTTTTAGACTAAAGTATAAAGATAAACGAATTTGTAGGTGCTTGTTAGAGAATAAGTTCACTAAGCTAACCTCATATTAGAAACTCATTTGAAATATTACTTGTATATATATATATATATATTCATTTCAGTGATTGTATACGTGATTCTTTAACTTGATACATCCAAAGTATCTCGTATAGGGATTTGTTATATTTTGATATCGCTTATGATCTATTCTAATCAAAAATAGCTCAGTCATTAATCATTGGATATAAAATGAACTATATGGAGATAATTGAGTGATCAATATAGGATTCATCACCCTAAAGTAATTAAGGAGAATGTTTTATTATTCTCTATTAGTATTAATTTGAAAAAATATTGGGCAAAGTGGAATGAACTTTCTAAAATAGGGTACAAATGACTTTAATTGAATCAATTACTAATGGTGGATAACAAACATGGTTAGACTTGATGAAATATATATTAATTTAATACCCTATGTCTAATAAGAACATTGTATGATGAAAGAATTGAATTATACAAAAAAAATCATGAATGGAAAAATTAGTAATTTCTTTGACATTCTTAAATATTTAGGTGGTCATGATGTATTACTAGATGTCAATCTTGATCTATAGATATAATTTGTTTAATCAGAGAATTAAAGATAAATTAATTGAGAATTAATTTATCTTTAATTATCTAATCAAACAACTTATATCTATAGAGAATTAATTTATTTTTAATTATCTAAATAAACAATTTGTATCTATAGATTAAGATTGCTAGAATTAATTTATCTAACCCTAAATATAATTTAGGGTTGTAATTTATGTCTATTGCTAACAAATTTGGAAACTTAAAGAGTCATATACAAAGAATGAGTTAAAGAGAGAAAATGTGGTTTAATCAAGTTGGACATTATTATAAAGTTTGAGGAACTTTATAATTAAATACGAGATATTTAATAAATAAGGACTATTATAAGAGTTTGGGTCTTATTTGAGCATAATTAGTATTTAATTAGAATTAATTATAATTCAAGTTAAAGTTTAACTAAAATTAGAATTTTATTTAAATTAAATTACTAAAATGTCCAAAGCATATTATAAATAGATTTAGATTTCAAGTGAGCTAGGTATCCTTATCTATCCCTCTCTCTGCAACAATTGTAGAGTCCTATCAACATGCTTTATAGATACCATTAAAAGTCATTCAATTGTGTGACTATAATGGTTGAAATGAGCTAAATTCATAAACGATTAGAGGGAAATGACAAGAAAAAGATCAAATTTTAGAATAAGGTACGAATTAAGATTCATGCTTTATTATATTTTATATGTTAATTATATTATAGATTTAAAGTGATCTTGGATTTCGTGAAATTAAATAAGAAATAGTTTTCAAATGAATAAATTTTAAATGTTATTGAAATAATCATTTATTAACGTTAGAGAACTAACATGAACAAATCAAATAGAATAGATATTTGTTTTTTTT